>JBBGZY010000800.1:3337500-3866517 GCA_037952925.1 Lithobates clamitans
AGTGATCTCAAGAAGTGTGCTGAAGGAGATGTGAAGTACAGAGACTGTCAATTTGGATTCAACTACCTGATGATTTCATTAAGAAACATTTATCCTTTCGGCATCCCATGTCCCTTTTCCCCATCCAAGTTTAATCCCCTAATAAAAACAACAAAAACAAGCAAGAGACTGTTCATTGACTGGAAAGAGTGTGCCTAAAATGGATGTCTGACCAAGCAGGGTGATGTGTGGATGCTGAAACACACAAAGACCCCACGGGGCACCGCTACATTTTGGAGGCCCCACCGAAATCCGCCATCACGGTTAACCTGCTGGCCGTCACCCCTAGCAACGCGGAAGAGATGGGACTTTGCTTGTCCTGTTGCATAGAGGATTCAACTAAGGGAAAAGACTGTGTGTTTGCCTGCAATTTTTAGCTTTTACAAGTGCCGTTGTCAATAGCAACCATCCAGGATTGTAAATATTATTGTTCCTGCTACCCACTCACCCCAATCAGTGCTGGGGCTGACACTTGTATCTCTCCTGCAATTCAGTGACTGTAAAATATGTGCCGTCACCCGTAGCTACCACGGCCGGCGATCATGCCCATGGATTACAAATATGTCCATCGCTCTATATGCAAAAATGTGTGGAAAATACCGCCTCTACCTCACATTGCTCTGCGCCTAGGACTACTCCTGAGATCAAGTGTAGTGAAATAAAGCAGCTACTTAAATGATAAACATATATACATAAGCAATAAAGTATAAATCAATGGTGCCAAGTCTCTGATTCCTTATTGCAGCAGCGCTATGTGCCAGATATCAAGACACATATAAGTAAGACCAAATGATTAAAGAAGATTCATAGGGAAGTTCAAAAAGATTGTAGTCTGTGGATAAGAAGAGTTTCTTTCACCAAGAGTAATCACCGCGTGAGGGGGTGTCCCCCAGTGAGATTGCACTCACCACAATTTCAGCAAAAACAAGCCTTTATGCTGTTATCTTTGCTTTCCATCTTCTCTATACAACCACCAGATGTCGCTAACGCTCTCAAATAATGTTGTGTCACATAAGGGGAGAAAATAACATGCCCATATAGCGTAATATTGCTAAAGAAAGTTTATTGACATGAAAAAAATCACTCCCTCCTTATGAACTGCGTACCAGATAAAAAAAACAGTAAAGCCTTTGTAAAGTGCACTGTGCCTGAATCTACGTCTCCCGGGAGGTGCTTCCAGAGCGCTCGCTGTATACAGCTGATCTCACTTGCTTCCTGGTTCCTTCCGGGGCGTGGAAAGCACACGTCACTTCCGGTGGATTACGAAGTGCACTTTACAAATGCTTTACTGTTTATTTTATCTGGTACACAGTTCATAAGGGGGGAGTGATTTTTTCATGTCAATAAACTTTCTTTAGCAATATTACGCTATATGGGCATGTTATTTTCTCCCCTTATGTGACACAACATTAATCGAGAGTGTTAGCGACATCTGGTGGTTGGATAGAGAAGATGGAAAGCTATCAAAGATAACAGCATAAAGGCTTGTTTTTGCTGGAATTGTGGTGAGTGCAATCTCACTGGGGGACACCCCCTCGTGCGGTGATTACTCTTGGTGAAAGAAACTCTTCATATCCACAGACTACAATCTTTTTGAACTTCCCTATGAATCTTCTTTAATCATTTGGTCTTACTTATATGTGTGTTGACATCTGGCACATAGTGCTGCTGCAATAAGGAATCAGAGACTTGGCACCATTGATTTATACTTTATTGCTTATGTATATATGTCCATTGCTCTGTTCAGCGTGGACATTTCTCACTGGATTACAGGAAACTTGAACTTTACTCCAAACTCCTGCTTGAAAACAGTAAAGTGTGTGTAAGAATGTCTACTGTTACCCCAGGTGATAGGAAGCAGCCTGGGGGTGCCTGCGGGTGGGACTATTTTAAGTCAGTCTTTTACAGGGAGGCATGGGTTGTTGATTTTATTTAATCACTGGACAATACACCTGCTATCAGTCTCTAGTTACTGTGGCGCAGTCTGCGCCAAGCAACATGTCTGGGCAAAACCTGCTAGCATCAACATGCCTGTAAACTCCAGTTCGTTCCACCAGGGGTTGACATAGCACGTGCAGAATGGAGCCTCCTTATCAGTTCCTCAGGCGCAGAGAAGACGGGGAGTTGGAGGGCGGAGCCACGCCCTGGAGGAAACTTACAGGTTCCAGCTAGCTGCAGACACCACGAGGCAGCTGAAGATGGCAGAGGATAATCGGCTGATGCCCACATTGCAGTGGTTACCTGATGCACAGGAGAGGGCGCTGGTGGATGGTGGATACTGGCGTCCGTCCAGCAGTAGCTGTGGTAGTATAATATTAACCTGATTTCAGGACTTTGTTCATTGCAGCCGCAGGAGATTCGGAAGGCCAGAGAGGGCCAAAGATCACCAGCCGGAGGAGGAGAGGTGTTGCGGCCTGGCGACCCTTCTGTGAAGATAAAGGACATATGTGGCAAAGAGGATGCTGTCGCGACCTGTGACCTGGCCGGGGGCCTGGTGACTGCACATGCTAGTGTGCAGGAGCCGGATGACATCCCTGAAGAGCCGGTCAGCTCTAAGTCCCTTGCTGTGCCTCTCTGGAAAGAGCCCATGCTAGAGGGAGGTGTGCCTCGAGGTGAGCTAGATGAGGTAAGCGAGGCCCGGGTCATAGATTATGGTTCTCCCAGAATACTGGAAATGTTTGGGTCTTTGGAGGGACTGTTTGAATGGTCATCCCCTGAGGAGAGTTCCGAAGCGGAGGAGTGGGGGAAGATACTCAGCCCACAGTATGGACCCCGTCCCTTGCAGCAAACTTTTTGTAAGCCAACCTTCCACTACGCAGACCAGAGCGCCCACCTACAGGCAGTGGGTGGTGAGATCCCGGGATGCATGTGTCTTGTCAGAGAAGGTGAAGCCTAAAGAATTACTCAGGTTCTCTCGCTTCCGGAGGGAGATACAGAGAAAAGGTTGCTCTGGAGTGGGGTCTGGACTACCCATATGTCCCCTCCCAGATAATGGACATGGTGGAGAATTCCCGGGGAGAGTGGGAGGATGACCTTATCTGGGATTTTCTGCACGTCCCAAAGCCTTTGCGGGTGCCAGAGAGTGATGCCTGGGCCCGGTTTATGGACATTCGGGAGGAATGGAAGCTGGGACGTGCCATTTACAGGGAACGAGTCTGTGATGTAAAGGCGGGTCGGCCTACCAGGAGCCATTCGGTCACAGAGGAAGGGGATAGCAGGAGGAGATTGCCGGATCCCCGCTTCTATATGTGAGGAAGACTGTTGTGCTGTATAGCCACCATAGAAGCAGCAACAAGCAGGGTGATATGTGGATGCTGAAACACGCAGCGACCCCACGGGGGCACCACTACACAAACATGCTTATTAATGGGATGATCTTACTGCAATAGCATTGTTCCTGTGCATTGGACCAGCAGCAGATGACAAGCTTTAGACCAACAAACCCAAATGCCATATTTATTCTGGATTTCTGAATTGCCAGGGCCTGGAGCAATATTCTCCTCACTACAGCTATCAGATGGCATAGATGCAATGTAGGTATGCATTAGGATAGGATGAGGACCTAGGCAAGGTCTGCACTAGCATAGCCCTTCCCATCAGACACTAATTGTCTATAAGAAGTGTGTGATTGGCCCCGCATTTATTCTGCAGCAGGAGAATGAACCCAAACATACAGCTAATGTCATTAAGAACTATCTGCAGTGTAAAGAAGAACAGAGTCCTGGAGGTGATGGTTTGTCCCCCACGGAGCCTTGATCTCAACATCATCAAGTCTGTCTGGGATTACATGAAGAGACAGAAGGATTTGAGGCAGCCTGCATCCACAGAAGATCTGTGCTTAGTTCTCCAAGATGTTTGGAACAACCTATCTGTCGAGTTTCTTCAAAAACTGTGTGCAAGAATTTATGTTGTTTTGAAGGCAAAGGGTGGTTATTGATCTTATTTACATTTCTCTTCTGTTCATTTACTTTACAATGATTAATTGATAAAAAATACACTATTAACACTTCTATTTCTGACAGCATTCTTTATTTACAACATTTTTTCACACCTGCCTAAAACTTTTGCACAGTAGGGTATATCAAGTCCATATATAAATCCAATGAATGTAAACAAGGAATAGTGTAAGTCTGACACATAAAGTAAACCTATATCTTGTAAAATATTCAAATCTTGTGAAACGCCCAATAACACAGCAAGCTAATGTGCATTTCTCAGTGTTCACCCATGCTTAAAATCTCCTTACCAGATGTTATACAGTAGATCTCAAGCAAAACCGATCAATTGCACATGGCTGTCATACAGCTATGATATCCACAGACTCCATGGAACATTAGCACTTCACAAAAATCAGAGAGAACAAAAAGAAAACACAAAGGCAAACCCCATAATGTAGTAGTTTAACAACAGAAGCAGGTTTAAAAAAAACACATTCTGGAGATGAAAGAAAAAAATTACCATAAACGGCTCCGCCGGTGGGCGAGATGACATCATGTAGCAAGCACTGCTCAACGTGTTTCTTCTCTACACAAGCATCGTCAGGGGAGAGAGGTCGGTTTTTAAAGTACTATACTATGGACTTTGTCTTTCTGTTTTCCTTATGTTCTCTGTAGTTTTTTGTGGAGTACTAGATTATCATGGAGTCTGTGGATATCATAGCTGTATGACAGCCAGACACAATTGATCTCATCTGTATGAGATCTAAAACATCTAGTAAGGAGCTTTTGAGTACAGGTGAACACTGAGAAGTGCACTTTAGCCTGCTGTGTTATTGCAGGCACATTGGGCTTTTCACAAGATTTGGATGCTCTGCAAGGTATATAATTAATTTTATGAGTGGGACTTACATTAGTCATTGTTTATATTCTGTTTATTGGGTTTATATACAGACTTGATATACATACAGTATGACACAAATTATTTATTCACTTAATGATTTATATTTATTTGAGTTGATACTTATACTTTAAAAGGATAGCGCACATATTGTTTTTGTTTTGTCTATAAGTATGTCCTCCCTTATGAAATGACAGGTAGGTACAGAGTTTTGACTGATGTTATCCCCCTAGGGGTATGAAGGTTTTAGCTGGAGCATATGGACATCCACTGGGCCCCAGGCTCTTCCAACATTGCCTTGTGAATGATCCTGCTTTTATTTGAGAAGTTTATTACTGCCTGGTTCAAGGAATGCAAGTTGCTAGATAAAAAAAACACAATACAGTGACACAATTCTTTCAAAATTTCCCCAAAATCCAGATATCTCATCCTTTATACAGATACTGTATAGTATAACTTTTTACATACAGTATCTCACAAAAGTGAGTACACCCCTCACATTTTTGTAAATATTTTATTATACCTTTTCATGTGATAGCACTGAAGAAATTACACTTTGCTTCAATGTAAAGTAGTGAGTTTACAGCTTGTATAACAGTGTAAATTTGCTGTCCCCTCAAAATAACTCAACACACAGCAATTACTGTCTAAACTGCTGGCAACAAAAGTGAGTACACCCCTAAGTGAAAATGTCCAAATTAGCCATTTTCCCTCCCTGATGTCATGTGACTCGTTGGTGTTACAAGGTCTCAGGTGTGAATGGGGAGCATGTGTGTTAAATTTGGTGTTATCACTCACACGCTCTCACACTGGTCACTGGAAGTTCAACATGGCATCTAATGGCAAAGAACTGTCTGCGGATCTGAAAAAAAGAATTGTTGCTCTACATAAAGATGCCCTAGGCTATAAAAAGATTGCCAAGACCCTGAAACTGAGCTGCAGCATGGTGGCCAAGACCATACGGCAGTTTAACAGGACAGGTTCCACTCAGAACAGGCCTTACCATGGTCGACCAAAGAAGTTGAGTGCACGTACTCAGCGTCATATCCAGAGGTTGTCTTTGGAAAATAGACATATGAGTGCTGCCAGCATTGCTGCAGAGGTTGAAGGGGTGGGGGGTCAGCCTGTCCGTACTCAGACCATACGCCGCATACTGCATCAAATTGGTCTGTATGGCTGTCATCCCAGAAGGAAGCCTCTTCTAAAGATGATGCACAAGAAAGCCCGCAAACAGTTTGCTGAAGACAAGCCGACTAGGGACGTGGACTACTGGAACCATGTCCTGTGGTCTGATGAGACCAAGATAAACTTATTTCACTCAGATGGTGTCAAGCATGTATTGCAGCAACCAGGTGAGGAGTACAAAGACAAATGTGTCTTCCCTACAGTCAAGCATGGTGGTGGGAGTGTCATGGTCTGGGGTTGCATGAGTGCTGTTCGCACTGGGGAGCTACAGTTCATTAAGGGAACCATGAATGCCAACATGTACTGTGACATACTGAAGCAGAGCATGATCCTCTCCCTTCGGAGACTGGGCCGCAGGACACTATCCCAACATAATGACCCCAAACACACAAGACGACCACTGCCTTGCTAAAATAGCTGAGGGTAAAGGTGATGGTCTGGCCAAGCATGTCTCCAGACATAAACCCTATTGAGCATCTGTGGGGCATACTCAAATGGACCAATATTGCATCAATAATTGAGTATAAATTCAAATGGCGTGAAACCCATATAGATAAATGAGTAAAGAGGGGTGTTTTTCATCCAATGAAATTCCTCACACTGATAAAAACCAAAGAATAACAGGTCAATGGTACAAATAGCAGAGTTCAAGATAATAAATATCTAATTGTATCAAACCCAAAGAAGAAAAAACATGTATCCCAAATGTCACATATCACCCAGAGAGTCTATCCAGCAGAAACAAAGCACTAATGCATAATATTGCTAATAAGGATAATTTGAGAATGCTACACAAATGTAGCAATTAATGTTCAAATGAAAGAACAATAAATTCAAGTATAAACGTGCATAAATATAAAATGTGCAGCATATAATTTCTGAAACTCAATGATACGTGCACCAAGTGAAAATGCAACAATAACGTGCGACATAAGCTACAACTTCAGAAAGGAAAAATGACACCTAATTTTCAAACAAGTGAAAAATATCAAATAAATAATGTAAAAATTCTTAATAAATATAGCACATATGATCCTCTAAAAAATCCCATACATATAACATTCAAATCCCACCATGATAATAAATAATTAATTTATATGTAGTGTATTAAAGAATAATTAATAAAATATAACACATCAAAGATCCTATAAAACCCATACGTATTCAAATCCTATCGTGATAATAAATAAATGATTAATTTATGTGGAGTGTGTCAAAAATAAATTCCCCAAGGTGTAACCAATAAGAGTGCATCAGATGTAACAGTGAATGAATCACATCAAAGTCCCATAAAAAGACCGATATAAACTCAAATCCCCATGTTATATGTATGGGATTTTTTAGAGGATCATATGTGCTATATTTATTAAGAATTTTTACATTATTTATTTGATATTTTTCACTTGTTTGAAAATTAGGTGTCATTTTTCCTTTCTGAAGTTGTAGCTTATGTTGCACGTTATTGTTGCATTTTCACTTGGTGCATGTATCATTGAGTTTCAGAAATTATATGCTGCACGTATTATATTTATACAGGTTTATACTTGAATTTATTGTTCTTTCATTTGAACATTAATTGCTACATTTGTGTAGCATTCTCAAATTATCCTTATTAGCAATATTATGCATTAGTGCTTTGTTTCTGCTGGATAGACTCTCTGGATGATATGTGACATTTGGGATACGTGTTGTTTCTTTTTTGGGTTTGATACAATTAGATATTTATTATCTTTAACTCTGCTATTTGTATCATTGACCTGTTATTCTTTGGTTTTTATCAGTGTGAGGAATTTCATTGGATGAAAAACACCCCTCTTTACTCATTTATCTATATGGGTTTCACGCCATCTGAATTTATACTCAATTATTGATGCAATATTGGTTGCTTTGTGTCCTTTGGTTGCAGAATGTTATTGGAAGATTAATTGTTGTAACTCTATCTTTACCTGGAGTTCCTAAATTTTTGGATCTTCCTGGTAGGGTAGTGTTGTACAATTTTGTGTCTCAGTAGCTTGTTATATTAGTAAAGCGCCGCAATTTATCATTTAACATTTTGTCTATTGGTGTGAGAACACTATTATTTGTGGCAGCTACTCCTTTATATTTTCGTAGAGTCTGATTTTATATAATCTTTAGTGGATTTTTTAAATAATTTTTATTATTATTTTAGTTGTTTATTTCCTTAATTGATCTTAATTTTGGTGTGCGCACAAGTATCCATTACCCTTTATACTCAAATGGAAGGTGGAGGAGCGCAAAGTCTCTTACATCCACCAGCTCCATGATGTCATCATGGAGGAGTGGAAGAGGACTCCAGTGGCAACCTGTGTAGCTCTGGTGAACTCATGCTCAAGAGGGTTAAGGCAGTGCTGGAAAATAATGATGCCCACACAAAATATTGACACTTTGGGCCCAATTTGGACATTTTCACTTAGGGGTGTACTCACTTATGTTGCCAGCGGTTTAGACATTAATGGATGTGTTGAGTTATTTTGAGAGGACAGCAAATTTACACTGTTATACAAGCTGTACACTCACTACTTTACATTGTAGCAAAGTGTCATTTCTTCAGTGTTGTCACATGAAAAGATAGAATAAAATATTTACAAATATGTGAGGGGTGTACTCACTTTTGTGAGATACTGTACATCATGCATAGATGATCTTAGTAGCTTGTTTGTGTAGAATAGACTTGCATCTTAGGTCTACTGTTCCTTCCAATCTTCAGTAGTCCTAGAAATCTTATGTACAGTAGATTTTGAGAAACCTTTACCCAGATACTTTAGAAAGGGAAAAGCATTCTGTATACATATAAAGTATATATAATATATAATATATAATGTAAAAGTATTTTGGAAAAAAATAGCTATAGTTACAATGTTTTATATGTCCATTAGATCATTGTAATCCCACCACACAGCCAGTGTTTTGTGTTTTAGATATATCTTTTCACTAGAACATATGATTATCTAGTATTTTTATGTAGTAAGAAGCTAACTAGGTTTCAGGTCCCATATTTTTTAAGGATTTGCTGCTTTAACTGTAGATTTAGCTAATCCTTTTAGAATTTATTATTTAAAGATAAAAGCTTAATTTTTTTGAATAGCATACCCCATTTCACTTTGATCCCCTTTCTATTTGTTTTTTTTCTGGCAGTAGTGGGTGGATAGCTTCTTGCTAGTGACCTGCATGTCAAGTATTTATGGGGATGCAAAAATAATAGGATTTTTAAATACTTGTAAAATCCTTTTCTTGGAAATATATCATGGGACATGGAGGCTTGGTAATTACTTAGTGGGTTAGATAGTACTTTCAGGTGATTTGGACACTGGTAACCCTAATTACAATACGAGTTCCTCCCCTATATTACCCCTCCCATACGGAGAGTACCTCAGTTTTGTAGCAAATCAATAAGTATCCCAACGTATAATCCCCAAGAGGGATGGGAGCTCTGTGTCCCGTGGTGTATTCCCAAGAAAAGGATTTTATAGGTAAGCTGTATTTAAAAATCCTATTTTCTTGTTCATACATCATGGGACAAAGAGGCTTGGTAATTACTTAGTGAGATGTCCTAAAGCAATGCCCAAATTGAGGGGAGGGAGACACAGATCAGAAAATACATAGACCGCCAACGGACAAGAAGATCTATACTGCTGCCTGCAGCACACTGCGCCCGAAGACCGCATCCTCATGCCCTCTTACATCCACCTGATAGAATCTAATGAATGTATGGACTGAAGTTGCAGCCTTGCAGATCTGAGCCATGGAGGCCTGGTGATGCAATGCCCATGAAGCACTAACCGCACTAGTTGAGTGTGCTTTAACCTGAAAAGGAGGACTCTTCCTGTTTATACCATAGGCCTGAATAATAACTTGCCGAATTCATCTCGAAATAGTGGATTTCGACGCTACCTGGCCCTTTCTGGGGCCTTCTGGCAGAATAAACAGACAATCAGTCTTTCGTATGTGAGCGGTTTCCTGCAGATAGATACTGACTGCTCTTACAACATCTAGAGAGTGTAACAACTCTTCTTCCACAGATCTGGAAAAAAGGACAGTAGGACCACATCTTGATTCAGATGGAATCCTGAAACCACCTTAGGTAAAAAAGTCCGGTGAAGGCGCAACACCACCCTGTCTTTGTGAATAATCAAATATGGCTCTTTACAAGAAAGAGCTGCTAATTCTGATACCCTTCTAGCCAAGGAAATAGCTACCAAAAAGACCAGTTTCTTTGTCAGAAGAACTAAAGAAGCATGGTGCAATGGTTCAAAGGGTTGTTCTTGCAAAAACGGACAAAACCAAATTCAGATTCTGTGTGCACACAGGAGGTTTAACTGGCGGATTCAACTGCAGTGCCCCCTGAACAAAGGCCCGGACCAGGGAATGTGAGGCAAGTGGCTTTTGAAAGAATACTGATAAAGCCGAGATCTGGACCTTGATAGTGCTCAAAGCCAGCCTCATTTCAATGCCTAATTGGAGAAAAGCAAGAATCCTGCTAATGGCATACTTTCTAGGATGCCACCCCCTGGGTTCACACCAGGAAACATATGCCTTCTAGATTCTGTAGTAGATGAGCCTGGAGGCCGGCTTCCTAGCATTAACCAGAGTGAAAAGAACTGATTCCAAGACCCCACGGCTTTTCAGAATGTGGGTCTCAGCAGCCAAACTGTCAAATTCAGACTTCGTAAGGCAGGATGGAACATTGGACCTTGTGAGAGTAGATCTGGACACAGCGGAAGAACCCAAGGTCTTTCCACTGCCATCTTTACGATCTCTGCATACCAAGGTCGTCTGGGCCAAGGCGGGGCCACCAGAATGACCAACTTTGCTTCCCTTTTGACCCTCCGAAGGAACTGCGGAAGAAGCGGAATTGGGGGAAAGGCATAGATCAGAGAGTACTAATCCCATGGAATCGTTAAGGCATCTGACCCTTGTGCTAGCAGATCCTTTGTTCTCGACACAAAGCTGTCCAGTTTTTTGTCGAACCTGCACGTAAACAGGTCTACATCCGGGGTACCCCAATTTTGTCATATGGTCTAAAATATGTCGAGGTGTAGAGACCATTCTCCTGGACACAGCTGCTGGCGGCTTCGAAAATTTTCTACCCCTGGAATAAAGACCGCAGACAGGCAAGGAATTTGCCTTTCTGCCCAGAAAAAAATGTGATTCACCTCCTTTTGGGCATCTAGGCTCCTTGTGCCTCCTTGGTGATTGATATAAGCCGCAGCCATGGCATTGTCGGACTGTATCTGGACAGGATGACCCTGAA
This sequence comes from Lithobates clamitans, assembly GCA_037952925.1. Classification (NCBI taxonomy): domain Eukaryota; kingdom Metazoa; phylum Chordata; class Amphibia; order Anura; family Ranidae; genus Lithobates; species Lithobates clamitans. The sequence continues at coordinate 3,348,833 of JBBGZY010000800.1, forward strand.
AGTCCAGACCTTGAGGGCTAGACAAATTTCCAGAATTTCCAGAATGTTGATGGGCAGAGCCTTTCGGCTCTGGACCATCTTCCCTGGGTGGAAGCTTCTTCCAAAACTGCTCCCCAGCCTATTAGGCTGGCATCTGTGATTACGAGTTTCCAAGTAACTGGGACAAAGACTTTCCTTTTAGAAGATTCTTGGTCAGTAAGCGCCAATTGAGGCTCTGATGCACCCCTTGGGATAGGCACATTGGAAGATCCAAGGCTTGAACCCTCTTGTTCCAGGCAGAGAGCATACTGCTTTGTAAAGGCCTCAAGTGAAACTGGGCTTAAAGGACAGCCTCGAAAGAGGCGACCATTTTCCCCAATAGTCTCATACATAGTCGAATGGAGGGATTTCTCCTTGCTGTGACTACTCGGACCAAATCTTTTATGGCCCTGGCTTTTGATCTGGGTAAGAACACTCTGCTTTGGACTGTGTCTATGACCATGCCCAAATACTCCAGCCTTTTTAGGGGCTGCAAGGAGGATTACTCTAGCCACTTCAGCCCCGGAAGGATTTACCCCCTTCCTGACCAGAGCACTTTTTACAATTTGGCACTGCGTTGCTTTAACTGCTAATTGCGCGTCATGCAATGCTGTACCCAAGCGAAATTTGCGTCCTTTTCTTCCCACAAATAGAGCTTTCTTTTGATGGTATTTGATCACCTCTGACGTTTTTATTTTTTGCGCTATAAACCGAAAATTTTGAAAAAAATTATATTTTCTACTTTTTGTTATAAAAAAAATCCAAAAAACTCAATTTTAGTCATACATTTAGGCCAAAATGTATTCGGCCACATGTCTTTGGTAAAAAAATGTCAATAAGCGTATATTTATTGGTTTGCGCCAAAGTTATAGCGTCTACAAACTATGACTGCCTATGTCATTTCTTGAGGTGCTAAAATGGCAGGGCAGTACAACCCCCCCCCCAAATGACCCCATTTTGGAAAGTAGACACCCCAAGGAAATTGCTGAGAGGCATGTTGAGCCCATTGAATATTTATTTTTTTTGTCCCAAGTGATTGAATAATGACAAAATTACAAAAAGTTGTCACTAAATGATATATTGCTCACACAGGCCATGGGCATATGTGGAATTGCACCCCAAAATACATTCTGCTGATTCTCCTGAGTACGGGGATACCACATGTGTGGGACTTTTTGGGAGCCTAGCCGCGTACGGGGGCCCGAAAACCAGGCACTGCCTTCAGGATTTCTAAGGGCGTAAAGTTGTGATTTCACTCCTCACTACCTATCACATTTTTGAAGGCCATAAAATGCCCAGATGGCACAACCCCCCCCCCCCCAAATGACCCCATTTTGGAAAGTAGACACCCCAAGGAAATTGCTGAGAGGCATGTTGAGCCCATTGAATATTTATTTTTTTTGTCCCAAGTGATTGAATAATGACAAAATTACAAAAAGTTGTCACTAAATGATATATTGCTCACACAGGCCATGGGCATATGTGGAATTGCACCCCAAAATACATTCTGCTGATTCTCCTGAGTACGGGGATACCACATGTGTGGGACTTTTTGGGAGCCTAGCCGCGTACGGGGGCCCGAAAACCAGGCACTGCCTTCAGGATTTCTAAGGGCGTAAAGTTGTGATTTCACTCCTCACTACCTATCACATTTTTGAAGGCCATGGAATGCCCAAATGGCACAAACCCCCCCAAAATGACCCCATTTTGGAAAATAGACACCCAAAGCTATTTTCTGAGAGGCATGTTGTGTCCATGGAATATTTTATATTTTGACACAAGTTGCAGGAAAGTGACAATTTTTTTTTTTTTGCACAAAGTTGTCACTAAATGATATATTGCTTAAACATGCCATGGGCATATGTGTAATTACACCCCAAAATACATTCTGCTGCTTCTCCTGAGTACGGGGATACCACATGAGTGGCACTTTTTGGGAGCCTAGCTTCATACGGGGCCCCAAAATCCAATCACCGCCTTCAGGATTTCTAAGGGCGTAAATTTTTGATTTCACTCCTCACTACCCATCACAGTTTCGAAGGCCATAAAATGCCAAGATAGCACAAAACCCCCCAAAATGACCCCATTTTGGAAAGTAGGAAAATAGACACCCCAAGCTATTTGCTGAGAGGCATGGTGAGTATTTTGCAGCTCTCATTTGTTTTTGAAAATGAAGAAAGACAAGAAACATTTTTTTTTTTTCTTTTTTCAATTTTCAAAAGTTTGTGACAAAAAGTGAGGTCTGCAAAATACTCACTATACCTCTCAGCAAATAGCTTTGGGTGTCTATTTTCCAAAATGGGGTCATTTTGGGCCATTTGGGCATTCCATGGCCTCCGAAACTGTGATAGGCAGTGAAGAGTGAAATCAAAAATTTACGCCCTTAGAAAGCCTGAAGGCGGTGCTTGGTTTTCGGGGTCCCGTACGCGGCTAGGCTCCCAAAAAGTCTCACACATGTGGTATCCCCGTACTCAGGAGAAGCAACAGAATGTATTTTGGGGTGTAATTTCACATATTCCCATGGCATGTTTGAGCAATATATCATTTAGTGACAACTTTGTGCAAAAAAAAAAAAAATTTGTCTTTTTCCCGCAACTTGTGTCACAATATAAAATATTCCATGGACTCGACATGCCCCTCAGCAAAAAGCTTGGGGTGTCTACTTTCCAAAATGGGGTCATTTGGCGGTTGTTTTGAACTGTCCTGGCATTTTATGCACAACATTTAGAAGCTTATGTCACACATCACCCACTCTTCTAACCACTTGAAGACAAAGACACTTTTTGTTTACATGAAAAAATTATTTTTTTTTGCAAGAAAATTACTTTGAACCCCCAAACATTATATATTTTTTTAAAGAAAATGTGCTACAGATTAAAATGGTGGGTGTTACATTTTTTTTCACACAGTATTTGCGCATTTTTCAAACGCATTTTTTGGGGGAAAAACACACTTTTTAAAATTGTAATGCACTAAAACACACTATATTGCCCAAATGTTTGATGTAATAAAAAAGATGATCTTAGGCTGAGTACATGGATACCAAACATGACATGCTTTAAAATTGCGCACAAACGTGCAGTGGCGTTAAACTAAATACATTTTAAAAGCCTTTACAGGTTACCACTTTAGATTTACGGAGGAGGTCTACTGCTAAAATTACTGCCCTCGATCTGACCTTCGCGGTGATACCTCACATGCATGGTGCAATTGCTGTTTACATTTGACGCCAGACCGACGCTTGCGTACGCCTTTGTGCGAGAGCAGGGGGGGACAGGGGTGCTTTTTTTTTTTGCTTTTTTTTTTTTTTGCTTTTTTTATCTTATTTTTAAACTGTTCCTTTCATTTTTATTTTTTTAAATCATTTTTATTGTTATCTCAGGGAATGTAAATATCCCCTATCATAGCAATAGGTAGTGACAGGTACTCTTTTTTTGAAAAAATCGGACGCCCCCGCCCACGGGAAGGCAATCACGTACCAGGTACGTGATTTTGCCTGCCCGTGCCATTCTGCAGACGTATATCTGCGTGAGGCGGTCGGCAAGTGGCTAGATTGAGGACCCAGCCTAGGTACTCTAAGTACTTTACCGTGCAAAGCATATTGTGGCTTGGGCGTGTTACGGACTGTTCTATGAGTAGCAAATCATCCAGATAAGCTGTCACAGTTATGCCCTGAGCCCTTAGATTTGCCAGGGGCGGGGCTAGAACTTTTGTGAACACTCGAGGAGCGGTAGCAAGACCAAAAGGAAGAGCCACAAATTGAAAGTGGCGCCGATCCACCGCAAACCTTAGGAATCTAGGTGAGCGGGAAATTTTGCAGCTGCAAATATGCATCTTTAATGTCTATTGATGCCAGGAATTCTCCCCCCTGAAGGGTGGAGACTACTGAGCAGATAGACTCCATGTGGAAAGGACGAATGTCTAGAAATCGATTCAGGACTTTTAGATCCAGAATAGGTCTGACATCTCCGTTTGGTTTTGGAACTGTAAAGAGGTTTGAGTAGAACCCTGAGTTCCGGGGCCACCTCTTTAATTACCCCTTGGGATAACAGATGTTCTAAGGCCAGAAGTAAGGGCCTTCTTTTTTCTGTATCCCTGGAGATTCTTGACCTTAGGGAATGAGATAGCAGAAGCTCCCGGAACTCTAGCTTGTAGCCCAGAGACACCGTGGAGGCTACCCATCTGTCCTGAATCCTCTTCCCGCCAGGCGCCTGCAAACTGCAGCAGCCTTCCCCCCCACTCGGCCGAGTGGGGCGCCCCTTCATAGGGAAGCTTTGGGGTTCTGCTTACCAGATCTTGGACCCCAAGTGTCACATACCTGACGGTAGAGCCTGATATGCAGGGAGCGGCCTCTCTTACTCCTCTGATTCTGGCCCCCTGATAGAGCAGACAGGAGGTGCAGAAGTGCAGAGTCACACGAGTGCCTGACGGGTCGTCTTCCTGGAACTGGGAACAGCAGCAGGGGGCACGGTGCTCGAGCAGGATTCTACAGCTGGCGGAAGAGGCAGGTTAAGCAGACTGGGTTATACACTGGTGGGAACGTCAGGAGCAGAAGCGGAGGCAGAAGTGTAGTCAGGACACAGGCCGGGTCGGCAACGGGCTGGCAGCGTGGTAGTAGAAGGAGCAGGCAGGTGCGGAGGTCAGAACAAGCCGGGCCAGGTGCAGGTAGCGGAGTCAAGGCAAGCCGGGTCGGTAAACAGGTACAGGTATGAGAAGTAAGCAGGCAGGAACACACGGGAATGCTGTAGAACAGACAGCACTGGATGCAAGCACAGACAAAGTTTAAATAGCCTCTTGGACGCAGGTGCACCGGAAGTGTTCTGGCAGAGGCTGAGGTCACAGGTCGACTTCTCCGTCGGCCATCTTGAGTACTGGCTGGTCTTCCCTGACACCAAGGTTTCTTTTGCCCTTGGGCTTGACTTTGGACCTTTACCCTAGTATTTGATTGGGGAGGCCGTCGCCACTGCCTGGAGGATGAGGCTCCAAGGGCTGGGGACAGAGAACGTCTAAATGAAGGACATTTACTCTTCCTTTTGACCGGTAACAACGTGGTTTTACCCCCGGCAATCTTCTGGATGTATTTATCCAGATCGCCCCCAAACAGGTGTTCTCCACCAAACGGGAACCCAGTTAAATATTTTTTGTATGAAGCCTCAGCTGCCCAATGTTTAAGCCAAAGGGACCTGAGCATGTGAACCAGCAGGAGAGTGAGGCAAGATGCTTGCTGAGCAGAATCCATAATGGCATCAACCATAAAACACAAGATTTTAGGAAGGTCTGCATAAACCTCGGCCAGCTCAGTGGAAAGGAGGCTAAGTACCTGCTTCATTTGTTCCTTGAGGAACTGGCACATGCCAATGGCTGCGACCATAGGGTGGACCCAGGGCCGGTACAAGGGGTGGGCGAGAGGGGCGGGTGCCCTGGGCGGAGTGTGAGAGGGGGCGGATTTCTCCCCCTCCCTCTGCTCGCTGACTGAGCATAATATGAGAGCCGCTCTGACCGATCTGCTCCCTCCCCCTCATTGGCAGGGAGGAGAGCGACTTCAGGAGGGATTGAACCAGCAGGGGGAGGGGCGGACAAGCCTCCCATTATCTTGGTAACTGTGAAGAAACAGACTGATTTCTCCCGTCCGTAGGACAGGAGAATCAGTCTGTTAATACTGAGACTGTGGCTGCAGCTCTGTAGTGTGTGTGACACTTACACAGCCCAGCGAACCATCACCTGCCCCCTCACTGACGGGAGATCAGGGAGGAATACAGCTCCTCCCACCTCTGCTCCTCCAGTGACTTTCCGCCCCGCCCACACTATCCCCGACGTGCAGATGTATCTGAAGAGAAGGGATGTGTGGGCGGGAGATATGATATGAAAAGCTGCAGATTCCTCTGTGTGCCAAAGATGCCTGATCTTCCAGCCTAGATCTGGGTGAGTCCTGTGTACACTGCAGTACACAGTGATCACTGAACTGTCCTTATCTCCATCCCCCATCTGTCCTCCCCCCCTCATGTTCTTTCAAGATATTCACTAACTTTCACTTTCACTTTCAGTTAGACATTAGATGGTACAAATTTCTTTACAGTAACCACAGATTTCAGGAAAGAAATTGACACGATTCCCCTGTCAGCTCAGTCAGTGCTGACAGGGGAAACCCTTCTGCTGAGCAATTGTATTGTCCCCACAAACAGTGATTATCACTAGCAGATATTGCAACCGCTAGTGATAATCATAAGAATATCTGGCAGGCTGGTTGTACCCAATTTGATCAATCAACTTGGTACATTCAGCCTGCCCATTAATGGTTCTAATCTCAGCCAGTTCTCACTGAAACAGCTGAGATTTAACCACTTGCTTACTGGGCACTTAAACCCCCCTCCTATCCAGACCAATTTTCAGCTTTCAGCGCTGGCGCACTTTGAATGACAATTGCGCGGTTATACAACACTGTACTCAAATGAAATTTTTATCATTTTTTCCCCACAAATAGAGCTTTCTTTTGGTGGTATTTGATCACCTCTGCGGTTTTTATTTATTGTTAAAAAAAAATGTAAATAGACCAAATTAAAAAAAAAAAAATGTTATTATATTTTGTTATAAAATTTTAAAACAGGTAATTTTTCTCCTTCATTAAAGTACGCTGATGAGGCGGCACTGATGGGTGGCAATAATGGGCACTGATCAGTTACACTGATAGGCAGCACTGCTAGGTGGCATTGATAGGTGGCACTTGTGGGCATTGATAGGTGCCACTCATGGGCATAAGTAGGTGGCAATGGCAGGTGGCACAGATGAGGCATAATTGCCTCTTCCTCTTCGGGACCGATGTCCTTTGCAGATAAGCCGGTGATCAGCTTTTTTTTCTCCTCGCGCTGTCAGCATGAGGAGAAAAAAAAAACGATCACAGAGCTTTTGTTTTGATCATGTGATCAGCTGTCATTGGCTGACAGCTGATCACATTGTAAGGGGATCGGGACTCAGTGACTCGGTGATCACAGCACGCACAGGGCACGTGCACTCCTGGAAATTCAGGTCCGCGCTGCGGCCGTCATTCAGCTATAGCGTGGATGTCAAGAGGTTAAACTATCTTAGTGTTAGCTCTTGGGCTGCCCATACATTGATCACTTTTTTCATTCAACTATTAGGTATGTGGAATGCACCAATTCAGTATAGTATTGCACCTGCGCTTTGAGGGCCTGGGAGGTAGAAGAGAGGTTCTCCTCTTCCCCTGATTCGTCCGACTGCACCTGATCCCTATCCTCAGATAGGGATATTTCCTCATTATCAGAATGCTCATCCGATAGAGAACCCAAAGCAGAGGGAGGGGATCTACCCCTTTTTCTACTATTTTTTAAGGAAGCTGTGACAAAGGTAATAATTCTTCCTTCTAAACCATACAATGCAGCCTTCAAATGTCTTCTGTGACATAAACAGGGACTGAAACATTCGGAGAGGCTGCAAAACCTGACAGGGGTACAGACTCATCCTGCGAGGCTGCCTCTAGTGTTGCAGAAGGGGATGGTATCCTGCAGGCATGTCCAGAACCCCTAGATGTAGGCGGTGATTTTCTGGTGCCTCTTTTACCTCCCCCTGAAGCCCTCTTACGAGGAGACATAGTCCTAAGCTGCAAAGCAGAGGCACTAGTGTAAAGTGCAATGACTTTTGTGTTATAGTCTTACAATATAAACATTAGCTACAAACTGCACAACCTGATGCCGAGTAGGTATCTTAGGTTTGCCTGGATCCGATCCATTGAGATGCTTACTGCCCACAGCTCTGTGTCCCACCACTTACAGGAGCTCTGGCGCCTTGGGCTTTAACCAGTTGCCGACTGCCGCACGCCGATGTACGTTGGCTTACCTGTATGTCCCTGCCTGCCCGTGGGCGGGGGGGTCTAATCGGACCACCCCTCCCGGTGCCTGCAGCAGTCGGATTAGCTCCAGGAGCAATCCGTGCTGAGGGGGAGGCCACTGATTCATGGCCACCCCCTCATGATCGCTCCTGGCAAATGACAAGCTTCCTCTGCTTCTGAACTGTAAACAGAAGCGCAGGAAGTGATGTCATCACTCCTCGTGAATAGGGATAAGCCGAACACCCCCCTGTTTGGTTCGCACCAGAACATGCGAACAGGCAAAAAATTGGTTCGAACATGCGAACACCGTTAAAGTCTATGGGACACGAACATGAATAATCAAAAGTGCTAATTTTAAAGGCTTATATGCAAGTTATTGTCATAAAAAGTGTATGGGGACCTGGGTCCTGCCCCAGGGGACATGGATCAATGCAAAAAAAAGTTTTAAAAACGGACGTTTTTTTGGGAGCAGTGACTTTAATAATGCTTAAAGTGAAACAATAAAAGTGTAATAATCCTTTAAATTTTGTTCCTGGGGGGTGTCTATAGTATGCCTGTAAAGGGGCGCATGTTTCTCGTGTTTAGAACAGTCTGACAGCAAAATGACATTTTAAAGGAAAAAAAGTCATTTAAAACTACTCGCGGCTATTTTTGAATTGCCAGTCCGACAATACACATAAAAACGGCATGGGAATTCCCCACAGGGGAACCCCCGAACCAAATTTTTTTTTTTTTAATAATGTGGGGGCTCCCCCTAAATTCCATACCAGGCCCTTAAGGTCTGGTATGGATATTAACCAGTTGCCGACCGCCTAACGCAGATATACTGCGGCAGAATGGCACGGGCAGGCAAAATCACGTACCTGGTACGTGATTGCCTTCCCGCGGGCGGGGAGTCCGAACGGACCCCCCCCCCGGTGCCCGAGGCGGTCGGCTTTGGTCTGGGAGCGTTCAGTGATGAGGGAGCGATCGCTCCCAGCCAATCAGAATCTTCCCCAGGCAGGGGATGTGATGTGATCTCTCCTCGGCTCGGCAGTTTCTGTTCAGGCGCCGAGGAGAGAAGACATCTGAGTGAATTGCACAACACAACACACACAGTAGAACATGTCAGGCACACATAACACCCCCCTTTGCCCCCCGATCCCCCCCCGATCCCCCCTCCCCCCCCCCCATCACACTGACACCAAGCAGTTTTTTTTTTCTGATTACTGCATGGTGTCAGTTTGTGACAGTTAGTGTGCTGGGGCAGTTATTGTTAGCCCCCTTTAGGTCTAGGGTACCCCCCTAACCCCCCCCCAATAAAGTTTTAACCCCTTGATCACCCCCCGTCACCAGTGTCGCTAAGCGATCATTTTTCTGATCGCTGTATTAGTGTCGCTGGTGACGCTAGTTAGGGAAGTAAATATTTAGGTTCACCGTCAGCGTTTTATAGTGACAGGGACCCCCATATACTACCTAATAAAGGTTTTAACCCCTTGATTGCCCCCTAGTTAACCCTTTCACCACTGATCACCGTATAACTGTTATGGGTGATGCTGGTTAGTTCGTTTATTTTTTGTAGTGTCAGGGCACCCGCCGTTTATTACCTAATAAAGGTTTAGCCCCCTGATCGCCCGGCGGTGATATGCGTCGCCCCAGGCAGCGTCAGATTAGCGCCAGTACCGCTAACACCCACGCACGCAGCATACGCCTCCCTTAGTGGTATAGTATCTGAACGGATCAATATCTGATCAGATCAGATCTATACTAGTGTCCCCAGCAGTTTAGGGTTCCCAAAAACGCAGTGTTAGCGGAATCAGCCCAGATACCTGCTAGCACCTGCGTTTTGCCCCTCCGCCCGGCCCAGCCCACCCAAGTGCAGTATCGATCGATCACTGACACTTACAAAACACTAAATGCATAACTGCAGCGTTCGCAGAGTCAGGCCTGATCCCTGCGATCGCTAACAGTTTTTTTGGTAGCATTTTGGTGAACTGGCAAGCACCAGCCCCAGGCAGCGTCAGGTTAGCGCCAGTACCGCTAACACCCACGCACGCACCATACACCTCCCTTAGTGGTATAGTATCTGAACGGATCAGCCCAGATACCTGCTAGCACCTGCGTTTTGCCCCTCCGCCCAGCCCAGCCCACCCAAGTGCAGTATCGATCGATCACTGACACTTACAAAACACTAAACGCATAACTGCAGCGTACGCAGAGTCAGGCCTGATCCCTGCGATCGCTAACAGTTTTTTTGGTAGCGTTTTGGTGAACCGGCAAGCACCAGCCCCAGGCAGCATCAGGTTAGCGCCAGTACCGCTAACACCCACGCACGCATCGTACACCTCCCTTAGTGGTATAGTATCTGATCGGATCAATATCTGATCCGATCAGATCTATACTTGCGTCCCCAGCAGTTTAGGGTTCCCAAAAACGCAGTGTTAGCGGGATCAGCCCAGTTACCTGCTAGCACCTGCGTTTTGCCCCTCTGCCCGGCCCAGCCCACCCAAGTGCAGTATCGATCGATCACTGTCACTTACAAAACACTAAACGCATAACTACAGCGTTCGCAGAGTCAGGCCTGATCCCTGCGATCACTAACAGTTTTTTTGGTAGCGTTTTGGTGAACTGGCAAGCGCCAGCGGCCTAGTACACCCCGGTCGTAGTCAAACCAGCACTGCAGTAACACTTGGTGACGTGGCGAGTCCCATAAGTGCAGTTCAAGCTGGTGAGGTGGCAAGCACAAGTAGTGTCCCTCTGCCACCAAGAAGAAGACAAACAGGCCCGTCGTGCCCATAATGCCCTTCCTGCTGCATTCGCCAATCCTAATTGGGAACCCACCGCTTCTGCAGCACCCGTACTTCCCCCATTCACATCCCCAACCAAATGCAGTCGGCTGCATGAGAGGCATTTTCTTTATGTCCTCCCGAGCACCCCTACCCAACAAACCCCCCCAAAAAGATGTCGTGTCTGCAGCAAGCGCGGATATAGGCGTGACACCCGCTATTATTGTCCCTCCTGTCCTGACAATCCTGGTCTTTGCATTGGTGAATGTTTTGAACACTACCATACACTAGTTGAGTATTAGCGTAAGGTACAGCATTGCACAGACTAGGCACACTTTCACAGGGTCTCCCAAGATGCCATTGCATTTTGAGACACCCGAACCTGGAACCGGTTACAGTTATAAAAGTTACAGTTACAAAAAAAAGTGTAAAAAACTCCCCCCCCCCAAAATGACCCCATTTTGGAAAGTAGATACCCCAAGCTATTTGCTGAGAGGCATGTCGAGTCCATGGAATATCTTATATTGTGACACAAGTTGCGGGAAAGAGACAATTTTTTTTTTTTTTTGCACAAAGTTGTCACTAAATGATATATTGCTCAAACATGCCATAGGAATATGTGAAATTACACCCCAAAATACATTCTGTTGCTTCTCCTGAGTATGGGGATACCACATGTGTGAGACTTTTTGGGAGCCTAGCCGCGTACGGGACCCCGAAAACCAAGCACCGCCTTCAGGCTTTCTAAGGGCGTAAATTTTTTATTTCATTCTTCACTGCCTATCACAGTTTTGGAGGCCATGGAATGCCCAGGTGGCACAAACCCCCCCCCCAAATGACCCCATTTTGGAAAGTAGACACCCCAAGCTATTTGATGAGAGGTATAGTGAGTATTTTGCAGACCTCACTTTTTGTCACAAAGTTTTAAAAATTGAATTGAAAAATACTCACCATGCCTCTCAGCAAATAGCTTGGGGTGTCTACTTTCCAAAATGGGGTCATTTGGGGGGGGGGGGTTGTGCCACCTGGGCATTCCATGGCCTCCGAAACTGTGATAGGCAGTGAAGAGTGAAATCAAAAATTTACACCCTTAGAAATCCTAAAGGCGGTGCTTGGTTTTCGGGGCCCCGTACGCAGCTAGGCTCCCAAAAAGTCCCACACATGTGATATCCCCATACTCAGGAGAAGCAGCTAAATGTATTTTGGGGTGCGATTCCACATATGCCCATGGCCTGTGTGAGCAATATATCATTTAGTAACAACTTTGTGCAAAAAAAAAAAAATTGTCACTTTCCCGCAACTTGTGTCAAAATATAAAATATTCCATGGACTCAACATGCCTCAAAGCAAATAGCTTGGGGTGTCTACTTTCCAAAATGGGGTCATTTGGGGGGGTTTATGCCATCTGGGCATTTTATGGCCTTCAAAACTGTGATAGGTAGTGAGGAGTAAAATCAAAAATTTACGCCCTTAGAAATCCTGAAGGCAGTGATTGGTTTTCGGGGCCCCGTACGCGGCTAGGCTCCCAAAAAGTCCCACACGTGTGGTATCCCCGTACTCAGGAGAAGCAGCTGAATATATTTTGGGGTGCAATTCCACATATGCCCATTGCCTGTGTGAGCAATATATCATTTAGTGACAACTTTTTGTATTTTTTTTTTTTTGTCATTATTCAATCACTTGGGACAAAAAAAAATAATATTCAATGGACTCAACATGCCTCTCAGCAATTTCCTTGGAGTGTCTACTTTCCAAAATGGGGTCATTTGGGGGGGTTTGTACTGCCCTGCCATATCAGCACCTCAAGAAATGACATAGGCAGTCATAAATTAAAGGCTGTGTAAATTCCAGAAAATGTACCCTAGTTTGTAGGCGCTTTAACTTTTGCGCAAACCTATAAATATACACTTATTGACATTTTTTTTACCAAAGACATGTGACCTAAATGTATAACTAAAATTGAGTTTATTGGATTTTTTTTATAACAAAAAGTAGAAAATATCTTTTTTTTTTTCAAAATTTTTGGTCTTTTTCCGTTTATAGCGCAAAAAATAAAAACGGCAGAGGTGATCAAATACCATCAAAAGAAAGCTCTATATGTGGGAAGAAAAGGACGCAAATTTAGTTTGGGTACAGCATTGCATGACCGCGCAATTAGCAGTTAAAGCGACGCAGTGCCAAATTGTAAAAAGTGCTCTGGTCAGGAAGGGGGTAAATCCTTCCGGGGCTGAAGTGGTTAAGGGGAACCCTGGCCAAAATTAAAAAAAAAAAATGCTGTGGGGTCCCCCCAAAAATCCATACCAGACCCTTATCTGAGCACACAACCTGGCAGGCCACAGGAAAAGAGGGGGGGATGAGAGAGCGCCCCCCCTCCTGAACTGTTCCAGGCCACATGCCCTCAACATTGGGAGGGTGCTTTGGGGTAGCCCCCCAAAACACCTTGTCCTCATGTTGTTGGGGACAAGTGTCTCATCCCCACAAACCTTTCCCGGTGGTTGTCGGGGTCTGCGAGCGGGGGGCTTATCGGAATCTGGAAGCCCCCTTTAACAAGGTCCCCTTCAGGGTTCCCCTGTGGGGAATTCCCATGCCGTTTTTATCAATTAACTTTTATGTGTATTGTCGGACCAGCAATTCATTAATAGCCGCGAGTAGTTTTGAATGACTTTTTTTCCTTTGAAATGTCATTTTGCTGTCAGACTGTTCTAAACACGAGAAACATGCGCCCCTTTACAGGCATACTATAGACACCCCCCAGGTACGAAATTTAAAGGAATATTACACTTTTATTGTTTCACTTTAAGCATTATTACTACTTCTAGTAGAACACGCAGGCACACTATTCACCCCCCTGCACCCCCTGTCACAGTGACACCAATAGTGGTAGGCCCCTTTTAGGTCTAACCCCCCCTAATAAAGGTTTAACCCCTTGATAACCCCCCAGTTAACCCCTGTCGCCAGTGTCACTAAGCAATCTTTTTTCTGATCTCCGTATTAGTGTCACAGGTGACGCTAGTTAGCCAGGTAAGTATTTAGGTTCAGCGTCAGGTTTTTATAGTGTAGTTTTTATACTATCTAGTAAAGGTTTTAACCCCCTGATTGCCCCCTAGTTAACCCTTTCACCAGTGATCACCGTATAACTGTTACAGGTGACACTGGTTAGTTAGTTTTTTATAGTGTCAGGGCACCCGCCGTTTATTACCTAATAAAGGTTTAACCCCCTGATCGCCCGGCGGATGATATAAGTTAGGTTTTAGAGTCAGATAGGGTCTGCGTCACCCCAGGCAGCGTCAGGTTAGTGCCAGTACCGCTAACACCCACGCACACAGCATACACCTCCCTTAGTGGTATAGTATCTGTACAGATCAATATCTGATCCAATCAGATCTATACTAGCGTCCCCAGCAGTTTAGGGTTCCCAAAAATGCAGTGTTAGCGGGATCAGCCCAGATACCTGCTAGCACCTGCGTTTTGCCCCTCCGCCCAGCCCAGCCCACCCAAGTGCAGTATCGATCGATCACTGTGCAAGAACCGCAGGGCTCTCGTATGGAGCAGAGCAGTACTAGCGCCGCTATTCCTTCTGGTGAACTGGCAAGCACCAGCGGCCTAGTACACCCTGGTCGTACATCCAGCACTGCAGTAACACTTGGTGACGTGGTGAGTCCCATAAGTGCAGTTCAAGCTGGCGAGGTGACAAGCACAAGTAGTGTCCCGCTGCCACCAAGAAGACAAAGACAGGCCCGTCGAGCCCATAGTGCCCTTCCTGCTGCATTTGCCAATCCTAATTGGGAACCCACCACTTCTGCAGCACCCATACTTCCCCCATTCACTGACCAACCCGGCATTCAGGTAGAAACAGTTGATTTTACATCACTTGATTTTTATTCGCTGTTTTTCACCGAAGATCTCTATAGATCTATTGTGGACCAAAGCAATTTGTATGCTGGTCAATACATCGCCACTACTCCCCAGTCCTCCCTTGCCAGAAATTGGAAACCAATTACGGTTTCCGAATTTAAGATCTTTCTGGGCCTATCCCTCCTCATGGGCATAACCAAAAAGAGTGAGTTGCGGTCATATTGCTCAACTGATCCAATTCACCATATGCCCGTGTTCTCTGCTTCCATGACCAGGGAACGATATGAGCAGATTTTGCGGTTCATGCACTTCAACAACAATGAAGTCTGTCGTCCTCGTGGAGACCCTGGATACGATCGGCTCTACAAAATTTGGCCCCTCATAAACCACTTCAACCAACGTTTTGCAGACTTGTTTACTCCCCATCAAGTTGTCTGCATTGATGAGTCCCTGATTAAGTTTTCTGGCCGTTTGTCATTCAAACAGTATCTTCCCAGCAAGCATGCCAGATACGGGGTCAAGATGTATAAGCTCTGTGACAGGGCCATAGGCTATACATGTAGTTTTATGGTTTACGAGGGAAGAGATAGTCACGTAGAGCCGACAAACTGCCCTGACTACATAGGAAGCGCTGGCAAGATTGTGTGGGACTTGGTGTAACCCTTATTCGGAAAGGGGTACCACTCGTACGTGGACAATTATTACATGAGCGTGCCACTTTTTAGTCACTTGTTTGATCATCAGATTGGAGCATGTGGCACCGTGCGATCTAATCGCCGGGGCATTCCTTCCTGTCTTAGGCTGGGGGAGAGAGCCTGAAGTGTAATAACTTGCTCGCTATTAAGTGGAGGGATAATAAGAATGTTTTCGTTCTTATCTCCCTTCATGCAGACACGACTGTCCAAATTACTACGGCGACTGGTATTGTGGAGAAACCCCTCTGTGTCCATGAATATAACCAAAATATGGGAGGGGTGGGCCTCAATGACCAGTTGTTGGCGCCGTACCTAGTTGCCCGTAAGGCCAGACACTGGTATAAAAAAGTGTATACTTATTTCAATTGGCTTTGCTGAACGCTCATGTGCTATACAGAGCTTCAGGACAGACTGGATCCTTCCTTAAATTCCAGGAAGAGATCATCAGAGCCTTTCTGTTTCCAGACGGTGCTCCACCTCACCTTCCCCAACCAAATGCAGTAAGCGGGCTGCATGAGAGGCATTTTCTTTATGTCCTCCCGAGTACCCCTACCCAACAAACCCCCCAAAGAAAATGTCATGTCTGTAGAAAGCGCGGATATAGGCGTGACACCCGCTATTATTGTCCCTCCTGTCCTGACAACCCTAGTCTTTGCATTGGTGAATGTTTTGAGCGCTACCATACACTAATTGAGTTTTAGCGTAGGGTACAGCATTGCACAGACTAGGCACACTTTCACAGGGTCTCCCAAGATGCCATCGCATTTTGAGAGACCCGAACCATTACAGTTACAAGATGCCATCACATTTTGAGAGACCCGAACCATTACAGTTACAGTTACAAATAAAAGTGTAAAAAATAAATAAATAAATAAAAAATACACAAAAAAATATAAAATAAAAAAAATAAAAAAATAGTTGTCGTTTTATTGTTCTCTCTCTCTATTCTCTCTCTATTGTTCTGCTCTTTTTTCCTGTATTTCATTCTGCAATGTTTTATTGTTATTATGTTTTATCATGTTTGCTTTTCAGGTATGTAATTTTTTTATACTTTACTGTATTTTATTGTTAACCATTTTTTTGTTTTAAGGTACGCTATTCAGCTGTATTAAGCGCTATTCAGCGCAGATTTATTTATCTTGACAGCATTAGCGTTTGCTCCCACGGCAGCAGGGGTGGAGGAGCGATTTGCTCCTAACTTTTGGGGTGGATGCCCCCATGCTTCGGCATATATATATTTTAGGCACAGGTTGCGTTAAAAAATGTTTTATTTTTTTACTATTTTTTTTTTGTATTTGCTTTGCAGGTCTTACTGTTATACTGTGCTACTTTTTTTTATTGTTAACCATCATTTGCTTAGCAGGTACGCCATTCGGCTGCAGCGCAGATTTATATATCTTAACAGCAACAGCGTTTGCTCCCACGATACATAAAGCCATGACTCCAGTGCTGTCGGAGGTGATTTCACCACCACAGTTAAAAGAGCATATATGCCGAAGCATGGGGGCAGCAGGGGTGGAGGAGCGATTTGCTCCTAACTTTTGGGGCGTATGCCCCCATGCTTCGGCATAGATAAATGGTGCATATATTCCCATCATTAGAAGTGGGTGGATGAAGGGAGGTATTCTAATGCCGCCTACACACGAGTGGACTTTACGATGAACTTTCCGAATGAACGGACTTGCCTACACACGATCAACCAAAGTAGGACGGATTCGTACGTGATGACGTACGACCGGACTAAAACAAGGAAGTTTATAGCCAGTAGCCAATAGCTGCCCTAGCGTCGGTTTTTGTCCCGCGGATTTTTCGACCGGACTCTAGTCCGTCGGACAGATTTGAAGCATGTTTCTTTTCTAGGTCCGTCAAACTTTTGAGAAAAAAAGTCAGCTGAAACCCACACACGATCGAATTGTCCGACGGACTCTGGTACGCCGGACAAAGTATACTGTAAAGTCCGGTCGTGTGTACGCGGCATAATGGTGGGCATACCCACCAATCAATCTCTTTTTTTCGTTCAGCCCACAGGCTGCATGAAAAAAAAGATTACAATATATGCCCAATAAGGACCAGCAACGTACTGGTATGTTGCTGGGACTTTGAGTGGTTATACCAGAATTATGCCTGCAGGTTTAGGTATCATCTTGGTATTATTCTTTTCAGCCAGCGGTCGGCTTTCATGTAAAGAGAGGGGTAGAGAAGGAAGCGCTTCCTTCTCTACCCCTCTCTCATCCATCACAGAGCCAGCCCTCTGAGGACAGCAGCCGCCTAGCCTACCAGCCTACTTTAACCATTACATTACCGGTTACCACTTAACCCTTGAACTTCCAGCCTGTCCGCTATGGACTAAGTTGCTCAGCCCTTTATATCTCCTGTTATATATGGACTTGTGTGTTTGCGCTTACAGTTACCAATACTCTGTTTGGCTTTCATGTAAAAGAAATCCTAGTGGCTAATTAGCCTCTAGACTGCGTTTACAAGCAGTGGGAGGGAATGCCCCCCCCCCCTCCGTCTTCCATGTTTTTTTCTGGCTCCTGTCCCAACAGGGAACCTGAGAATGCAGCCGGTAGTTCCGCCAGCTGACCATAGAGCTGATCAGAGACCAGAATGGGTCCAATCATCTCTATGGCCTAAGAAACCGGAAGCTACGAGCATGTCATGACTTAGATTTCGACGGATATTAACAGCGTCATTGGGAAATTGGGAAAGCATTTTATCACACCAATCTTGGTGTGGTCAGATGCTTTGAGGGCAGAGGAGAGATTTAGGGTCTAATAGACCCCAATTTTTTCAAAAAAGAGTACCTGTCACTACCTATTGCTATCATAGGGGATATTTACATTTCCTGAGATAACAATAAAAATGATAAAAAATATATATAAATGAAATGAACAGTTTAAAAATAAAATAAAAAAGCAAAATAAATAATTAGAAAAAAAAAGCACCCCTGTCCCCCCCTGCTCTGCAAAGGCAAGCGTTGGTCTGGTGTCATATGTAAACAGCAATTGCACCATGCATGTGAGGTGTCACCGCAAAGGTCAGATCAAGGGCAGTAATTTTAGCAGTAGACCTCCTCCGTAAATCTAAAGTGGTAACCTGTAAAGGCGTTTAAAGGCTTTTAAAAATGTATGTAGTTTGTCGCCGCTGGCCGTTTGTGAGCAATTTTAAAGCATGTCATGTTTGGTGTCCATGTACTCGGCCTAAGATCATATTTTTTATTTCATCAAACATTTGGGCAATATAGTGTGTTTTAGTGCATTAAATTAAAAAAAGTGTGTTTTTTCACAAAAAAATGCGTTTGAAAAATCGCTGCGCAAATACTATGTAAAAAGAAAAAATTAAACACCCACCATTTTAATCTGTAGGGCCTTTGCTTTAAAAAAATATGTAATGTTTGGGGGTTCAAAGTAATTTTCTTGCAAAAAAATTATTTTTTCATGTAAACAAAAAGTGTCAGAAAGGGCTTTGTCTTCAAGTGGTTAGAACAGTGTTTCTCAACTCCAGTCCTCAAGGCGCACCAACAGGTCAGGTTTTCAGGATTTCCACTATTTTGCACAGGTGATTTGATCAGTTTCATTGCCTTAGTAATTACCACAACCATTTTATCTGTGGGAAATCCTGAAAACATGACCTGTTGGGGCGCCTTGAGGACTGGAGTTGAGAAACACTGGGTTAGAAGACTGGGTGATGTGTGACATAAGCTTCTAAATGTTGTGCATAAAATGCCAGGACAGTTCAAATGACCCCATTTTGGAAAGCAGACACCCCAAGCTATTTGCAAATAGATTGAGGTGTCTACTTTCCAAAATGGGTTTATTTGGGGGGGGTTGTGCCATCTTGGCATTTTATGGCCTTCAAAACTGTGATAGGTAGTGAGGAGTGAAATAAAAAATCTACACCCTTAGAAATCCTGAAGGCGGTGATTGGACTTCGTGGCCGCCTACACGGCTAGGCTCCCAAAAAGTCCCACACATGTGGTATTCCCATACTCGGGAGAAGCAACTGAATTTATTTTGGGGTGTAATTCCACACATGCCCATGGCATGTGTGAGCAATATATCATTTAGTGACAACTTTTTGTAAAAATATTTTTTTTTTGTCATTATTCAATCAGTTGGGACAAAAAAATAAAATATTCAATGGGCTCAACATGCCTCTTAGCAATTTCCTAGGGGTGTCTACTTTCCAAAATGGGATCATTTGGGGGGGTTTTCTACTGCCCTGCCATTTTAGCACCTCAAGAAATGAGATAGACGCTATAACTTTTGCGCAAACCAATAAATATACGCCTATTGACATTTTTTTTACCAAAGACATGTGACTGAATAAATTTTGGCCTAAATGTATGACTAAAATTGAGTTTATTGGATATTTCTTATAACAAAAAGTAGAAAATATCATTTTTTTAAAAAAATTTCAGTCTTTTTCCATTTATATCGCAAAAAATAAAAATCGCAGAGGCAATCAAATACCATCAAAAGGAAGCTCTATTTGTGGGAAAAAAAGGACGCAAATTTTGTTTGGGTACAACATTGCATGAACCGCGCAATTACCAGTTAAAGCAGCGCAGTGCCAAATTGTAAAAAGTCCTCTGGTCTTTGGCCAGCCAAATGATCCGGGGCTGAATTGGTTAAAAAAAGTCCGCTTTGCGCCTCCGCGCTGGCGCACCATGCACGCCACACCCCTCCTTCCCCACCGACCCTGCTGTAAAAGCGCACCCCCTGTACTTGCAGGACCATCATGGCGGCGGCCGGGGCGAGGGGGAGAAAGGAGACCCCCTGAGGACTGCGTGGGATCACCGGACTGCGTGGGGTCTCCCCCTTTCAGTTTATGTGGCAGAGCCTGCAGCGGAGGAGGTGAGCGGCTTCTTAGACCAGCTTCACTGAGCGTGTATCCTGGAAGGCATGTAAGTAAACACCAGGTATGTCTCTTTCTTGGCAGAAACCAGGTAAGACATGCAAACTACTCACAGAAGATAATCCATAATGTGTAAACCTTAGGATTGTCTTCACTTACCTTATCCCTACCGCAGGAACTGCTGAGAACAGACAGATTCCAGCCTTCACCCATCACGGCGGGTAGTGTTGTGCCAACCTTCGGGGTTCTTGGTTCCTACTCGCAGGATGCTCTCCCTGGACCTGTAGAAGACTCTGCCAGAAACTTTTCGTGCCACTGTTATATTAGTACACCAAAGCCTGGATCCCAGAGCCCAGACCTCCAAGGAGAGACATTACAGACAAAACCTTGTTTCTTCTTATCACGAGGCCCGGGTACCATCCATCTTAGGCATTTTAGTATTGGCCCGAGGTATGAATCCGGTTGTATAGCTCCTAGGTCCTCGCAGAGACCATCAACAGAGCTTTCTTCTTAGCACATCTTCAATGTGACCAACCACCTTAGACACTGGCGAAAAAACTGAGGTACTCTCCATAGGGGAGGAACTCATCTTGTAATTAGGGTTACCAATGTCCAATCACCTGAAGGTACTATCTAACCCACTAAGTAATTACCAAGCCTCTGTGTCCCATGATGTATGAACAAGAAACATGGTTATTCTAGTTACTATTTACCGGTGCACAGATTAGTCATTTATTAGTCACAATGACATTTATTGCCACAACGTACCACATTAGGTAATACATAGGACATATGTTGGAGGTGCAGTCAGCACTGAGTCCAAGTACTTACAGTATGTAGCAACAACATAGTACAAAGTACTTTACAGGGTCTCCCGACTTCCCTGGTTCCAAAGCAACTCTGAATATCACTGCAAACTCTGAATGTATACAAATGCCATATACTGTACAGTATACATGAAACTATAAAAGCAGAAACATAGCACACTAAATAGTGCAGGTAAACCTTATTTAGTAAAAGATAAAATTACACTTACAATAAAGTTATTTGATCAGGGCAAAGCACCAAGCTAAAACACCTATCATGCCAAGAGATCCTGAAACTCTCTTAGAAGGTTTCTGATAATGTTTTGGGGTCATGCTTCTTTTTTTTTAATGAACAGAGTTCATTAACCTCTTGCAGACCACCCCATAGCACATTTACTGCTACAGGGTGGCCACCCTGCGCAGGATCACGTAAATATACATGATTCTGCACAACCAGATTTTGGGCGCAAGTGCGCGCCACCAGCGACTCGCTCTCACTGTGATTTTATACAGCGGGAGCTGATCAGCGGGTCCCACGGACCCAATGTCCGCTGGCACCTGCTGTATGTTCGGTACACAGGCAGAACGCCAGTCTGCCTATGTAAACAAGGCAGATCGCTGTTCTGTCAGTAAGGAAGGTATGGATCCTGTGTTTCTGTAAAGCAGGAACACTGACCCATGCCTTCCACTAGTAAAAGCACCTCCCGCACTACTCTGGAACATTAGCTAGGCATACAGTTAACCCTTTGATCGCCACTGATGTTAACCCCTTCCCTGCCAGTGTCATTAGTACAGTGGCAGTGCATATTTTTAACACTGATCACTGTAAGGGCTAATGCACACAGGATGTTTTAAAAATGCCAGCGCTAAAAACGCCCGTTTTTCCGCATTTAGCCGCATTTTTACATTAACGTTCCTTTGTCTTTTTGTACATTTTTCCGTGTTTTTTGGCGTTGGGGTTTTTGGACATTTTTTTAATTAAAAATACTCTTTATAATGTAAAATCGCCTAAAAATGTCAAAATGTATAAGCGCATTTTTCGTTTTTACAGCTCCTTTTTTTTTGCTCCTGAATACACAGGCTGTTGTTTTTTTTCGACTGCCCCTAAACGCTTATGCCTCCACACGCCTCTGACAGTTTATGTGTGCAAGGAGGGGCTAACATGGAGGGGCTTTTAGAGGCAGTTAAACTTCAAACGCCGCTAACAGCAGCTGTAAAAACATCCTGTGTGCATGAGCCCTAATAATGTCACTGGTCCCCAAAAAAGTGTTAGGTGTTCGATTTGTCCGCTGCAATATCACAGTCCCAATATAAGTCGCTAATCGCCACCATTGCTATTAAAAATAAATAAAAACATCCCATAGTTTGTAGACGCTATAACTTTTGCACAAAGCAATCAATATACGCTTATTGGGATTTTTTTTTTACTAAAAAGATGTAGCAGAATACATATTGATCTAAATTGATGAAGAAATTCAATTTTTTTTTTGGATGTGTTTTAGAGCAGAAAGTAAAAATATATTGTTTATCTTTTAAATTGTTGGCTTCTTTGTTTATAGCGCAACAAATAAAAACTGCAGAGGTATTCAAATACCACTAAAAGAAAGCTCTATTGGTGGGAAAAAAGGACGTACATTTTATTTGGGTACAGCATCGCACGACCGCGCAATTGTCAGTTAAAGTAACACAGTGCCGTGTCGCAAAAAATGGCCTGGTCATGAAGGGGGGTAAATCTTCTGGAGGTAAGTGGTTAAACCAGTTGCATAGATAGCTTACAACCATATATGTCCTTTCTCCACTTCTACAGGTCAAACATGCACAATTTAGGGCCAGTTTTGAAGGTTTACTTATGCGAGGAACTCTGAACACGTGGAGTAAATTCATACAAGCATGGAAAACAAACTGTAGACTAATAATGTGGGCTTGGGAAGAATCAGATCCATGATTCAGAGGTACAAAGCAAGAAAGCTTAACCCCTTAGCTCCCGCCCAGGTTATCAGGGTCCATAATTTTTTGTTGTTGACAAAGCATGATTTAAACCCATCTTTTTTTTTTTTACTGTCTGTGGCCAATTGGCGAGATTCTCTCTTTTTTCCTGTCCTGAAAGCACACATGAAGTGAAAGGAAATCACCAGGAAGATTTCTGTGACAGACCTAGCCGGAAGAGAGACTTTTGGAGGGGACTTAATGTTAGCCTCTTGCCGATCGATCGTGGGCCCTGGCATTTGGGGGAACGGTGCTCTTTGTGAGCGGTATGCCTGGGGACCCTTGAGGTGGTATTAATGTGGATTCGGTCCTGGTCCCCCAGGACACACAGACTCTGGGGACCCTGGATTTGATATTTTAGGAATAGTGGCTGATTCATAATGCTGGGACAAATACTGTTAGGAGATGCTGATGTCAATTCCAGCCACCTGTCTGTTGCCTGCTAGAAGGTGTATTGTAAATAAGTCTAGTATGGGATCTAAGAGTCATTAGATCCCCAATGTTGTTTGTGTTAATTAACTCTGCTATTGTGTGGAAGAAGAGTCTGTGTTGATTTGTGATAATGTTGATTGTGTTTTCTGAGCTACAAGACGGCCAGTCTGGCCTAAAGGTCATGTCTGAGTCATCTAGGCTGTCTAAAGTGATTAGTTAATTAGCCCATGTTAATTAGATTTCTGGTCACAGGTGTATGTTCAGAGTAATATGAGCAGGAGGTATGCACCCCCTCTTTTACTGTATAAAAGAGCCTGTATTCCTTTCAATAAAAGAGATTCCTGTTTGAACTTACATACAGCCTGCCTGGTGTTTGTTCTGAGCTATTACAACTGGATTAGAACGGCACATAGCTGTAGTTCTAGCCCCGGAGCATCGGATGACCGAACCATCAGATGTTGCGATCTGCAATCCGATTCTATAGCAGCAGAGGAGTGTCGGGAGAGTGGAACCGAGCGAGCAGGGGCTCATTACAATTTCCATTCTATTCTTGTTACAGTGCCAACCGTAAAATTTGAATGCTTTTTTTTAATAATGAAAAAATACATCTGTACTCACTTTTTTCTATTTCTTTGTTTTAGCATTCATAAGTCCTGCAAAGTTTGACACTTCTGAAACCTGGATCCTTCTATCCTCCAGCACCAGCCCACCCCTGTCACTATGCATCCTGCTAAAATTGCTAATACTGCAAATGCTGACAGCTACTTGCAAAGATTTTGCTGTAGTGAATGTCATGGGTCATTTGTGTGGCAGTGATTACCGCTCCAAGCAAAGCTGGGCATAGAGAGCTATGGCAGGTTGGTAATTACAAATAGAAAGGCATTAATAAGGTGGCTTGAAGATGTGCTTTGCTGGGAGCTGCAACATAAGTGGCTCTTGAATCTCTCCAAAACTATGCATAGTTTCAGAGAGACTCAGGAGTTGTGTGATAGTGGCTGCGGCTCCCAGCAATGTCTCCTGATGATACTGCAAGCACAGAGGCTGACAGCAGGAGCAGCTTGCAAATAGTTTGCTTTAAATACATTTTTTTTCTTCATAATTTTACATATTTATGTATTTTTATATATTATATTTATATCATTTTATATATTTTTTCTATTACCGGTATTTCAATTCTGTTTTTGCTATTCATGGCTCAGACAGCTCAGTAGGGATGAGCTGAACACCCCCCGGTTCGGTTCGCACCAGAACCTGCGAACGGACCGAAAATTTGCACGAACGTTAGAACCCCATTGACGTCTATGGGACTCGAACGTTTGAAATCAAAAGTGCTCATTTTAAAGGCTAATTTGCATGGTATTGTCCTAAAAAGGGTTTGGGGACCCGGGCCCTGCCCCAGGGGACATGTATCAATGCAAAAAAAACATTTAAAAACGGCCGTTTTTTCGGGAGCAGTGATTTTAATGATGCTTAAAGTTAAAAAAAAAAAAAGTTAAATATTCCTTTAAATATAATACCTTGGGGGGTGTCTATAGTATGCCTGTAGTGGCGCATTTCCCGTGCTTAGAACAAGTCCCTGCACAAAATGTCATTTTTAAAGGAAAAAAAGTCATTTAAAACTGCTTGCAGCTTTAATGTAATGTCGGGTCCTGGTAATATGGATGAAAATCAGTGAGATAAACAGCATGGGTACCCCCCCAGTCCATTACCAGGCCCTTTGGGTCTTGTATGGATATTAAGGGGAACCCCGCACCTAAATTAAAAAAAGGAAAGGTGTGGGGCCACCAGGCCCTATATACTCTGAACAGCAGTATAAAGGCAGTGCAAACAAGACAGGGACTGTAGGTTTGTTGATAAGTAGAATCTGTTTGTAATTTTGAACTGGTACATTTTTAACGTGTTTAGCTCCAGCCAAAAAATCTATTTTAAGCTTTTTGGAAAACATAGGGAAGGGTTTTCACCCCTGTGACATTTGTTTTGCTGTCTGTGCTCCTCTTCAGAAGATTTCACCTCATTTTTTGTCCCAATGACAAATGTTTTTTGAAAATTTGTTTTTTTTTTTGTGAAACAAGGATTGGTGATAAAGCATCAATGTAAAGGAGAAACGTTTTTCCCATATTAACTCTTACAGGAGAGAATTTCCCTTCCTAGGGTTAGATTTCATCTCACTTCCTGTTGTCTCCTTCCGTTTGCAAGTAGGAGTCATTTGTAAGTTGGATGTTTGAAAGTAGGGGCCTGCCCTATATACTCAGCAGAAATTTGGGCCTTAGGTATTGTTGTGGCCACAAAACTGTAAGCCCTCACAGGGCCCTGCTGTGAAATATTAGATCAAGAATTGTAATTACATGCCCCTGTTGAACAGGGGCAGAAAAATTGGGCCTTTGGTGGTGGTGCTAGTGCCACAACACTGTAAGTCCTCACTCGCTCTTGGTGGGCGCAGAAACAGGCCCTGCTGTGAAATATTAGATGAAGAATTGTAATTACATGCCCCTGTTGAACAGGGGCTGAAAAATTGGGCCTTAGGCACTGGTGCTGGTTCCACAACACTGCAACCCCTCACAGATACTCTAGTTGGAACGCAGGAATGAGCCCTGCTGCAAAGTATTGCATCAAAA
This sequence comes from Lithobates clamitans, assembly GCA_037952925.1. Classification (NCBI taxonomy): domain Eukaryota; kingdom Metazoa; phylum Chordata; class Amphibia; order Anura; family Ranidae; genus Lithobates; species Lithobates clamitans. The sequence continues at coordinate 3,374,705 of JBBGZY010000800.1, forward strand.
ATTGTAATTACACGCCCCTGTTAAACAGGGGCTGAAAAATTGGGTCTTAGGCACTGGTGCCACAACACTGCAACCCCTCACAGATACTCTAGTTGGAACGCAGAAACGAGCCCTGCTGCAAAGTATTGCATCAAAAATTGTAATTACACGCCCCTGTTAAACAGGGGCTGAAAAATTGGGCCTTAGACACTGGTGGTGGCGCCCAGAACCAAAAATGTTCTTACAAGCTATCAGCGTGATCATTGAGGAGGAAGAGGATAATTACTCAGGATAGTCACTCAGCATCAGCATAGGCAGTCTTTGAAGGGATCTGAGATTTCAAAAAAATGATTCGGTTACATCAGCATCAGGTGCTTGGTAGCTGGTGGTGATCCAAGACTGATTCATTTTTATGAAGGTCAGTCGATTGACCGAGTCGGTGGACAGACGCACCCTGTGATCGGTTACAAAGCCTCCAGCAGCACTGAATGTACGTTCCGAAAGACGCTGGATGCAGGACAGGCCAGTAGCTCAACTGCATACTGTGCAAGCTCTGGCCAGTGATCCATCCTCAAGACCCAGTAACCCCGAGGATTTTCGGTGGGAAAGGTGTCCAAGTCAGATCTTGCCCCTAGGTATTCCTGCACCATGTAAAACACGCTGGCGATGGTTGCTGGAACCGATCATACCTTGGGGCTGCGGACCAAAAAATTGTCTGAACGCATCGGTCAGACGGCCACCTTCTCCACCGCTCCTTCTTTGACTGACCGAAGCCTCAGCAACACGTTGTCCAGAAATAGGAGTTTGTAACCTCCCAGTCTCTGGGAACGCGTTGCAAGGCCTCCCGAAGATGTTTCATCCTCTGCTCCCTCTGCGATGGCAAGAGGGAGCAACCTTACCCTTGTAACGTGGATCAAGGAGGGTTGCAAGCCAGTATTGGTCCTTCTCCTTGATACCACGAATAAGAGGATCCTTACGCAGGCTTTGCAGGATCAGGGAGGCCATGCAGCGTAGGTTTGCTGAGGCATTCGGTCCGGAGTCCTCTGGGTCACTAAGGATGACATGGTCCGCAGCCACCTCCTCCCAGCCACGTAAAAGTCCATGTGTTTCTTGGGACTGATCCCTTAAAGACTGCTGCTGATGCTGAGTGCCAGGCTCCACCTCAACACTGACACAATCCTCCTCCTCCTCTTCCTGTGTGATCGGCGGGCACGCAGGAACACTGTCTGGATAAAGGGGGCCTTGAGAGCTAAGGAAGTCCTCCTCTTCCTGCCTCTGTACTGCCTCAAGTGCCCTGTCCATTATTCCACTCAGCGTGTGCTCCAACAGGTGGACAAGGGGGACAGTGTCACTGATGCATGCACTGTCACTGCTCACCATCCTCGTGGCCTCCTCAAATGGTGACAGGACAGTGCATGCATCCCTGATCATGGCCCACTGGCGTGGGGAAAAAAAACAAGCTCCCCTGACCCTGTCCTGGTGCCATAGTCGCACAGGTACTCATTGATGGCCCGCTGCTGCGTGTGCAGCCGCTGCAGCATGGCCAACGTTGAGTTCCACCTGGTGGGCATGTCACAGGTTAGGCGGTTCTTGGGCAGGTTAAACTCCTTTTGGAGGTCTGCCAGCTGAGCACTGGCACTATATGACTGGCGGAAATGCACACAGACTTTCCTGGCCTGCCTCAGGACATCCTGTAAGCCCGGGTACCTGCCCAAGAACCACTGCACCACCAAGTTAAGGACGTGAGCCAAACAGGGCACATGGGTCATTTGTCCCTGTCGGAGGGCAGAGAGGAGGTTGGTGCCATTGTCGCAAACCACCATTCCTGCCTTAAGTTGGCGTGGCGTCAACCACCTCTGAACCTGCCCCTGCAGAGCTGACAGAACCTCTGCGCTACTGTGGCTCCTGTCCCCCAAGCACACCAGCTCAAGCACTGCATGGCATCTTTTGGCCTGCATACTTGCGTAGCCCCTTGAATGGCTATGGAGCACCACTGGTTCCGAGGACAAAGCACAGGAAGAGGCCATGGAGGAAGAAGAAGAGGAGGGGGTGGAGGAGAGAGGTGTTTCACAGTCATTAGTAGTGGCATTTTGGAGGCGTGGTGGCGGAACAACCTCCAACACTACTGCACCTTGTCCTGCATCCTTCCCAGCTGCCAGCAGAGTCACCCAATGCGCAGTGAAACTTAGGTAACGTCCCTGTTCATGCCTGCTGGACCATGAGTCAGTGGTAATATGCACCTTACCGCTGACCGCCCTGTCCAGCGAGGCCAAGACATTGCCTTCCACATGCCGGTAGAGAGCCGGAATCACCTTCCGTGAGAAAAAGTGGCGTTTGGGTACCTGCCACTGAGGAACCGCACATTCCACAAACTCACGGAAGGGGGCAGAGTCTACCAACTGAAAAGGCAGCCGTTGAAGTGCTAGCAATTTTGCCAAGCTAGCATTCAACCGCTGGGCATGTAGATGGCTGGGAGGGAACTTCTTTCGGCGGTACAGCAGCTGAGGCAGGGAAATTTGCCTGGTACAATCTGACGTCAGTGTACCGAAAGCAGATTGCCCACAAGTACTTGGCTGTGACACACCTAATTCTACACCTTCATTCCTCTCAGTACAGGTTTCAGAGAGGACTGAAGGTATAGTGGGGTTGGAGATCTCAGCTGATGAGGCGCAAGGAGAGGTCCTCTTTGTTCTTTGGTGTGTGTCTTTTAGATACACTTGCCAACGAACTGCATGGCAGGTCAACATATGTCTGGTCAAGCATGTGGTGCCCAAGTGGGAGATGTTTTGACCACGCGAGATACGCTTGAGACATATGTTGCAAATAGCAGCGGTGCGATCTGATGCACTCGTCTCAAAAAAGGCCCACACCAAAGAACTTTTTGAATAATGCACAGAGACTGCAGCGCCCTGTACATGCGGAGCTTTGGGGTGTGATGCAGTCAGTGTGCTGCCCTTAGGCTGGCCCCTGGAGGGCATCCTGCCTCGTTGGTGATGTGCCGCCTCCTCCTCCTCCTCCTCTCTCCTCTCTCCTCTCTCCTATCAGGCACTCACGTTGAGTCAGTGACCTCATCATCCCCTCCCTCCTCATCACTGGAGCAAACCTGGCAGTATGCTGCAGCAGGGGGAGCATGACTGCCAGATTGCTGTCCTTCTTGTGCACCCCCTCTGTCCGTACTCACGTTACTGCCTTCATCTAGCTCAGTATCATCATCAGAGCCTTCCAAATGCTGGGCATCCTCCTGGAGCATGTACCCAACACTGTGGTCAAACAGTTCGAGGGACTCCTCAGGAGGACATGGTGGGGCTAGGGAAGGAGTCACTGATGAAATTGAGCCGAGGGTAGAGGCCGCTGCTTTGCCAGACAAAGTACCCTGGGCATGGGTGAGAGAGGATGAGGAGGATGAGGACGGCTTGGTCATCCACTCGACCAAGTCTTCCGCATGTTGCGTCTCAACACTGCCAGCTGCCGAAAAAAAGGCCAAGCGTGTCCCACGGCCACGTGCTGATGAGGATGCACCGTCTCCATGACCAGCACTGTTGCCTCTAGACACAGAGCCTGCTTGCCCTCTTTTATTGGCTTGTGACTGTCTGCCTCTCCTTGTTGGCCTTCCAGACATACTAATGGACTGTAGCTGCAATAAGCTGGGGTATATATATATATATTGTGACAGCAGGCAGGTAAAAACACCTGGTTGCATCCAGGATGGAAAATATGTATGCCCTAGATTCAGGCTTTATGCTGACTTATACCACTAGGGGGAGTGCTGGGAGTCCTGCAGGGGAAGAGTTAATGAGCCCAGCTGAAGTAAGTGGGCTCATTAAGTCCTAATGAAAACACCCCAGCATGCTTAGGGAGATGCTCGATCCTGGAACCAGTTCTGTGATTGTGTAGACTGGGGTATCTGAGCTTTGCGGTGAGTTAACGCCTGGGTGGCAAAACTTCTCAAAGAGAGATAGGGACTGGGGCAGCACAAGGCTGCACCCAGTTGTTAGTTAGGGAATCTACGTGTGTAGTAAGCGGTCAAGCTGACCAGGATTTCTTTTCATGTTTCTTTTTGTTTTTCTGTTATTTTTCAATGCATCTAGTCTAAATAAACCGCACCTTTGTTTTTGTTTCACCTACAAAGCTGTCTGCTGTGCCTGATTTTGTGTGGTGAACCCATCCAGGGGGTCACACACACCCGCTGCCGAGCAAACCCCCTCACAGTTGGTGGAGAAGCAGGGGCAGTTTTTTTTTTTTTTTTTTTAAGGCCAGCATGGAGGAGATACTGAGACAGCTGGCTCTAGCAAATGCAAATCAGCAGCAGACAAATGCAGGTTTGCAAAAGAGCCTTGCAGCTCAACAACAGAGCCTTGCAGCTCAACAACAGAGCCTTGCAGCCCAGCAGCAGACAAATGCAAGTTTGCAGCAGAGTCTGGAAGCTCAGCAGAAAGCTCAACTGCAGAGTCTGGACGCTCAGCAACAAGCCCAGCAGCAATCTGAGGCCCGCTTCATAGAGCTGTTACAAAAGCAAGAGCAGAGACTCCAACAACAAATCGAGACATTAATGCAGCAACGGCCGCAGACCAGTGAGGCAAGTGGTTCCACTAATATTGCATCCTTTGGTGTGAGCCGTTTACTGACAAAAATGACTGGAGAGGATGATCCGGAGGTGTTTTTGACCACATTTGAAAGGACTGCTGAAAGGGAAAAGTGGCCTAAGGAGCAGTGGGCTGGACTTGTGGCCCCTCTGTTAACGGGGGAATCGCAGAAAGCCTATTATGACCTAGAGCCGGACCAAGCAAAAGACTATGTGGTGCTAAAAACAGAAATATTGGCACGGCTGGGTGTCACCCTGGCCGTCCGGGCTCAGCGTGTACATAACTGGACTTTCCGGCTTGGAAAACCCCCCAGGTCTCAAATGTATGATCTCATTCACCTGAGCAGGAGGTGGCTGCAGCCAGAGACTTTGACCGCACCAAACATTGTGGAACGTGTTGTTATGGATCGTTTTCTGAGAGCTCTTCCTACTGCCATCCAAAAGTGGGTAAGCCATGGAGACCCAGAAACTGCAGATAAGCTTGTGGATCTGGTTGAGAGGTACTTGGCTACAGAGAACCTGACCACCTCTTCCAGGGACTCACGGACTTTCCACCCTAAGACCAGACCATCCCCAGTGGCGGGTAAGATGACTCCAAGGGGTGAGGGTGGAGAGAGTGAGAGGGTGGGGGTTCAACCTTATGTCTGGCGGGAGCAGCCCGGGAAGCCCAGGCCGCAAGAGGCAGCGAAAAAGATTATTTGCTACCGCTGCCGGCAAGAGGGACATATTTCAGCTAATTGCCCAGTTGTGGATGAACCTATGCAATGTGACTTTATAAGGGACAGACGTCGGTCGCTGTTTGCGACAGTCGCATGTACTGCCATTCGGGGACCTGAGAAACATTTATGTAAAATGTGTATTAATGGTAGAAATGTTGATGTGTTGCTGGATTCAGGTAGCCTGGTGACATTGATAAAGGCTGAATTAGTTACTACAGTGGTCTCTGGGAATAACAAGGTGGCTGTTATTTGTGTGCATGGGGACACCCGAGAGTATCCTGTAACTTCAGTGTTTTTTGAGACCCACAAAGGTAACCTCTCTCATCAGGTGGGGTTAGTGTCTCACTTACCACATGATGCCATTGTGGGAAGGGATTTTCCAATGTTCTGGGAACTCTGGGATTGTCCTGAGCCCCCCACTGGTGCCCCTATAGACCAGAAAGATGATGACCAGAATTCCTCTGAGAGTGGTGAGGACTCTCCTGAATTTCCCTTGTCGGTATTGGCAGGGGAAACTCGAGAAAATGGGGAGGAGCCAACATCCTCAGATGAAAATATGCCGTCTTTGGAATTTTCGGATCTTGAGGTTCACAGGGAAAATTTTGCCACAGAACAGTTAAAAGACCCCACCCTAATAAAGGCACGGGAAAATGTGGTGAAAATAGATGGCGAGTTAGTGAACCCAGAAAAAACTTGCACTTACCCGTACTTCACTGTGGAAAGGGACCTACTGTATCGAGTGGCTCAAAGGGCAGAAGAAACCGTTGAGCAACTTGTGGTGCCCAAACCTTACAGGAAGTTGGTGTTGGAATTGGCCCATGGGCACATTCTTGGAGGTCATCTGGGGACAGAGAAAACCAGAGAGAGAGTATTGCAGAGATTCTATTGGCCTGGGGTCATGAAGGAAACAGAAAATTATTGTTCCTCCTGCCCTGTGTGTCAGAAGTCGGCACCTATGCCACATTTCCGTAACCCGCTGGTACCTCTTCCTATCATTGAGATCCCCTTTGAGAGGATCGCAATGGATTTGGTAGGTCCGATAATGAAGTCCGCTAGGGGGCATCAGTACATTTTGGTTATAATGGACTATGCCACCCGTTATCCGGAAGCGATTCCTCTTCGAAATACCTCGGCCAAAACCATAGCCAAAGAACTATCACTTGTTTTTGGCCGTGTGGGTATTTGTAAGGAACTGCTTACGGACCAAGGTACACCTTTTATGTCCCGGGTTATGAAAGAACTATGCAAGTTGTTCAAAGTGACACAATTACGTACGTCTGTGTATCACCCCCAAACAGATGGGTTGGTTGAAAGATTCAACAAAACCCTAAAACAAATGTTAAAGAAGGTGGTGGATAGAGATGGAAAGAATTGGGACTGTCTAATACCCTATTTGATGTTTGCCATTAGGGAGGTACCCCAATCCTCTACGGGTTTCTCACCCTTCGAGTTACTCTATGGGAGACACCCAAGAGGACTGCTGGATATCGCCAAGGAAACTTGGGAAAATGAGAGTTCTCCCCACAGGAGTGTGATTGAGCATGTCGCCCTGATGCAAGATAGAATTGCAGAGGTAATGCCAATCGTAAAGGAACATTTGGCCCAATCGCAGTTAGCACAGCAGAGAGTGTACAACCGTGGGGCCAAGACCCGTACTTTTTCCCCAGGGGATAAGGTATTGGTGCTAGTCCCTACGGTTGAAAGCAAATTCATGGCCAAATGGCAAGGTCCATACGAAGTTCTTGAAAAAGTGAGTGAGGTGAACTATAGGGTCAGACAGCCAGGAAGGCGAAAGCCGGAACAGGTATATCACGTCAATCTGCTGAAAGCCTGGAGGGATAGGGAATCCCTAGTCGCAGAGACTTTGTCACCGGTCCAGTCTGATTGCTTTGTTCCTGAGGTTGGAATCGCAGTCACCTTATCGAAACCCCAAAAACAGGAGGTTAAAGAGTTTGTACTTCGCAACAAAGAGATTTTCTCTGAGCTGCCGGGAGAAACCTCTGGCGTAGAGCATGATATTATTACCCCGCCAGGAGAAAGGGTAAAACTAAAACCTTATAGAATACCAGAAGCCCGACGGGAGGCAATACGTGGGGAGGTTCAAAGGATGCTGGAATTGGGTGTGATAGAGGAGTCCCAGAGTGACTGGTCCAGTCCAATCGTACTAGTGCCCAAACCTGATGGGAGCTGGCGGTTTTGTAACGATTTTCGACAATTGAATTAAGTTACAAAATTTGACACCTACCCCATGCCGCGTATAGATGAGTTGATCGACCGGCTTGGAACAGCCCGATACATGACAACTCTCGATCTCACCAAAGGGTATTGGCAAATTCCCCTGGCCAAGTCGGCCAAGGAGAAAACTGCGTTTGTAACCCCAGATGGGGCGTTCCAATACAAGAGAATGCCGTTTGGGTTACAGAATGCACCTGCAACATTCCAGCGGAAAATGGACAAGATTCTGAGGCCCCATCAGAAGTATGCTGCAGCTTACCTGGATGATGTGATTATCCATAGCACAGATTGGGTCTCACATCTGCCAAAAGTGCAAGCAGTCTTAGACTCCATTCGGGAAGCTGGGTTTACGGCCAATCCAAAGAAGTGTACCATTGGACAGGAGGAGGCCAAATATCTGGGGTACACTATTGGGAGGGGAGTGATAAAGCCTCAAGTCAATAAACTCGAGGCCATACAGAGTTGGCCACGTCCCAACAGCAAGAAACAGGTACGAGCCTTTCTGGGAATCGCTGGCTATTATCGGCGATTCATCCCCCATTTTGCTTCTCAGGCTGTGCCCCTCACCAACCTGACAAAAGGGAAAGAGTCTGTCATGGTCAAATGGTCCCCAGAGGCTGAAGCAGCATTCCAGTCATTAAAAACCGCCTTATGTAGCCAGCCAGTGTTGTACTCACCAGACTTCTCTAAGGACTTTGTTGTACAAACTGATGCATCAGACGTTGGGTTGGGAGCAGTGTTGTCCCAGGTCTGGAACGGGGAAGAGCACCCAGTCATTTACCTCAGCAGGAAATTGAAGTCCCATGAGGTAAATTACGCCACAATTGAGAAGGAGTGTTTAGCTGTGAAGTGGGCTCTAGATTCCCTTCGGTACTATCTATTAGGTAGGCACTTTGACCTGGTAACTGATCACGCTCCTTTAAAGTGGATGGCTCAAAACAAGGAGACCAATAGAAGGATAAATAGGTGGTTCCTGGCCCTACAAGAATTCAACTTTACAGTAAAGCATCGCCCTGGCATTAAAATGGGGAATGTGGATGCTTTGTCTCGAGTACATGCGTGCCTGACTGCGTGTGTTCCAACCCCAAGGTTGAAACAAGAGGGGGGGGTATGTGACAGCAGGCAGGTAAAAACACCTGGTTACATCCAGGATGGAAAATATGTATGCCCTAGATTCAGGCTTTATGCTGACTTATACCACTAGGGGGAGTGCTGGGAGTCCTGCAGGGGAAGAGTTAATGAGCCCAGCTGAAGTAAGTGGGCTCATTAAGTCCTAATGAAAACACCCCAGCATGCTTAGGGAGATGCTCGATCCTGGAACCAGTTCTGTGATTGTGTAGACTGGGGTATCTGAGCTTTGCGGTGAGTTAACGCCTGGGTGGCAAAACTTCTCAAAGAGAGATAGGGACTGGGGCAGCACAAGGCTGCACCCAGTTGTTAGTTAGGGAATCTACGTGTGTAGTAAGCGGTCAAGCTGACCAGGATTTCTTTTCATGTTTCTTTTTGTTTTTCTGTTATTTTTCAATGCATCTAGTCTAAATAAACCGCACATTTGTTTTTGTTTCACCTACAAAGCTGTCTGCTGTGCCTGATTTTGTGTGGTGAACCCATCCAGGGGGTCACACACACCCGCTGCCGAGCAAACCCCCTCACAATATATATATATATATATATATGTGTTTACTGATACTGCAGCTAGCAAAATCAACTGCCTGCCTGTAGTATGAGAACACCACCAATCTTCTACAGGTAGCTTTAGCTGAACACTGTGCAGAGCTCGCAAAAAACTAACTTGTAGCTTATTTAGCTGCCTGCGGTAGTTATAGGATCAGGAAAACACCACCAACCTTCTACAGGTAGCTTTAGGCGAACACTGTGCAGAGCTCGCCAAAAACTAACTTGTAGCTTATTTAGCTGCCTGCGGTAGTGATAGGATCGGGAAAACACCACCAACCTTCTACAGGTAGCTTTAGGTGAACACTGTGCAGAGCTTGCCAAAAAATAACTTGTAGCTTATTTAGCTGCCTGCGGTAGTGATAGGATCAGGAAAACACCACCAACCTTCTACAGGTAGCTTTAGGTGAACACTGTGCAGAGCTCGCACTACACTAACTTGTAGCTTATTTAGCTGCCTGCAGTAGTGATAGGATCAGGAAAACACCACCAACCTTCTACAGGTAGCTTTAGGTGAACACTGTGCAGAGCTCACACTACACTAACTTGTAGCTTATTTAACTGCCTGTGGTAGTGATAGGATCAGGAAAACACTACCAACCTTCTACAGGTAGCTTTAGGTGAACACTGTGCAGAGCTCGCACTACACTAACTTGTAGCTTATTTAGCTGCCTGCGGTAGTGATAGGATCAGGAAAACACCACCAACCTTCTACAGGTAGCTTTAGGTGAACACTGTGCAGAGCTCGCACTACACTAACTTGTAGCTTATTTAGCTGCCTGCAGTAGTGATAGGATCAGGAAAACACCACCAACCTTCTACAGGTAGCTTTAGCTGAACACTGTACAGAGCTCGCAAAAAAATAACTTGTAGGTTTAGCCGAACACTGTGAGGAGGACGCACTAGCTAACTTCTAGCTTTAGCTGAACACTGTGAGGAGGATGCACTACCCTAACTTGTAGCTTTAGAGGAGGACACACTACACTAACTTGTAGCTTTAGCTGAACACTGTGCAGAGGTCTCACTACACTAACTTGTAGTTTTAGCTGAACACTGTGAGGAGGACGCACTACACTAACTTGTAGCTTTAGCTGAACACTGTGCAGAGATCGCACTACACTAACTTGTAGTTTTCGCTGAACACTGTGAGGAGGACACACTACACCAACTTGTAGCTTTAGCTGAACACTGTGAGGAGGACACACTAAACTAACTTGTAGCTTTAGCTGAACACTGTGCAGAGGTCTCACTACACTAACTTGTAGTTTTAGCTGAACACTATGAGGAGGACGCACTACACTAACTTGTAGCTTTAGCTGAACACTGTGCAGAGGTCGCACTACATGAACTTGTAGTTTTAGCTGAACACTGTGAGGAGGACGCACTACTCTAACTTGTAGCTTTAGCTGAACACTGTGCTGAGGTCACACTACACTAACTTGTAGTTTTTGCTGAACACTGTGAGGAGGACATACTACACCAACTTGTAGCTTTAGCTGAACACTGTGAGGAAGACGCACTACTCTAACTTGTAGCTTTAGAGGAGGACGCACTACACTAACGTGTAGCTTTAGCTGAACACTGTGCAGATGTCGCACTACACTAACTTGTAGTTTTCGCTGAACACTGTGAGGAGGACATACTACATTAACTTGTAGCTTTTGCTGAACACTGTGAGGAGGACGCACTACCCTAACTGGTAGCTTTAGCTGAACACTGTGCAGAGGTCACACTAAACTAACTTGTAGCTTTAGCTGAACACTGTGAGCAGGAAGCAATACACTAACTTGTAGCTTTAGCTGAACATTGTGCAGAGGTCTCACTACACTAACTTGTAGCTTTAGCTGAACACTGTGCAGAGGTCGCACTACACTAACTTGTAGTTTTAGCTGAACACTGTGAGGAGGACGCACTACACTAACTTGTAGCTTTAGCTGAACACTGTGCAGAGGTCTCACTACACTAACTTGTAGCTTTAACTGAACACTGTGCAGAGGTCGCACTACACTAACTTGTAGTTTTAGCTGAACACTGTGGGGAGGACGAACTACCCTAACTTGTAGCTTTAGCTGAACACTGTGCACTACACTAACTTGTAGTTTTAGCTAAACACTGTGCAGAGGTCACACTAAACTAACTTGTAGCTTTAACTGAACACTGTGAGGAGGATGCACTACACTAACTGTAAATAGTCTAGCTGCCTGACTGTGGTACTAATAGGATCAAAAGAACACCAGCAATTTTCTTCAGGTAGCTGTAAATACTGTAACAAGACAAGCCTGCCTGTCAGTAGGAAGATAACAGGAACGGATCTAGCTAAACTGAATACAGTGTATATATATATATATATATATATATATATATATATATATATATATATATATGCAACACCTGGGATGCATATATATACACAATACACTGTAAGTGCAGCTAACTCACTGACCTGCCTAATCAAGCTAACTCAAATGAAATTACACTGTCTCTCTCTCTATCTCTCAGCACGCCGGAACACACTACACAGGGCCGCCGTGCAGGCTTTGGCCAATTACAGCTCTCTCTACCGATGGCGCTGTGATTGGCCAAGCATGCGGGTCATAGTACATGCTTGGCCAATCATCAGCCAGCAATGCACTGCGATGCCGCAGTGAATTATGGGCCGTGACACACTACACGAATTTGGCACGAAGGCCCATAACATTTGCAATTCAGCGAACGATCGAACAGCCGATGTTCGAGTCGAACATGGATTCGACTCAAAATGCGAATCTTATCCCTAAAGCTCAGTAAGAATTGATAGGAACTAATGTTTTTTCTACTGAAAGGAAAAAAGAGGAAACAAAACTGAGTGAGATTCCAACCATCTACTAGCTTATCCAAAAGAAAAAAAATGGCTATAGATGCACATAAAGATAGCTTTTTCAAACTACTATATGCATACAGTATATAAAGCAAAAAAAAAAAAATGTATAGCTAAGTAACGCCTGGGTTTACTATGCAGGGCTCTAAATGATTAGAGTCTTATCTAATTTTTTAATAGTAAAAAATAAATAAATTATTGATAACTATGTATTTGCCAGTATGCTTTTAAAATACTGTTTCTTGACTGTTTTTTGAAGCTTCAGCTAATATTTGAATAGGTATAAGATTCTAGTTTTTTAGTGTCAGTCGTCAGCCTTTTTTTTTTGTTGTAGAATCTGTCATCAAAATATAAAGAAGTATCTGTGACGTTTCTTGTTCATTAGCTGCAAGCAGTCTTTTGCTGGTCAGAAGCGTGCGGAGCCATAATACCCAGAACACCGATGTCAGCAATTTTACTGATCTTGGAAACGTTCCAGGGGTAGAAGCAATAAACAAGCTCATGTGTTCATTATGCTAGTATTTCTACAGGATGAAACAGTTTCCACAATAATGCTAATTCCTTTGGCATTGCATGATTGGTAATAGAAAGCAAATTAACATAATCATAGGGAAGCTAACATCCTAAAGCCAGTATGTTAACATAATTTAGGGACCTGTATAATCAGTCAATGGTTATTATATTTATTAGTTTTACTTGAGTGCTTAATGAGAAGGTATACTTTCACAGTAAAATGAACCACATGCCCTGCCACCACAAACACATGGATCTCAGAGGCAAATTTGACCCAACTGTCACTGCCGTGGCCTGCCCATATTTACAGCCTCCTTAGAGCCAGTGAACTGTGGAGCAATGAGCTGCACCTGACCTAAAGGAACAATGGCCACTTTATTTTCCTACGTTCTTATGGCAATGTTCTGATAATTCTGAATACTGTAAATACTGCAGGCCGGGGCTGCAACAACCAGAGCTCAGTTCCCTCAAGGACCACTATTTATGTTCTTCCCAAGTTTGTATGAGTTTCTGTGGATCAAGCTGATGTACAAAACTTTGAATTATGACTTAGGAGAACCCTAACAAAAATGAATTAAAGTGAATCTGGAGCAAGGATATAGATGTAGCACCAACTCTCAGTGGAGCTGCTGGTTTAAGCGGGCTGTTACCTTCACTCTCGATACCTCTGTTTCACCGGCACCGGGTATAGGGTTCCGTTGAGTTTACCTCTGGACGATATAAGCACCAACACTTGAGTACGTTTTCAATGCTTTATTGAACCAAGTAACGAAGGAAGTAGCAGGAAAGAGGCAGGAGGATAACTGCAGGGAAGCTCAAATACCTTTCTTTAGGTTTCTTTAAAACATCCTTTAAAGTTGAATACTGTAATTGAATGCAATCCCCTTTTTTGGGACACAATCTTTGCTCGCCTGGATAGGCCTCTCTCACTTGCCTAGCAGCCAGTACACAGTACGAACAAAAGTCTCTGCCACAGACTTGCTTGAAATAAACCCATACGATCCTCTGCCACAGGATGTATTGGTTCACGATGAATGTCAGACAGAGTACTTGGACCTCTAAGCCAACCCGGCAGTACTATGCAGTAGGATTACTTTAGGATACGTCCTCCAACCGAGTCACCAGGCCCCTCTCCAGACTAGCTCTCTGCATGATCCTTCCATGACGGGTCCTCCCCTGGGATCTCCTCGGTTGTCCAGCTTCTTCACTCTGGATAGACAGCTCAGAACCATTCCTCGGCTGCTGTGGTAGGCCCCAGACAGACTTCTGGGCCCACCCACGCGCCGCAGCGACGCAGGCCTCTGGAACAGAGGACCACGAGGTGGTACTCTAACACATACCTGTCGGCCAGGAGGGCCAGTAGGTGGCTGAAAAAAAACCCCTAAACATGGCGTCTGTCCCATAAATACCCTCTCCCAGAATGCACCACCTCCACCGAGTTGTCTCCGGGACAGAGGAGCACTCATCCGCTTTAACACGTTGCTTTTCCAACACCCGCCGATGGTGACAGCGGCACAATGCGGAACCACACGCAACGTCAGCCAAGCTGGAACAGAGGCAAATCTAACTTCCTATAAGGAGCAATTCACTAAATTTACCTATCAGATGGTAGATCATAAATCTACCAGCGCTACATAGACATTCAAGCATTTAAATATTCTTAAAAGCAGAAGAATAGAAGTTGCAGTTGAAGCCATTCTCTCAGTAGCTCAACTTACCCCCCAGTAGTAATGCAGCTCCCTTCTAACCCCCAATGTAAACATAAAGTAGTGGGTGGGAGAAAAGAGGGGACTAAGCTGCTGAGAGAACAACTTTAGTTGTTCTGCTGCAAAATTTGAAGCTACATTTCTCCACAGTGTTTGCTGCTATAAAGATCAGTGAGGGCTTGTTATTAAAGTTAAAGTGGATTTTTTTATGTCATATTGTAGAGTATAAGATTTCCTATCATTTGAGCCTAGTCTTGCCACACAGAGTTAATCCATCTCTGAGCAATCCTCTTTTATTGTTCAGTGAGAAAATTCTTGACAAAATGAGGAAAACTTTGTCAAATACGCCCCCTTGCTGTGAGTGACAGGTAATTTACATATCTCGTGCACCAGCCTAAGTAAGAAACAGGCAGTATTTTATAATTCCCTCCCACTCCTTTCTTCTGCCAGGATTGGCTGTTCCACATAATCTCAGCCCTGGCTGCAGACATACCACTGGTTTGATGGGGGGGGGTTGCTGCTGGACACAGCTATATTATATATATATATATATATATATATAATATACTGTATAAAGCTGTGTCCAGCAGCAAACCCCCCCCCCGTAAATGACAATTCCGTCCTTTCCACCGCTCTCCATCTTGACAGAGCCAGCTGGAATGGAGGGGAGTCGGCTGCGGGGGATGAGGGGGGTGGAGGAGGAAGACACAGCGGGCGGATAAGGACAGGAGGGGGACCAGAGAAGAAGGGGAGGTGGTGGTGGTGGAGAGAACACATCAGATGCTGGAGGAGGAGGACACAAGGGACAGTCGGGGGTGATCAGTGCAGCGGAGTCTGGCGATGTCATGACTCCGCCCACCGAGCGCCGTACAACGGACCCGCCCACTGAATCCGGCATTTTTGGGGGCTGCAAACAGACAGAGGGGAGACATTTGAAAGGTAAGGATCCATGCAGGAAGCATGTATATCCTTATAGATCACCCCTATGGCAGTACTTAAAAAAAGATGGGAGTGGGTTTACATCCACTTTAATGTACTAATTGATAAGAACCTTTCCAATCTTGAATGTCCATAGCCTGGCCACAGGTTCATTTTAAAACCAAACTCCAAATCTCTAAAACAATAACAATGCAATATGAAACTGGACTCGTCACCAGAAAAAAAGTAGTTGTTGTCAAGTTTCGTATAACTCACAATAAAAAAAACCTGTATGAGCTCTACCGACCCAAATATATACCTATGAACACAGCTATCACGTACCTGGTGAAGACTGGAATGTGGTGGAGGCCTCTCTTGCACCTCCGCCTAACACTCCTGAAGGTGGGGACAGAGAGTGTAAAGGCAAGGAGTGGCACGAGTGCCGTAGCAGCTGGCTGGTGATGTCCACTCTGTAGGTGGGTAGAGCTGGTAGTCAGAGTCCTTGGAACAGGATGCAAGATCAGCTTGGCACCAGAGCATGGGACGGAAGCAGAACCAGGAGAGGAGCAGCAGTCAGCGGTATGTGCACGCGTTCGCGCACACGCACAGATCTGTGTGCAATGAACTGGCACTGCAGAAATTACATTGGTCTTTCGCTTATAAATATAAGCACATGTGCAATGTGCATGAGCATGTATCCGCACTTGCCTTTTAGTGGTGGAGATCCGTTTTTACCTTACAACAGCCCACTGTACATATTGAGAATTGCAAAAAATTTTTTTTTTTTTTAAAAATGCATAGAAAAGCCATTTTAAATCCAAATCATTCAAACGTGACATTCATACAGGTAAAACTCCATGTCCACCTCTCATAACAATATTAATTGACCACATGTATATAACAAATAAGATTTATGGCATATATATATTTTTGGGCAATTGTGATGCTTGCACCCTCAAAGTGTTGGACCAACATAGAGGGATACGTGTATATATGTTTATACACGAAAGCCATATTGTTGACTACTCTCCTGCAGGCAGCTAGTCCTGGATCGTTCAAATGTGAGACCTTGGTTCCTTGAAAAAGTGCAGAAGGTAGCACAAAACTTGTCATCAATGGTTTCCAATGTAATGATAGAAATAATAAGAACGTAGCTGAAGAAACATGTGACAATGACAGTGGTCCAGAGGAGGTACAATAAATCAGAGTTGAATTCACAGTCTGTAGATCAAAGGTTGCCACATATAATTATAGAGGCTGAGGATAAAGCATGTCCTGAAATCCCTATCTTGCACTGTATTAGAAGTCCTCCACACAGGATAGTATAACATGTCCTAAGGGACCATTTGTTATCCAAGGTATAAAGACCCAAGCAGGTTGTAACAGTTCCAAAGATAATAAATTATAAGTATACTTATTGTGTCCTTCGGAACATCAATGTAGCAAGCATAAGTTGAATAATAATTCCTTGCAGGGTCTGCCAAGCCATATACATTGAAGTGAATGTCCTCTGGTCAAAGAGCAAAGGTGGACTGTGGAGTAGCTTGACCGGTTTGGCCAGTCAACACCGGCTGCTTCAGAGGCTCAGAAGAGTGCGATCCTTCTCATGTTTCCCTATTGAACAGATTCCTGATGTATACAGTGTTTCACTTGGCAAATGTTATAAGTCTTCATTGTTGTGTGTAGGACTGTAGAACCAAGAAAAAAATTGATCTTCGTAAACCGCCTTCCCTCCCCAGAATAGTGGGTGTGATACAATTCCAGATGGCACCTTTTCTTATTGTATCCCTCTGCTCACGGCAGTGTTAGAGCACAGACAAAACTTTCTGACTTCAGGGGTATGGAGAGGATAGGCTCACATTCTTTCTGTCCCAATAATAGCCACTGGTGTCTGCAAAAACTGATCCCCAGGACCGCAGTTGTTGAGGGATGGAAGCAAACATAGACCTATTATACCAGTATACTGTTCGAAGGAGGCTCAGTGTATAACCCCGGGGGGGGGGGGGGGTTCAATATCTTTTTTCTTGTTGGTTGAATTAGATGGACTAGCGTCTTTTTCAACCTTACTAACTATGTAACTATGTAACTTAGTGCCATCTGTCATCAGTGCCACATATTAGTGCCATCTGTCATCAGTGCCACGTATTAGTGCCATCTATCATCAGTGTCACGTGTCATCAGTGCCATGTATTAGTGCCATCTGTCATCAGTGCCACGTATTGGTGTCATCTGTCATCAGTGCCACAACAGTGTCACGTGTCATCAGTGCCACATATTGGTGCCATATGTCATCAGTGTCACGTGTCATCAGTGACAACATCAAAAACCTCACCATGCATCTTAGTAAATACCTTGGAATGTCTACTTTCAAAAAAGGGGTCATTTGGGGGGTATTTGTACTTTCCTGGCTTGTTCGGGTCGCAAGAAATGAGATAGGCCACCAGTACATCAGGTTGATCAATTTTTTATGATTTGCACCACAGCTTGTAGACTCTTTAACTTTCACTAAGACCAACTAATTTGGGTTATTTTTACCAAAGATATGCAGCAGTATAAATTTTGGCCAAAATTTATGAAGAAAAATTCATAATTTGCAAAATTTTATCACAGAAACAAAGAAAATGTATTTTTTTCAAAATGTTCGGTCTTTTTTCATTTATAGCGCAAAAAATAAAAAAAACAGGGGTGATCAAATACCACCAAAAGAAAGCTCTATTTGTATGAAAAAAAGGACAAAAAATCGTTTGGGTACAGTATTACATGACTGAGTAATTGTCATTCAAAGTGTGAGAGCACTGAAAGCTGAAAATTGGTCTGGTCAGGAGGGGGGTTTAAGTGCCCAGTAGGCAAGTGGTTAATTATAGGAAAGAGATTAATTCTAACACATTCGAATAAAACTTACTGTATATTCCTATATCGGAGTTCAAATCAGTTTTTATAATGTGCCAGTTACCAACAGTGTCCTATTTATAAATCATTAAAGACCTTCCTGAATTCTGTTCCTGTTCTGGAGGCTAATAAACTATTGGACATTGCTGGGAAACATGGCAATGAGGATTACATATCCTTCCTCTTTATATTAGCTTTCTTTGTATATACAGTTTAGTCTTAGATTGGGTGGCAATTTATTTTCTGAGCTTCTTTCATTTTCCTATTGTTAATGTCAAATGTGTCCCTGTTCATTAACTGGGTAATTTTTTGAGTGGGTGCATTACTAATTGCTGTAATTCTGTGCAATTGGAAAGTTTCATATAAGATATTTAAATTTTTATTTGTTTATATAAAACATATACTGTATGTATATATGAAATAAATGTTACTTTTGCTGAAATATTTAATAAAGCAAAAATGGAGATTTTGGCTGTACTTCTCCTTTAAATCTTCAGTGGCCAGTTCTCAGTGCATGTGTGCTTGTCCCTCAATGCCCAGTCCCCAGTAGGGATGGGCTGTCTGTTCGAGTCGAACATGAGTTTGTTCGCCGAATTTCGAACATTATGGGCCGTTCGTGCCAAATCTGAGCTGCGCATCACGGCCCATAATGCCCATGCCCATGCTTTGGCCAATCACAGTGCCGTCAGCGAAGAGAGCCATAATTGGCCACAGGCAGGGTGCCTGTGGCCAATTATGGCTCAGGGGGTTAAGTATATGCCCCACACTATATAAGGCCGCCTGCACGTCAGACTCGTGCAGTGTGTTGGTGGCGTTTATTCAGAGAGAGAAAGAGAGAGTGTCATTTCATTTAGTTTGAGCAGGAAGGCAATTCCTGGTGTTCTGTTGCTAATATACTTCAGGCAGGCAGATGAGACAGATAGCTGCAGTGTATTTAGTATATACATGCATCCCGGTTTTGTGTGTGTATGTATATATATATATATATATATATATATATATATATATATATATATTTCACTGTATACAGTTTAGCTAGATCTCACTGGAGACCGTTCCTGGTGTACTGTTGCTAATATACTTCAGGCAGGCGGGCAAGACAGTTAGCTGCAGTGTATTTAGTATATATATATATATATATGCATCCCGGCTTTGTATATATATACACTGTATACAGTTTAGCTTCATCTCACTGCAGACCATTCCTGGTGTATTGTTTCTGAAACACTTCAGCCAGGCAGGTGACTCACTGAGCTGCAGTGCATTTAATATATATATATATATATATATATATATATATATATATATATATATATATATATATATATATATATATATATATATATACAGGCTTGTAATATATATCGTCTAGCCAAGCCTATACCTGACTAGGTCATTGCCTGAGTGCATGTTCAAAGACACTTTCATCCAGGCAGGTGACTCACTGAGCTGCAGTTCATAAAGTATATATCTACTGCATTGTATTCCAGCCAAGCCTATAACCTGACTGTAGGCCATTCCTTGAGTGTGTGTTCAAAGGCACTTTCAGCCAGGCAGGTGACTCACTGAGCTGCAGTTCATTTAATAAATATATATACAGGCATGTATATATATATATATATATATATATATATATATATATATATATATATATATATATATATATAGTCTAGCCAAGCCTATACCTGACTAGGCCATTGCCTGAGTGCGTGTTCAAAGACACTTTCAGTCAGGCAGGTGACTCACTGAGCTGCAGTTCATAAAATATATATCCACTGCATTGTAATCCAGCCAAGCCTATACTTTACTGTAGGCCATTCCTGGTGTACTGTTTTTAGTAAACTTCAGGCGTTGTTTTGCTAATCTAATTGTACAGTATGTCTGGAAGGCCACCAAGGAGAGGCAGACACTCACAAGCCACTAAAAGAGGGCAAGCAGGCTCTGCGTCTACAGCAAACAGTGCTGGTCCTGGACACAGTGCATCCTCAACACGTGGCCGTGGGGCACGCTTGTCCTTTTTTCGGCAGCTGGCTGTGTTGAGCCACAACATGCAGAAGAGTTGATAGAGTGGATGACGGAGCCGTCCTCATCCTCTGTCATCCAGGCTCAGGGTACTTTGTCTGCCAATGCAGCTGCCAAAGCGGCCTCTTTCATCAGTTCAATGTCATCGGTCACTCCTTCCCTAGCCCCACCATCATGTACTGAGGAGTCCCCCGAACTGTTCGACCACAGCGTAGGGTACATGCTGCAGGAGGATGCGCAGAGTTTTGAAGGCTCTGAGGATGGTACCTAGGTTGAGGATGAAGGCAGTAATGTGAGCCCAGAGAGAAGAGGGGGTGCCCAAGAAGGACAAGAAACTAGCAGTCATGTTCCCCCAGCTGCAGCATACTGCCAGGTTTGCTCCAGTGGCGAGCAGGGAGGGGATGATGAGGTCACTGACTCTACATGGGTGCCTGATGGAAGAGAGAAGGAGGAGGAGGCACATCTCCAACGAGGCAGGATGCCCTCCAGGGGCCAGCTTAAGGGCAGCCAACCAACTGCATCACACGGCAGAGCTCCGCATGTGCAGGGCGCTGCTGACTCTGCACGTTTTTCCAAAAGTTTGCACTGTTGCTGTTTGCAACATATGTCTGAAGCGTATCAAGCGTGGCCAAAACAGCAGCCGCTTGGGCACCACATGCTTGACCAGACATATGTTGAGCTCCCATATGTTGTCCGTTGACAACAGTACTTAAAAGACCCACACCAAAGAAAAAGGCGGACCTCTCCTTGCTCCTCATCAGCTGGGATTTCCAACCCCACTATACCTTCAGTCCTCTCAGAAACCAGCACTGACAGGAATGAAGGTGTAGAATTAGGTGTGCCAAGTACTTGCGGGCAATCTGCTATCGCTACACCAACGTCCGATTGTAGCAGGCAAATTTCTCTATCCCAGTTGCTAAACCAGCGAAAGAAATTCTGTCCCAGCCATCCACATGCTCAGTGGTTGAATGCTAGTTTGGCTAAATTGCTAGCACTCCAACTGCTGCCTTTTCAGCTGGTAGACTCTGCCCCCTTTCAAGAATTTGTGGAATGTGGGGTACCTCAGTGGCAGGTTCCCAAACGCCAATTTTTTTCTCGTAATGCAATTCCTGCTCTCTACTGACAATGTCTTGGCCTCGTTGGACAGGGCGGTCAGTGGTAAGGTGCATATTACCGCTGACTCATTGTCCAGCAGGATGAAACATCTTCGGGAGGCCTTGCAGAAAGTTTTGAGCAATGCGTTTCCAGAGCCTGGGAGGGTACAAATTCCTGGTCCTGGACAATGTGTTGCTGAGGCTTCAGTCAGTCACAGAAGGAGCGGTGGAGAAGGTTGCCGTCTGACCGATGCGTTCAAACAATTTTTTAGTCTGCAGCCCCAAGGTATGATCAGTTCCAGCAACCATCGCCAGCGTCTGTTGTACATGGTGCAGGAATACCTAGGGGCAAGATCAGACTTGGAGACCTTTCCAACCAAAAATCCACAGTGTTACTGGGTCTTGAGGATGGATCACTGGCCAGAGCTTGCACAGTTTGCAATTGAGCTACTGGCCTGTCCTGCATCCAGCGTTCTTTCGGAACACACATTTAGTGCCACTGGAGGCTTGGTAACCGATCACAGAGTGTGCCTGTCCACCGACTCGGTTGATCGGCTCACCTTCATAAAAATGAATCAGTCTTGGATCACCAGCTACCAAGCACCTGATGCTAATGTAACCGAATATTTTTTTTTATGAATGTGAGATCCCTTGAAGACTGCCTATGCTGATGCTGACTGACTATCCTGTTATGCCGAGTGACTATCCTATTCCTCCTCAATGTTCATGTTGATAGCTTCTAAGAACATTTTTGGTTCTGGGCACCAGCACCAGTGCCTAAAGCCCAATTTTTCTGCCCCTGTTTAACAGGGGCGCGTAATTACAATTTTTGCTGTAATATTTTGCAGCAGGGCTCGTTCCTGCACTCAGCTAGAGTATCTGTGAGGGGTTGCAGTGTTGTGGCACCAGCACCAGTGCCTAAAGCCCAATTTTTCTGACCCTGATCAACAGGGACATGTAATTACAATTCTTGATATATTTCACAGCAGGGCCCTTTTCCAACGCCCAGCAAGAGTAACTGTGAGGGCTTACAGTGTTCTGGTACCACCAACACCTAAGGCCCAATTTTCTGCAGAGTATATAGGGCAGGCCCCTACTTACAAACGACTCCTACTTACAAATGGAGGGAGACAACAGGAAGTGAGAGGAAATTTACCCCTAGGAAGGGAAATTCTCTCCTGTAAGCGTTAATATGGGAAAAAGGTGTCTCCTCCACTGATTTATCACCAATCACCCTTAAAAAACCCAAATTTTCAAAATCCAATTGTCATTGGGACAGAAAGTGAGGTGAAATCTTCTGAACAGGGGCACAGACAGCAAAACAAATGTTACAGGGGTGATGATAACCCTTCCCTATGTTTTCCAAAAAGCTTTAAAAGATTTTTTGGCTGGAATTACACTTATAGGGCGTACACACGGTCGGACTTTGTTCGGACATTCCGACAACAAAATCCTAGGATTTTTTCCGGCGGATGTTGGCTCAAACTTTTTTTTTGTCTACACACGGTCGCACAAAGTTGTCGGAATTTCCGATCGCCAACCACGCGGTCACGTACACCACGTACGACGAGACTAAAAAAGGCCGGTTCAGAACCAAGCGCGGCACCCTTTGGGCTCCTTTTGCTAATCTCGTGTTAGTAAAAGTTTGGTGAGAAACGATTCGCGCTTTTTCAGACTCTTGGCTTTCAGATCGTTTTCTGCCGTTCAGTTTGTGCTTGTGGGTTTGTATCTGCTCTTCAGCGCGTGCAGCAAGTTCCGCGTGACTTTAGGTAGTCATTGTATTCTTGTTCGTTCGTTACTGGTTTTCAGGTCGCTCTTCACAGGCCTTGCTGTTCTTCAGTGCGTTCTGTTACTTCGTTCTGAGCAGCCGACCGTTTTCTAGCCATGTTTCGTATGCGTACTCCTCGTAGAGTTCGTGCTGTGCGGGGGCTTGGTGTTGGGGTCCTGACCTTGACACAAGTCCAGTCCATGAACAGGGTGGGGAGGAGTTCATGGACCAAGAATTGGTTGCTTCAGCGTGACCAGTTCTCTCATATGCCTTTGCTCCGTGAGATCCGTGAGAATAATCCTTTCTCAGGATGACGGACCCCGTGTTTCACCGTCTGTTGGCTTAGCTGACCCCTTATATTAGCAGGCAGGATACCTGCATGAGGCAAGCCATCACTCCGGAGCAGAGGTTGGTCGCTACCCTGCGGTATTTGGCGACAGGGAGAAGCCTGCAGGACTTGAAGTTCTCGACAGGCATCTCCCCCCAGGCTCTGGGGATCATTATCCCAGAGACCTGTTCTGCCATCATACAGGTCCTACAGAAGGAGTATATGAAGGTAAGATTTCTATCCTTTTATATCACATTTTATTGTATTGAATGTTTGATAATATCTTGTATTTCTTTCCTCATTCCCTAATTACCACGATTGGAATATGCTGTGAATGTCCCCTTTGTTCTCATGCATGCTGGATTTTTATGTAATTATTATTTTATGTCCTTCATACATATTTGCCCTTCACTAACCTCCCCAGCATGGTGTCTCCTGCCCTATATTCACCTCATGTAGTCACTTAACAATGTATTTTATCAGCTCCATAGTAGTGCTTTACCCCAAACACCCCCTAAAATGTTTGTAAATGTTATTTTTTATTTAAATTCAGGCAGAGTGGCAGAGGCTTTTTTTGTGGTGTCCCCAAATAATTTTTAGTAACCCTCCCTCCCCCAACTGCTAAGTCAGCTGATCCCAATTCTCTATCCTCAATCATCTATCTGCTGACTTTGCCAAACCCATACACACTATACCCATCTCTTTAGTGCTCAGATTTATGGATGAATTCCCCAAAGCATGTAGTGCAAGGGCCTGCTTGTATACTTTCAAATGGTACTGTTTAAAGTTTTTGTATCCTATTATTATCTTGATAGGTAATAGCAGAATGTCCAAATGTCCTCAAATGTGTACAATGTGTATTTATATCTTTGTATTATGACACTTCTTACCTGTCCAGTGGTCTGCCAATAGTGTAACTAAGGAGGGGCAGTTCAAAGTAATACCCATTATTTAGGCATTCATCTCTCAATGAAGTGAAGAGGGTTACATGTCCAAGATTTACACACACCCCCTATAATGTTAGAAATGGCCCATGAGAGGGGGGAAGGGGGAATATGATAGGTGTACCTTATACTTTGGCCTTGTTAAATTCCCCTTAATAAATGCTATCTGGAGGTTGCCCCATAATGTTTGTGTATATTCTGCTTGCCATGTTTCAGAGTAAAAATAGTAATGTTTATTGTTTTTTCCTCAACAGTTTCCTTCCACACCACAGGAATGGCAGACTGTGGCCTCCCACTTTGCCGAGCGGTGGGACTTTCCTAACTGCGGAGGGGCAATTGATGGGAAACACGTTCACATCGTCCCACCACCCAACTCGGCGTCGTACTATTATAATTACAAGGGGTTTAATAGTATAGTGATGTTGGCGGTGGTGTCGGCTAATTACGACTTCTTGTATGTGGACATGGGGAAGAATGGCCGGATGTCCGATGGTGGAGTCATCGCCCAGACGGAGTTCTACAGGCATCTCCAGAATGGCAGCTTGGACTTGCCAGCTCCAGAGGACAATGTGGAAGGACTCCCATTTATGTTCGTTGCTGATGAAGCGTTTGCGCTGGGGGACCACCTGATGCGGCCATTCCCAATGAGGACCCTCACCCCGGAACAGAGGGTTTTTAATTACCGGCTGGCCAGAGCCCGAAGAGTGGTGGAGAACACATTTGGAATCCTGGCCAGCCGGTTCCGACTATTTCTGACACCCATCCATATGGCGGAGTATAAACTGAACCATATTATACTGGCGTGCTGTGTTCTCCATAACTTTTTAAGGAAACATTCAGCCAACTGAATGAGGCCGGAATCCTACATCAAACCACACTGATGGCGCTTTAAAGTGGCCATCCTGGCTTGCCCTCCCTGAGTGCCCGTGATGTCTGGTTACGCTACCTGGAGTTCTTTGCGGGTAGGGGGGATATCAATATGCCAGACAATCTGTGAAGCCTTTTTATAATTAAAAAAAAAAGAAATTCTTGGTGGACATTTACTGCTTGTGTTTGTTTTAGCTGACCCTGACAGAAATGTGTTGAGTCCAGAAAATGTTGTGATTGTGTAACCTTATACTTGTAGTGCAAAGAGGATTTGCCCTTAGGAAATAACCCCCATTTTTGCTGAAAACAGCAATTATATCACCCCAAAAGTGTTGTATTGTAGTGTTGAGACAATAATCCACACATTCCTGAGTAAGCAACTTTTTTATACCTGCACAATCACATGTGCATTTACCAAAGGTTTTTAAAACAAACCAACATCTTTGTTGTATAACAATTTTTGCAGTAGCATTATCAAAAATCGAAATGCCCATTTCAGATAAAACAGGCCTGTGTAAAACCAACAAGAAAGACAAAAAACTTAAACTTACAAAGTTCACATTAGGTAAAACCTGAAGGCTATATCAGACATCAGTATTTAGGAACTGGGTTTGATATAACGTTCAGATGGGGGGAAATCACCCCAGGAAAAGCATAATTTGGAAGATGCACACCAATTTACGAATGTCAACATGTGCTATCTGCCATCAGGGGGGATCAAGGGACGTGTTTTGGGGGAGCAAGCCCTTCCTCAATGCTACTTTATAATTGAGGAAGGGGTTGCACCCCCAAAACGCGTCCATTGATCTCCCGTGATGGCAGATAGCACATGTTGACACACTGTGTGCATCCTCCAAATTTGGCTTTTCAAAACATTGCAAAAAGTTTTAAAAGATTGGACCACAATCCAAAAAGTGATTTTGTGGGGTTTTAAATTCACCCCAAAACATCAATGATGTTATTATTTTTTTTAATAACATCATTGATTTTTTGCTGTATGTTTTGCAGTTCTACATTACACCCCATGATCTCCCCGATCAGGATCTGGGCACTTTCTGATGTGAAACGTTCTGGATCACGATCACCTAAAAAGAGAGAAACAAAACAAAAACAGGTATCAAAAATCTGCCACCACCCATCTCTTTTACCTGAGCCTGTGGTCGCAGACACTCACCTGTTGTGGTGCCAATCTCCACCACATCTTCTTCTTCCTCCTGCTCAGCTTCGGTTAGTGGTATTTCACCTTCTTCCAGAGGTGGGGGGTCTCTGGTCTCCTCGGATGAGGGGTGTCCTCCGAGTCTTTTCTCCCCTATGTAAAACAAAAATGGTATAATTAGCACACAGATATTTGATGGCAGAACTAGAAATAGGAAACATTGCTTGGAAGTGGGGTACAATTGTCAATTTTAGCCTTCCAAGATGTATTTTTTTTATTGGCCTTTGCAAAGCTGCAATACTTTACCTGTTTAGTACAAGCTTCACAGATGGAGACCCCCCTATAGTATACACTAAAGCACCTGTGTGGCCCCCTAATAAAAATGTTGTTCTTGTGTCCCACACTAGTGCTCCAGTGTCCAGATGTGAAAACAGCTGCTCAGTGTCCTCTCCTTACACACAATCTAGTTTGCATTTCATTCTAGTAACAAACCCATCTACACAAACAACTATTTGGCATCCAAGTAGGCCCAAAAAAATGTGGGAAAATGCATATGGCCTAAACAATGGTGTTTTAGAGGCCGAAAGAAAAATGTTTGACACGAACGAATAATGGGCCCATGAACATTAAAGTTGCCCTTTTAAACGTTATAATTAATAAAAGCATATGGAGCAGCATGAACGCAATAAAGACAGAAAGAATAGGAACACAGCACAACTACTTACTTTTTTGCAGCACTCTCCGGATCTTTCGGTACTGCTCTGGCTCTCTCAATTTCAGGTCCGACCACCGCTTCCTGAGCTGATCTTTCGATCGTCATACCCCGAAATTCTTCTGCAGACTTTTGATCACTTTCGCCATGATCTTGGCCTTTCTGATATTGGGGTTGGGGTAAGGCCCATACTTTCCGTCATAGTCGGACTTCTTCATGATGTCGACCATCTCCAACATCTCCCCAAAGGACATATTTGTGGCCTTAAAACATCTCCTTCTGGATCGGGACGTGTCCGGATCTGGGCTTTCCTCCTCCTTGTTGCTATAATTAGCACGCACCTGCTCTGACTCCTCCATGTGCTCTTCACCCACTGCGCCGAACGAAGAGAGGCAGGGAATAGACTAGAAAGAACGTCAGGGGCAGGTGGAGTTACACGCATGCGCAGTGTGTATAAAGCGTAACACGCGTGCGTATTACGTACGATCTGTGAGCGGAGGAAGGAGCATTGGACGCGCCGATCGTAAGAACGAAGGTAAGAGACAAACTTGTGCCTATACTGCTTCTACATTGAAGCCTATATTGTAACAAGATTAGGAGAGTTTTGTCTGACATTAGGCTTTGTCTTGTGTTGTGTCTTGCAGTGAACATGGATATCTTAGTGAAAGACAATGACTTCATGTCAGTATTCATAGATATCTTAAGGGAGCTGCCCTGTCTGTGGGAGATTAAACACCCCCATTTCAAGAACCAAGCAAAGAGGAAGGCAGCACTGGTGCAATTGTGTGAAATTGTGAAGCAGGTGATCCCCACAGCAGACATCACCTATTTAAAGATCTTCATTGGTGGCCTGAGGAGTACATATCTAAGGGAGCGCAAGAAAGTCCAGGATTCACAGAGATCCGGAGCAGCAGATGACATCTATGTCCTCAGGATGTTGTACTACGACAGGCTGCATTTTCTGACAGGCCAGACTGAACCCAGGTCATCCCTCTCCAGTCTTCCTTCCACGCTTCCTTCCCCCCCGGCTGAGGCTTCTGACGCCCAACCTGGGCCTTCCAGGCCACATGTGGAGGAGCCCAGATTGAGCCAGGTATAGCATTCCTCTAAATATTTCTGCTTGTCCAATCAATGATGTTAACTAGATGTTAGTTGGGAGTACTAATTTAGGATTGTGATTGATGAAGCAACAACTAAAACCATGTCCCTTTTTCATACACAGGGAAGTCTCAGCCAGGAGGTGGCCGGGCCGAGCCGGCTGGCTGATCTGCACGTCCCTCCACCCCCCTGAAAAGAGAAAGTGGCAGTAGGAGGAGTGCCCTAGAGGTGGCTACCGGAGGACTCTTTTGGAGGGCTACAGAGGTCCTGGGAGCACGACAGACCGTGGAGGAGGACATTGCTGCCTTCATTGCATATAAAATGCAGAGGATGGAGGAGGGCCAACAAGTCTTGTGTGAGGCGCTCATATTGGAGGCTCTTAACAAAGGTATGAGGGGCCAAATGACAGCTCAGACACACCTTTGCGATGGTCCTCCTCCTCCTCCTGCGGGTACTCCTCCTCGTTCTCCCTCTCCTCCAGGTCCTCCCAGTCCTCCTCCAGGTCCTACTCCTCCTCCTGCCACATCTCCAACTGCACAACCACAGCCAGGAAGGAAGCGTGAAAGGAAGACCAGAAAGTGAGGACCCTGGATCCAGTCTGGTCGGCCAAAAAATGCAGCCTCTTGTGGTACCACGGCCTGGAGACACACATGTCATCTGCTGCTCTCCGGATCTCTGCGAATTGTGGACCAGATTGCCCTCCCTTACATATGGACTCCTCAGGCCACCAATTTTGATGTTCAAGAATTGATGTCTGCCGTGGGGGTCCCAGGCTTCGCTAATTTCTCTTGTTGATCCAGTGTTGCCTTCCTCTTTGTTTGGTTCTGAAACCTTAATAAAGGATTTTTGTTTTGAATTATACTCTCCTATGTGTTTTACTTCAAAAATGACAGTTTGTTTGTGAGGATTCAGGTACATTTCAAATATAAAATGTGAAATGAACAAGGGACACCAACAACAAACAATCTCCTTGAGATTAAATAATAAAAGATATCAATGGTGTTGGGGTAACTTGACACACAAAACACACACAAAAATATTCTGGAGTAAAAATAAAAATAACATTGAACAAAGATCAGCCTTTGAAAAAATCCAAACATTAAATAAAAAAAAGGCTTAAAATCCCCCCCCCAAAAAAAAAAAAAAATAATAATTCTGTCAGATGTGACAACTAATAACAATATATTCAGGGAATCCCAATAAAAAAGCAAAAATAAAACTTTGTGAGAAGTGTGTGTGAATATGACCAGCAAAACTACTTAATTCTTGTCACATTATAAAGAAGAAGAGAGTGCGCTGTATTAAACCATTTTTAACATTGCAGCGTGACGAAAGTGCTGTATCCATTGCGAACGCTAAGTTTACCAGAACGAGCTGTTCCGTCTTGGAATTTCTTCTGAGCATGCGTGCCACTTTGTGCGTCGGAACAGGCCACACACGGTCGGAATTGACGCGATCGGATTTTGTTGTCGGAAAATTTTATCTCCTGCTCTCCAACTTTGTGTGTCGGAAAATCCTGTTCCAAATTACAAACAGATTCTACATAAGAACAAACCTACAGTCCCTGTCTTGTTTGCACTGCCTGTATACTGCTGTTCAGAGTATATAGAGCCTGGGGGCCCAACGCCTTTCCTTTTTTTAATTTGGGTGCAGTGTTCCCCTTTACATCCATACAAGACCCAAAGGGCCTGGTAATGAACTGGGGGGGGGGGGGGGCTACCCATGCCGTTTGTCTCACTGATTTTGATCCATATTCCTGGGACCCGACATTACATTAAAGCCGCAAGCAGTTTTAAATGACTTTTATTCCTTTAAAAATGTCATTTTGTGCAGGGACTGTTCTAAGCACGGGAAACATGCGCCACTTTACAGGCATACTATAGACACCCCCCAGGTACGATATTTAAAGGAATATTTCACTTTTATTTTTTCACTTTAAGCATCATTAAAATCACTGCTCCCGGAAAAACAGCCGTTTTTAAAACTTTGTTTTGCATTGATACATGTCCCCTGGGGCAGGACCCAGGTCCCCAAACCCTTTTTAGAGTCAAATATATTTTTATTAAGTTTTACAAGGTAAAACAATGCCAAACAAAATACATTAGTATGTTCAATACATCAGTATCATGAAAAAAACAGTCTGTCTAGTTAACATACTCTGAATATAGGCCGGTACAATATAGATACCTAAGTATATGTTAGTTTGGCTTGATTTCTGTGTAGTAAATTGTAAAATATCCACATTGTGATCAACCAAAAATCATTTGTTTTAAGGCCTTGTTACATGAATCAGGAAAGAGAAAAGAAGAAGAAGATAGAAAGAGGTAAAGAAGAAGGGAAACAAGGGGAGAGAATAGGTAAGGGTGAGGAAGGTCAAGGCAGATGAGTTCAGCACATTGGAGGGTCTGGGCAGAGTCCATTTAGTTAGGTGGCATTAGCAAGGTTTTTAGGGCATCTGAGGTAGAATAATCAATCCAGATAAGCCATAAGGTTTTGAATTTATCAAAGGTATCATTATCTAGGGCTATCATGTCTTCTATTTGCCTAATATCGTTGACAATAGAGACCCATGAGGACAGAGGAGGCATAGTAGTGGTTTTCCAGAAGAGGGGTATAAGTTGTCTAGTTGCCGAAAGAAAAAATCGAAGTAGGGTACGTTTTTGCGAGAGTATGGAGCCCAGAAGCATGGATAACAGTGCTACTTCTGGTGTGGGTACCATTGGCCTATCGTAGAGGCTACTGTATATGGCAAAGACATGGGACCAAAGGGGCTGTATGGCAGTGATTGGAGGTCCCTGTACCACCTAGCCAAAAGTTTAAAGTTCTTCTCTTGTGTATAGCAAGAGATGGAGGATTTGTGTGTGAAGTGGAATGACTTTTGCCAGTCAACCAGCGAAAGGGCCCTTACCAGATCCTTAGCCCACCTCCTCGTGTAAGGTGGAAGTTGGTCGTGGGTCAGTGAGTGTAGTAGTTTGTAAATTGTGGAGAGTAAATGTTTAGGTGTTTCCGAGAGAGAGCACAGCTGTTCGTAGCCAGTCAGAGGTCTATGTATGTGGCCAGAGGAAAACAGGTCAGAGCAAAAAGAGGATATACGTAGAGCTGTGAGCCAGTTACCACGATCTCCCGACAAAGCGGGTGTACCCTCATTGGATGTATGAATGAGTTTGTTGTAGGCCAGGTGGCCCATAAATATGAGCCCACTGTGTTGGATCCCATGCCCTGGGGGAGATTAGGATGGTCAAAAAGTGAAGTAAGTTGGGAATGGTCTGTGGATAACAATGTTGATAGTCCCTTTTTGTACCACAGGTATAGTGCCGCAGTCGTTAATGGGGAAGAGTTTAATAGAATAGACAGTTTTTGACCATATCCCCAAAGCAAAGCCCGAAGGTCAGAAATGGAGAGATCTTGTTATATGGCAGTGGATGCCTTGGGGAATGGACAAGGGAACCACTCGAGGATCCTAGAGAGGACGGCAGCCCTGTGGTACATTT
The DNA here is from genome assembly GCA_037952925.1 of Lithobates clamitans. Classification (NCBI taxonomy): domain Eukaryota; kingdom Metazoa; phylum Chordata; class Amphibia; order Anura; family Ranidae; genus Lithobates; species Lithobates clamitans. The sequence goes on from JBBGZY010000800.1 coordinate 3,406,257, forward strand.
CAAAGTCTGGGAGACCCACCCCGCCTCGTATTTTAGGGTATGTTAAAAAAAGTATGACGGAGGCGGGACATTCCTTGTTGCCAGATGAAGCGCATGGATATAGATCTCAAAGAGGTAAAGAATTGTTTGGGGATAATAATAGGTATCGTCTAGAATACGTACAATAATTTAGGGAGGATGTCCATTTTAAGTGTGTTGATGCGACCAAACCACGGTAGCGGTGTCGCGTTCCAAGTATCTAATTCTTTCCGTATACATGATAGAAGGGGGAGATTAAGATTGTAGAGATCTGACAAGATGGATGAGATTATAATACCAAGATAGGAAATGCCCTTTGATCCCCATTGAAATGGACAGTTGGTCTGTACTTGTGTAAGGGTAGAGGGTGGTAAGGATATGTTGAGGGCCTCTGTCTTGGACATGTTGAGCTTAAAATTGCTAAGATCTCCAAATCTACAAAACTCCTGCATTAGGGAAGGTAGTGATGTATGAGGGTGTTTGCGTCTAAGATGCAGAGCAATTCCCTGTGGGCATTGGAGAGATCTACAAAGGTACCTTGGTCAAGATCTTTCTTTTGTGCTATTTCTAAGGAGTGGATAGAGGACAACAGTCTGGTGATGTCGGTTGATCTAGCTTTCTTTAGCCTGGCACCATGTTGGATGAAAATTCCCCGTAGCACACATTTTAGGGCTTCCCATTTAGTGAGTGGGTTAGTGTCGTCTGAGCGGTGATCTTGAACAAAGTTCCGGATCGACTGCTTAATAGCTGTAATGCAAGGGGTATCTTTTAATAAGTTGTCATTTAAGTGCCATGAGAATGTCCTGTGGGATTTGGGTGGATGGGCCAAGCTCAAGTGTGCGGGGGCGTGGTCCAACCAGAGAATATTACCAAGGGACACCTGTAGAGGAATATCAAGTAGGGATTGGGACATGAGAAAGTAGTCAATACGACTATAAGAGTTATGGGCAACTGAATAGCAGCTGTAGTCTCTCTCGAATGGGTGTTGCACCCGCCAAACATCCACTAGTTGGGCAGAGTGCAAGAGTGATTTTATGTGTGTACGGGTGGAGTGCGGGATGGAGGACTTACCGGAGGAGGTGTCCACAGCCGGCAAAAGGGTCACATTGAGGTCTCCACCTAGAATGAAACAGGGACCCCCAAATGAGAGTAATTTGTCTATGATCATAGAAAAAAAGCTCCCCTGGTCCTGGTTCGGTCCATATACATTAGCAACTGTGAAAATAGAAGAGTTAGATTTTAGTTTAAGGAAAAGAAAACGACCTGCAGGGTCTATCAATGAGTCTAGAACTTCTGGATGAAAGGATTTGTGGAAAGCTATTGACACCCCTTTGGACTTAGCAAGTGGGTTGGTACTATGATACCATTGGTGGTAATGGGGATTCTTCAGGGTTGGGATGGCCGAGCTCTTAAAATGCGTCTCTTGTAGGAGCAAGATTTGGGATTTAGCTTTATGAAAGTGATATAATATCTGGCTCCTTTTCTCTGGGATATTAAAGCCCCTGCAGTTAAAGGAGGCTAACGTTATATGATCTAATGGAGACATGGAAACGGTGGGGTGGAAGAGTGCACAGATTCCTCTGATATCAGATATACATATCAGCCCCTGATGAAGCGAGGAGAGCTCGCGAAACGCGTCGGGTTAGAGATGTAACATGTATATCTGCACTTTTTATACTTTGATGTTATGTCATGATGGTTATGTTTCAGGACCATTTTATCATGTTGCTGTTCCTATGTAATTGTCACCCATGCTTATGACCTATACTGTATGATATTCATTTCAATAAATTGTGTTATTTCTATATTCTCCTTATTTATATGGGATCACCATGGACACTTCATTTAAAGTCCCACGGGCAAACTTTTTTGTTTCTGTAAGTCTGCTAGTGAGGCAAAGCGGCCTCTGGAGCGTACCTGCATGGCATCTGAGGGCTCAGAGCGGGCGGGGGACGGAGGTGCCAGCGCCATCTTGGGTTTCCCCTGAGTGTTGTAGGCCGTGGAAGCGCGGGTCACAAACCTGCCCTGATCGCTTTGGGTACGATCGCTGGAGGGCTTGGGGTGTTCCTTGGGCTTTCCTTTGCCCATCGGTGCGGTATGGAGGCGATGCGAGGCGTAACAACTGAGTTATAGCCTCGTGGAGACCATCAGGACCGGGAGCCACTGTAAAGTGCGAACTACGGCTCCATGCGCTAGGCCATGCCCCGCCCCCAACCCTTTTTAGGACAATAACTTGCATATTAGCCTTTAAAATTCGCACATTTGATTTCTCACATTCGAGTCCCATAGACTTTAACAGTGTTTGCATGTTCGCGCAAACTTTCCGTCTGTTCGCATGTTCTGGATGTGAACTGAACTGGGGGGTGTTCAGCCCATCTCTAGTCCCCAGCAAGTTGTTTTCTCAGCACCAAACTCATGTGCATTAAAGGAGAAGTACAGCCAAAGCTCATTTGGCTGTACTTCTCCTGTGGATCAGAGGAGTGAAGTTTGTTCTGCACTCCTGTGATCCATTTTCAGCAAACAGCGGGCTGAAGCCCGCTGACATCACAGAGCCAAGCCGGTCCAGGCTGGGGCACGATTGTGATGATATGGTCGGGATCCTCCCACAACCCTGTATCGGAACCTGGCTCAGCCCCTCAGCGAGCCGGTGAGAGGTTAAGTCAGTCACTTCCTGCTCCCTCCACAGCCCAGTGCTCCAGTGAGCATTTGGGGGGGTGGGGGTGCAAAGAAAACAGCAGTGACTGACAGTCACCAGCTCTCTGGTCATGAAGCTTTGAGAACCTGAACGATCAGCAGTCTTTGATCACTCGGTTCTCAGCCTTAGAGCCGGCGGGGGACAGATGCAGCATCGGATCAATGTTAGTGTTTGCAGGGTTTCCTGTTTATTTTGTCTTAATTCTTTTCATTAAAAAATTCATCTGCCAACATTTACAGTTTTCAGCACCCTGTTGTCTGAAATATCAAAATTGCAGGTGCCAAAACATGGTCATCACATCATTAAGGCCTCATTCACATGGGCGATTACTTGCATGCCCCATGCAGGGCCATGTTTTGCTGTCATGGGGATGCTCATAGTTCCATAAATGTCTCATGGGACACGCGTTTGCATGGACACAGCCGCTGTGTCCCAATATCACATTTGTGCGGGTGCATGTCCCCGAACTTACCCTGGGTGCATTCTGGGCCATGCACCTGCATGGATGTCAGATTGTATCCAATAGACATCTATGGGACTGTGAACATCCCTGTGCCAGCAAAACATGGCCCTGCATGGGGCACGCAAGTAATCGCCCGTTTGAACAAGTCCTAAGTGATAATTGTGATGGGAGTCACTTTGGGTGGGGGGCTTGGGCAACCCAGGTTACCTTGTAGAGCACTGGAAGCTCCTTGTCCAGTAATATATATATATATATATATATATTGTATTTTAATGGTTAAGTACAAAACGGAGCCTTTGGACATTCCCCAGCTCAAAGATGAGCAGCTTACAATAACATGAGTTACACAGCTTAAAGTAAACACAAAAAGCAACCAACAATTGCTCAGGTCCACAAGGTAGGAAACAAATGTCACAAGGAGACACAATTTTACATAAAACTCCTTATATTACATGGAGAATAAATATCAGATACAAGGTATCCTATCAAGGAAAGTGGAGATTGCCCCTCTGGCAAAAGAGCATAAAAGGCACCTAAGGAATACTATGTGCAACACCATCCCCCAACCAAGTGCAAGCACCTTAGGAGAATGCCCGAGAGTCCAAGTTGGCCCATAGGTTCCACACTTTGTTAAATCTTTTTGGACAGTCCCATGAGAGGTTAGTTGCCTTGTAAAGGGGGACCACAGAATTATTCAAGGCATTCTGGGAGGAGGTTAGAGGTATTCCCCAAAAATATGGAGGAGGGGTGGTATGGCCATGAGGGAGGGGGAGGTCCTTCCCTCTTTCCATTCCCTTTTTCCCCTTTTTTTCTCTCCCTTTGGTCTCTCTTTCCTACCCCTGGACTTTTTGGTTTCCAACTATTTTTATTAAGTTTGTTCTGTCTTCTTTGGATCTTTAAGAATCCTTACTGCTCTGCTTTATTGTTTTAAAATATAAATAAGTTTATGGGAGGTTCATTCATTCATCTTATGTGGAAGGTGTTTTGTTTTTGTTTTTTTTCCCCAGCCTTACAATATATTTTATGTGGTTATTTTTATCTTCTATTTGACATCAATCTGTACCCTAGCTCATTGTGCATTGATACCTTCCTCTGTCATATGGCTGATGCGTATGTGATGAATGTGTTTTGCCTTCCTGTTTAAAAAAATAAAGATTTAAAAAAAAAAACGGGGCTTTCCATAAGTTAAGGGTAGGAGCTTGATCAGACTTCCATGTCAATACTATAGCCTTCCTGGCATAGAATAATAATAAGCCAAGGAAGGTCTTGGTTGGACATGTGAATGCCAAGGGATCCACCAGCCCCAATAATACATACTCCAGTTGTCATTTGGATAAATATAACAGTTAAGGATTGTATGAATCTAGCAACCTCAGACCAATAGTCAAGGATGCACGGACATGTCAAAAATATGTGCAGAAAGTCAGCTGTGTCACTCGGACATCTCCAGCATTGGGAGGGAACCCCTTTTATGTAGACATTGTGGCGTTAGATAAATTCTGTGAAGAATCTTAAACTGAATCAGTCTGTCTCTAGCAGCAACCAATTGGAGAAAGGAACAGTCACAATTGTCTTCCCAGCCTTCACTAACCAGGTCCGGCACCTCCGTACGTCATTTATTTTGAAGTTGCTCCAAACTGTTATGAACAAATGGCATAAGAGCCTTGTAGAGTTCAGAGAGTGGCTTGCACAAGGAATCCTCTCTCACAAAGGTTCCAGCTCAGCAGGAAGGAGATGCAACTGAGAGTTATCAAATTGAGACAGACAGACAGGCGTGTTCGTACCTGATGAAGAATTGTTGTTTCAACCTATCAAAAGTCACCAGAGAGCCCACTTTGCGTACTTGAGTGTCTTAATGCCCCTGGAGGCCCAAACTGAGGAATCCGAGATCAAGTAAAATTCAAGTAGCCTAGGATAGAAAAGTCCTTTTTATGAAACTGTTGTTCACAGTACAAAAAATGATTTTGTGCTTGCAGAGCTATAACATAGAACAGAGCGTAGCGCTAGCATTTAGTGAGCAAATAGATAGAGATATAGGCCACTTGACATACAGTACATAGATAAAAACACATATTTATGCAAAAATAATAACATCCTTCAGCAGGCTGACCTTGTGAGAGTGGATAGCTAGTGGTCACTTGTGATGATAACGTTGGTGGGCTGCAGTGAATGTCATTGTAAAGAATTAGTGGTATCAAAGAGAAATAGCTGAATTTCTTTTCTTATCCAGGCCTGATTCATGTTGATTAAAGTCATTCTCCTACAGCGGATGCGGCCGTAGCTGTTTTTTATTTTTGTTTTTTTTCATTCAGCCCGCTGGGTTGAATGAAAAAAACTACTAGTGTGTACTAGGCTTTACACTTGCACACTCTGTACACTTGCACAAAGTCAGGGATTTTTTTAGGATTAGATTCAGGTGGATGATTAACCAATTGTACCAAGCAGGTGCTAAGGATCATTAATTTCATATGTAGGTTAAAACACAGCCATGAACTGCAACAGAAACAGCTGTGTAGGAGGTTTAAAACTGGGTGAGAAACAGCCAAACTCTGCTCCTAAGGTGAGGTGGTATGGCAAGACTGATCACAGTAACAAGACACAAGGTAGTAATACTGCATTATCAAGGTCTCTCCCAGGCAAGGATTTCAAAACAGACTGGGGTTTCAAGATGTTTTCAAGATGTGCTGTTCAAGCTCCTTTGAAGAAGCAAAAAGAAACGAGCAACACTGAGGACTGTAGATGCAGTGGTCGGTCAATGAAACAATGCAGCAGGTGAAAGACACATCATGCTTACTTCCCTTCAACATCGGAAGATGTCCAGCAGTACCATCAGCACAGAATTGCATGTAAACCAGTGGGACCCAGGTACACCCATCTACTGTCCAGAGAAGTTTTGCTGGAAGAGGTCTTCATGGAAGAATTGAGGCCAAAAAGTCATGCCTCCGATGTGGAAATAAGGCTAAGTGACTCAACTATGCACAAAAACATAGGAACTGGGGTGCAGAAAAATGGCCGTAGGTGCTCTGCACTGATGAGTCGAAATGTGAAATATTTGGCTGTAGCAGGAGTTTATTCACTGAACGACTGGAGAGTGGTACAATAATAAGCATCTGCAGGCAATAGTGAAGCATGGTGGAGGTTCCTTGCAAGTTTGGGGTTGCATTTCTGCAAATGGAGTTGGAGATTTGGCCAGGATCAATGGTGTCCTCAATGCTGAGTAATACAGATGTTTATCCATCATGCCATACCATGCCATACCATCAGGGAGGCGTGTAATTGGCCCCAAATGTATTGTGCAGCAGGACAACGACCTCAACCATACAACCAATGTCATCCTGGAAGTGATGGTTTGGCCCCCACAGAGCCCTGATCTAAACATTATCGAGTCTGTCTGGAATTACATGAAGAGACAGAAGGATTTTGAGGCAGCCTACATCCACAGAAGATCTGTGGTTAGTTCTCCAAAATATTTAAAACAACTTCCTACCAAGCTCCTTCAAAAACTGTGTGCAAGTGTACCTAAAAGTATTGATGCTGTTTTAAAGACAAAAGGGGGTCACACCAAATATTGATTTGATTTGGATGTCCCTTCTGTTCATTTACTTTCCATTTGTTAATTGATCAAAATAAACTATTAAACACTTCTATTTCTGAAAGCATTCTTAATTTTGCCTAAAACTTTTGCATAGTAAGATATACATTATATCCTATCCTTACAGGCCTGTGATGATAGGCTTTTTCTCGCATCAGAACTTTCAGAATTCTGAATGATCTCTGAACCAGTGATATCTAAAGCAAACTGCATTTCCCATGAACACAGGCCCAAGGCTCATTGACAGAAGAAGACCTGACTTGCTCTATGCAACTGAAGCCCTCCAGTAAAGCAAAACAAAGGGCACCTAAGCTTTGGTGGCCTCTCCTTCTTTTGCTAGTTCTTGCACTGTTTCTGTTGCCAGAGCTACCAAGAGCAGCAGAACAATACGCAAATTCAGAACAAAGAGGGGCCTCATTTTCAAAATTAGAGAAAGCTCCAAATATTGCTTTTAAAGCTAGAGCATAAAGTGTGGCTACTTATAACTCAATCCCCTTTTATGCATGATGTTAGTCAGTCTGGAAAAAGGAAGAGTGCAGCTTGCAATGGGTACCAAGCTGTCTGTGTTCCAAGGCACTCCCAATGGTAGTCCTTCACTTTTTGTCATTATTATCATTATTATCATCATGATCATGATGGTTCATTAGTCTCATCCTCAATTTCAAGAAGAGAAGAATAATAGTCTTGCATTCATGTCAGAGCATCTGCAACCAATGGAGCAGCATTTTAGGGGGACTGTTGTGCAGGTGGGAGGAAGACTGTGGGAATGAGAAATGAGAAAAGTATAGGTGCATTTTATGCCCCTCCCAGAATGAGTATTTAGTCCTTGCCTGGCAAATATAAAAAGAGAGTAAGGGGGATTACCAAAACTGGAGCACACAGACTGTGCACTGCGCATAGTAACCAATCATAAGAAGAGACAGAAGAGAGAGGCGCCTTTGGGTGTAGACTAAAAACAAGTTTTATTCATAAAAAGATAATGATGATCAAACTCACATGTTGAAGGTCATCAATAGGCATGAAATAGTAATCAGATACTGAAGAGGACATCATCCATCAAAAGTTCAAGTCAGTCAAAAACAGCTCCTGGCGGGGGGCTCTGCCTGTGTGTGAGGAGAGGTACCGCTGAGATGTAAGGCCGGCCGCAGCGGTGACAAATCACAAAACCAGGTGAAGAGCATGGAAGGACGTAAACATCCGGCGAGGAGTGATGACGTCATGAATCGAGCGACGCGTTGCAGGGCGTACGGGCTGTGGTGACGTGACAGCCGCGCCCCTTCATCAGGCTGGAGATGGATGGGATAGGGGGGCTTAAGAAGTGGGAGGTGGGAGGGAAAACCAGAGCAGGAAGTGTTATGATTGGTGTGGATAGAAGAGGGGAGGGACGGGACCGGGACTACAGGAAGTGGTCAGAGAAACGAACAAAAGTGTCAGCAGTGAAGTGTTTAGTAAGAGAGCATAACAATGATCAGGGGGCAATTATATGAAAGGAAAAGAAAAAAGAAATAAGAAATAATGTAAGAATAGAAGGTGCAATTAATACAGAGGTTGTGTGGCTGGGAGAGGACTGTAATATATGAATGTATATAAATAAAAATACATATAATTAAATACATCATATAAAAAATGGTATATGGCTGGGAAAAAATATAATAAAAATAATAATAATAATAAAAGAAAATTAATGAAAAATAAAATATAATAAAAAATAAATAAAAAATAAATAATAAATAAATGTAAATGGTAGAAAAAATAAAATAAAAATACAAATACTAATAATAAAAAATGATGATGATGATAATGTATGAAAATATAAATTATGCAGTGGGAAGAGGCAAGTATATGTAAAAGGTGGATATCTGTTGATATAAAAGAATACATGGATATATGGATATAATGAGTCTATAAAGGGGGGGGAAGAAGGAAAAAAAGGCAACACATATATATGTATAGGTATATATGTCCATGCGTATGAAAAATAATTATAATATGAAGAATATTTATGATGGAACTTGAGAGGAGGGGAGGGGGAGGGAGAGGAAGGAGGGAGAGGAGGGGGGGGGGAGAAGAGAGAGGGAGATGGGCATATATCTCTCCATCACACACAAAAACAGGCCTTATATAAAAACACACACAATTGATTCACAATTAGTTAAAAAAGAAAGAGAAAAATCTACTAATCACTAAATCAATGATAATTAACGAAAGTTCTTATAAAAAATTATTATTAGAAATTATTATTATTGCATATGTGTGTGTATGTATGCGCACGTGGGGTTGTGCACGCACACAGCACACGCAGACGCAAAATATTCGCACAGAACCTAAAAAGGGCTGAAAATCAAGTAAAAAAGCAAAAAACAAACTTATTAAAAGGAATATGTGTATAAAAAGTTTTAAAGGATAGTGGAGATCTCTATACTTTTGTTGATTCCTCCTGGCGAAAGGGCATCTAAGGTGTATATCCAAAAAGTTTCTTGGGAACAAAGCTTCTTGAATCTTTCAGCGGGAGACAGGGATCTGGGAATTTGCTCAATTACCCATACCCTGAGTCCCACTGTCGAGCTCTGGTGGGCCACCGCAAAGTGTCTAGGGACACTATGTGGATCGGTGCCACCTTCAATTAGCCTTCTGTGCTCACCGAACCTCTGTCTGAGAGCCCTGATGGTACGGCCTACATAGATCAGTCCGCATGGGCAACTCAGACCATAGACTACGAAGTCTGATGAGCAGTTGAAGAAGTCTTTTAACATATAGGTTTTACCTTTAGTAGCAAAAGACTTCTGACCATGATGGACGAAATGGCAAGTTTTGCACAAGGCCTTGCGGCACTGATACATACCCACCAGGGGTATTAGTGTAGGTGCAGCAGGAGAAGGTACAGTGGTTTTGAATTTGCTGGGGGCAATTTTACTCTTGAGGTTAGGGGCCCTACGGTATGTGACTTTGGGATGTGAAGGTAGTACGGCAGAGAGGTGGGGATCCTGTTGTAAGATATCCCAATGTTTAGATAGAATTTTTTCCATGTGTTTAAATTTGTGGTGAAAGGTGGTTACAAATCTGCTGGAACAGTCTTTAGGAGATGTACTGTCTCTGGGCGGTTTGCCATGAAGGTAGTAATTGTAGGCTTCATCAACCAAGGACTCTGGGTATTGTTTATCCAGAAATTTCCTTTTAAGATTAACACTAAGTGCAGTGTAATCCGAATCTTTTGTGCAATTTTGTCGAAGACGACAAAACTGCCCTTTTGGGATGTTAGTGATCCACTTTGGAAAATGGCAACTGTTGTAGTGCAAATACGAGTTGCCTGCAGTAGGCTTGGTGTAGTTCTTAGAGGTGATGACTGAACCTTCGTGACCCAATTCTAAATCCAAAAAGGCTATGGTGGCACAATCTGTGACAAATGTGAATGAAAGTCCATAAGGATTATCATTGCAGTGTTTCACAAAAGGAGTAATGAGCTCGAAGTCACCATCCCAGATGATAATCAGATCATCAATGTACCTACCAAAGAACACTATATTGGCTGCAAAGGGATTATGATTATGAATGTATTCGTTTTCCCAAAAGCCCATAGCTAAATTGGCGTAGGACGGAGCAAAGTTAGCTCCCATCGCCGTACCCTGTATTTGTTGATAAAAATCTCCATTAAAAGTAAAATAATTATGCGTCAGGCAGAACTCTGTGGCCTCTATGATAAATCTGGCCTGACGCATATTCATTAGAGGATCCGTAGATAAAAATTGCTCCAAAGCCATCAATCCGAACTGGTGTGGGATAGAGGTATACAGAGAGCATACATCGAGTGAAAGCCATACATAAGAGGACTCCCATCTATAAGAAGACAGGAGTTCTAAGAGATGCGTTCCATCACGTATGTATGACCGTAACGATGAAACTATAGGCTGTAAGAATTGGTCTATGTACAAGCTGAAACCTGTGGTGACGCTGTCCATCGCTGCTACAATAGGTCTTTCCCGGGAGGGTCTACTAGGCTCTTATGAATCTTGGGTAGATAATAAAAATAAGGGATTTGGTAGAAAGATCTCCGCAAGAATGAGCTTTCTGCTTTCGTGATGATATCTTCTTTCAGAGCAGTGTTTATAAGGGTATCAGCCTCCAGTGCAAATTCTGCAGTGGGGTCTTTCTTAAGCTTAGCATAAGTAGCTCTATCTGAAAGGAGTCGATATGATTCCTTTAGGTAGTCAGACCTATTGAGCAGCACTATACCACCCCCCTTGTCAGCTGACTTGATCACCAAGTCTTTGGCAAGAGTAAGGTGGTTCAGCGCTGTGATTTCAGAAGGTGAGAGGTTATGAGCTTTAGATGTATGGTTGCACATTTTTATTAAATCAGCATAAACCACTCTATAGAAACTCTCTATATATGGACCTTTGGATTGAGTGGGAAAAAAGATGGACTTAGGTTTTAATGTGGACCGTATGATCGGCGGAGATGTGGCTAGATGTTGGGTAAGCATTAGTGATGTGAATTCATCACAGTCAAAACTACCCAAATCCTCAATATTGTGGTCAGGTACCTCTATACTGAGATCTGATGAAATAGTGGGGGGTGTAGTAGAAGTCTGAATAATAGATACGCCATCTGTATTCTGATCTTTAAGTAATTTTATTTGAAAATGTCTTTTCAAAGTTAATTTGCGTATATAGCTGTTTAAATCCTTAAAGAGGACAAAGGGATTAGGTTTATTAACCGGGGCAAAATTCAGTCCGCGATTAAGAAGAGAACTGTCAGCAGGGGACAAGGTGTAAGAGGATAAGTTGAAAATCTTTACCGTTTTGGGTGTTTCAGTGTGTTGACCTGTTTTTCTAGTTCGTCCTCCTCTGCAGCCTCTTCTGTGAGCTTTCTTTTTCTTGATATGGAGGCCGGAGGAGGACTGAACGCTAAAAAAGGGGAGGTGGAGCTAATCGCTGCAGGAGCATTGTGAATGTTCGATGACAGGGTGTTCAAAGATGGTGGGTTTTCTATCAGGGGTACTGTGGGTTCTGTAGGCCTGAGATTGAGAATGGCTGGATGATTAATATGTTTAGGACTGGTGGGGATGATGGTGGAGATCTCAGCAACGTTAGTACAGATAGGAGGACCATCTCTGGGGACATGGGATGTAGAGGTGAGTGAGGAATTGCGGGGAGTGCTAGATCTATTATAAAATTGGTTGAGAGCATTGATCAATTCCAGATTCTTATTTTTGTGTTTATAGGAGACCTGTTTATTTGGTGTTTTAGACGAATGTTTGGTAATATTGGGCAATCTGGGAGCACGTGAAGTGTGGGAAGAAGAATGGATCAAGGGATTCCCAAGCTGTCTAACAGGAATAACAGCATCATATGGTTTGATATCCAGCAGGGAAGGAATGGAGGGGTTAGAAAGTGCCTGATCACATCCGATCTGTTCAGATGAATGTGAGGTAGTCATACTAGGTATGGGTTTGTTCTTTTTATTCCATGAGAAAACCTTATTGGAGTTGTAATCCTCCAAATCACGTTTAAATTTCCCCATCTTGACATCAATAAAAGCATCCTCATCTTTTTTAGTTTTCTCCTTCAGTATCTCAAGCCATGATGGTGGAATATGGACTTGGAAACTGGCAATATCTTTGATGATAGCTTGAACTTGCTGAGTAAGGGTATTGAGCTTATGGGCTCTATGGGAAATCAGTATTCCCATCCATTTAGTCATGCAGAATTCTGCAATATTGGCCCATTCTCTCGTCTGATCTGTGCTAAAACCACTGGGGCAGTCTTTGGTTACTCGTAATCCCCTAGGTGAGATTTTCACATCAATATATTGCTGTAAAAAGAATTTGTCCCACCACTGGAAATTGGTAGTGTGGATTACTCTTTCGAGTTGTTTAAATTTGCCACACAAACTGTGGCGTGTTTTACCTGAAAGTTTTACAGTATCTGAAAAAGTAATAGGGGAAAGTAAGGTATACATTTGTTCCAGGGTCGCATACCTGTTGCTTGTAATGGCAGAAACAATATCCATGATTATATTTGGTCAGACACCGTAAACAAGTAAAATAAATAAATGAATGGAAAAAAGAAAGGAAAAAGAAAGGAAGAGAAAAGAATAATAGTAAAGTTAGAAATAGGGAAAAAAAGGGAAAAGGGGGGGAAAGGGAAGAAAAGGGGGAGAAAGGGAGGGGAAGTGATGGGTGGAAAAAGGAAGGAACGGCTGGAGCGATATGAAAGTTGTTGTAATTATATGATAACCAGTATGCAGCACAGGAGGTTTCAAAAAATTACAGTATGCAAGTAAAGGCGCAGAGAACTGGAGATACCAGTAATAACAACAATAATAAAAACAGGGGAATGGGGGAAAGACTGAAATTTTCCAGTTTTATAATAAATCAATGGATAAATAGTGTCCACATGTATATGTCCATAAAGAGAACAGATGTGTATCACATTAACACATATGGGGCATGATCTCACAGTCATGTAAAAATAAGGGGTTCAAGGATCCACGTCCTTCCATGTCCTTCCATGCTCCTCACCTGGTTTTGTGACTTGTCACCGCTGCGGCCGGCCTTACATCTCAGCGGTACCTCTCCTCACACACAGGCAGAGCCCCCCGCCAGGAGCTGTTTTTGACTGACTTGAACTTTTGATGGATGATGTCCTCTTCAGTATCTGATTACTATTTCATGCCTATTGATGACCTTCAACATGTGAGTTTGATCATCATTATCTTTTTATGAATAAAACTTGTTTTTAGTCTACACCCAGAGGCGCCTCTCTCTTCTGTCTCTTCTTAGGATTGGAATGTAGTTTCGCTTCTTGATGAAGGCAGCCCTGCTCGTGGACCTATTATCATTTGGATCCTTGAACCCCTTATTTTTACATGACTGTGAGATCATGCCCCATATGTGTTAATGTGATACACATCTGTTCTCTTTATGGACATATACATGTGGACACTATTTATCCATTGATTTATTAAAAAACTGGAAAATTTCAGTCTTTCCCCCATTCCCCTGTTTTTATTATTGTTGTTATTACTGGTATCTCCAGTTCTCTGCGCCTTTACTTGCATACTGTAATTTTTTGAAACCTCCTGTGCTGCATACTGGTTATCATATAATTACAACAACTTTCATATCGCTCCAGCCGTTCCTTCCTTTTTCCACCCATCACTTCCCCTCCCTTTCTCCCCCTTTTCTTCCCTTTCCCCCCCCCTTTCCCTTTTTTTCCCTATTTCTAACTTTACTATTATTCTTTTCTCTTCCTTTCTTTTTCCTTTCTTTTTTCCATTCATTTATTTATTTTACTTGTTTACGGTGTCTGACCAAATATAATCATGGATATTGTTTCTGCCATTACAAGCAACAGGTATGCGACCCTGGAACAAATGTATACCTTACTTTCCCCTATTACTTTTTCAGATACTGTAAAACTTTCAGGTAAAACACGCCACAGTTTGTGTGGCAAATTTAAACAACTCGAAAGAGTAATCCACACTACCAATTTCCAGTGGTGGGACAAATTCTTTTTACAGCAATATATTGATGTGAAAATCTCACCTAGGGGATTACGAGTAACCAAAGACTGCCCCAGTGGTTTTAGCACAGATCAGACGAGAGAATTGGCCAATATTGCAGAATTCTGCACGACTAAATGGATGGGAATACTGATTTCCCATAGAGCCCATAAGCTCAATACCCTTACTCAGCAAGTTCAAGCTATCATCAAAGATATTGCCAGTTTCCAAGTCCATATTCCACCATCATGGCTTGAGATACTGAAGGAGAAAACTAAAAAAGATGAGGATGCTTTTATTGATGTCAAGATGGGGAAATTTAAACGTGATTTGGAGGATTACAACTCCAATAAGGTTTTCTCATGGAATAAAAAGAACAAACCCATACCTAGTATGACTACCTCACATTCATCTGAACAGATCGGATGTGATCAGGCACTTTCTAACCCCTCCATTCCTTCCCTGCTGGATATCAAACCATATGATGCTGTTATTCCTGTTAGACAGCTTGGGAATCCCTTGATCCATTCTTCTTCCCACACTTCACGTGCTCCCAGATTGCCCAATATTACCAAACATTCGTCTAAAACACCAAATAAACAGGTCTCCTATAAACACAAAAATAAGAATCTGGAATTGATCAATGCTCTCAACCAATTTTATAATAGATCTAGCACCCCCCCGCAATTCCTCACTCACCTCTACATCCCATGTCCCCAGAGATGGTCCTCCTATCTGTACTAACGTTGCTGAGATCTCCACCATCATCCCCACCAGTCCTAAACATATTAATCATCCAGCCATTCTCAATCTCAGGCCTACAGAACCCACAGTACCCCTGATAGAAAACCCACCATCTTTGAACACCCCGTCATCGAACATTCACAATGCTCCTGCAGCGATTAGCTCCACCTCCCCTTTTTTAGCGTTCAGTCCTCCTCCGGCCTCCATATCAAGAAAAAGAAAGCTCACAGAAGAGGCTGCAGAGGAGGACGAACTAGAAAAACAGGTCAACACACTGAAACACCCAAAACGGTAAAGATTTTCAACTTATCCTCTTACACCTTGTCCCCTGCTGACAGTTCTCTTCTTAATCGCGGACTGAATTTTGCCCCGGTTAATAAACCTAATCCCTTTGTCCTCTTTAAGGATTTAAACAGCTATATACGCAAATTAACTTTGAAAAGACATTTTCAAATAAAATTACTTAAAGATCAGAATACAGATGGCGTATCTATTATTCAGACTTCTACTACACCCCCCACTATTTCATCAGATCTCAGTATAGAGGTACCTGACCACAATATTGAGGATTTGAGTAGTTTTGACTGTGATGAATTCACATCACTAATGCTTACCCAACATCTAGCCACATCTCCGCCGATCATACGGTCCACATTAAAACCTAAGTCCATCTTTTTTCCCACTCAATCCAAAGGTCCATATATAGAGAGTTTCTATAGAGTGGTTTATGCTGATTTAATAAAAATGTGCAACCATACATCTAAAGCTCATAACCTCTCACCTTCTGAAATCACAGCGCTGAACCACCTTACTCTTGCCAAAGACTTGGTGATCAAGTCAGCTGACAAGGGGGGTGGTATAGTGCTGCTCAATAGGTCTGACTACCTAAAGGAATCATATCGACTCCTTTCAGATAGAGCTACTTATGCTAAGCTTAAGAAAGACCCCACTGCAGAATTTGCACTGGAGGCTGATACCCTTATAAACACTGCTCTGAAAGAAGAGATCATCACGAAAGCAGAAAGCTCATTCTTGCGGAAATCTTTCTACCAAATCCCTTATTTTTATTATCTACCCAAGATTCATAAGAGCCTAGTAGACCCTCCCGGGAAAGACCTATTGTAGCAGCGATGGACAGCGTCACCACAGGTTTCAGCTTGTACATAGACCAATTCTTACAGCCTATAGTTTCATCGTTACGGTCATACATACGTGATGGAACGCATCTCTTAGAACTCCTGTCTTCTTATAGATGGGAGTCCTCTTATGTATGGCTTTCACTCGATGTATGCTCTCTGTATACCTCTATCCCACACCAGTTCGGATTGATGGCTTTGGAGCAATATTTATCTACGGATCCTCTAATGAATATGCGTCAGGCCAGATTTATCATAGAGGCCACAGAGTTCTGCCTGACGCATAATTATTTTACTTTTAATGGAGATTTTTATCAACAAATACAGGGTACGGCGATGGGAGCTAACTTTGCTCCGTCCTACGCCAATTTAGCTATGGGCTTTTTGGAAAACGAATACATTCATAATCATAATCCCTTTGCAGCCAATATAGTGTTCTTTGGTAGGTACATTGATGATCTGATTATCATCTGGGATGGTGACTCCGAGCTCATTACTCCTTTTGTGAAACACTGCAATGATAATCCTTATGGACTTTCATTCACATTTGTCACAGATTGTGCCACCATAGCCTTTTTGGATTTAGAATTGGGTCACGAAGGTTCAGTCATCACCTCTAAGAACTACACCAAGCCTACTGCAGGCAACTCGTATTTGCACTACAACAGTTGCCATTTTCCAAAGTGGATCACTAACATCCCAAAAGGGCAGTTTTGTCGTCTTCGACAAAATTGCACAAAAGATTCGGATTACACTGCACTTAGTGTTAATCTTAAAAGGAAATTTCTGGATAAACAATACCCAGAGTCCTTGGTTGATGAAGCCTACAATTACTACCTTCATGGCAAACCGCCCAGAGACAGTACATCTCCTAAAGACTGTTCCAGCAGATTTGTAACCACCTTTCACCACAAATTTAAACACATGGAAAAAATTCTATCTAAACATTGGGATATCTTACAACAGGATCCCCACCTCTCTGCCGTACTACCTTCACATCCCAAAGTCACATACCGTAGGGCCCCTAATCTCAAGAGTAAAATTGCCCCCAGCAAATTTAAAACCACTGTACCTTCTCCTGCTGAACCTACACTAATACCCCTGGTGGGTATGTATCAGTGCCGCAAGGCCTTGTGCAAAACTTGCCATTTCGTCCATCATGGTCAGAAGTCTTTTGTTACTAAAGGTAAAACCTATATGTTAAAAGACTTCTTCAACTGCTCATCAGACTTCGTAGTCTATGGTCTGAGTTGCCCATGCGGACTGATCTACGTAGGCCGTACCATCAGGGCTCTCAGACAGAGGTTCGGTGAGCACAGAAGGCTAATTGAAGGTGGCACCGATCCACATAGTGTCCCTAGACACTTTGCGGTGGCCCACCAGAGCTCGACAGTGGGACTCAGGGTATGGGTAATTGAGCAAATTCCCAGATCCCTGTCTCCCGCTGAAAGATTCAAGAAGCTTTGTTCCCAAGAAACTTTTTGGATATACACCATAGATGCCCTTTCGCCAGGAGGAATCAACGAAAGTATAGAGATCTCCACTATCCTTTAAAACTTTTTATACACATATTCCTTTTAATAAGTTTGTTTTTTGCTTTTTTACTTGATTTTCAGCCCTTTTTAGGTTCTGTGCGAATATTTTGCGTCTGCGTGTGCTGTGTGCGTGCGCAACCCTGCGTGCGCATACATACACACACATATGCAATAATAATAATTTCTAATAATAATTTTTTATAAGAACTTTCATTAATTATCATCGATTTAGTGATTAGTAGATTTTTCTCTTTCTTTTTTAACTAATTGTGAATCAATTGTGTGTGTTTTTATATAAGGCCTGTTTTTGTGTGTGATGGAGAGATACATGCCCATCTCCCTCTCTCTTCTCCCCCCCCCCCTCCTCTCCCTCCTTCCTCTCCCTCCCCCTCTCCTCCTCTCAAGTTCCATCATAAATATTCTTCATATTATAATTATTTTTCATACGCATGGACATATATACCTATACATATATATGTGTTGCCTTTTTTTCCTTCTCCCCCCCCCCCCCTTCATAGACTCATTATATCCATATACTTGCCTCTTCCCACTGCATAATTTATATTTTCATACATTATCATCATCATCATTTTTTATTATTAGTATTTGTATTTTTATTTTATTTTTTCTACCATTTACATTTTTATTTATTATTTATTTTTTATTTATTTTTTATTATTTTTTATTTTTCATTTATTTTTCTTTTATTATTATTATTATTATTATTTTTATTATATTTTTTCCCAGCCATATACCATTTTTTATATGATGTATTTAATTATATGTATTTTTATTTATATACATTCATATATTACAGTCCTCTCCCAGCCACACAACCTCTGTATTAATTGCACCTTCTATTCTTACATTATTTCTTATTTCTTTTTTCTTTTCCTTTCATATAATTGCCCCCTGATCATTGTTATGCTCTCTTACTAAACACTTCACTGCTGACACTTTTGTTCGTTTCTCTGACCACTTCCTGTAGTCCCGGTCCCGTCCCTCCCCTCTTCTATCCACACCAATCATAACACTTCCTGCTCTGGTTTTCCCTCCCACCTCCCACTTCTTAAGCCCCCCTATCCCATCCATCTCCAGCCTGATGAAGGGGCGCGGCTGTCACGTCACCACAGCCCGTACGCCCTGCAACGCGTCGCTCGATTCATGACGTCATCACTCCTCGCCGGATGTTTACGTCCTTCCATGCTCTTCACCTGGTTTTGTGACTTGTCACCGCTGCGGCCGGCCTTACATCTCAGCGGTACCTCTCCTCACACACAGGCAGAGCCCCCCGCCAGGAGCTGTTTTTGACTGACTTGAACTTTTGATGGATGATGTCCTCTTCAGTATCTGATTACTATTGATGACCTTCAACATGTGAGTTTGATCATCATTATCTTTTTATGAATAAAACTTGTTTTTAGTCTACACCCAGAGGCGCCTCTCTCTTCTGTCTCTTCTTAGGATTGGAATGTGGTTTCGCTTCTTGATGAAGGCAGCCCTGCTCGTGGACCTATTATCATTTGGATCCTTGAACCCCTTATTTTTACATGACTGTGAGATCATGCCCCATATGTGTTAATGTGATACACATCTGTTCTCTTTATGGACATATACATGTGGACACTATTTATCCATTGATTTATTATAAAACTGGAAAATTTCAGTCTTTCCCCCATTCCCCTGTTTTTATTATTGTTGTTATTACTGGTATCTCCAGTTCTCTGCGCCTTTACTTGCATAACATAGTAACCAATCAGCTCTTAGGTTTTGTTGTCAAGGCTTAACTCAGCAAGGTGAAGTTATAAGCTGATGGGTTACAATGCACAACTGCACCAAATTCTGTGTGCTCCAGCTTTAGTAAACACAAAGAAAAATCAAAAAAAGACTGCGGGTTGGTAGCACTTTGGCAGCAACAACATCCTGCTGTAAGCTGCAGTGTCTTGGGGTGCCACTTTTTTACTATTGAATTTGGTCTTTGCAAACAAGATGGACAGTTACGCGCATATGGTGCAGGACTGCTCTCTTCCATTGGGGAACTGAAAGTCCTCCTACTGTGTGGATTGAGCTAAACACATCGTAAGATCCTGCCCACCCCCTTCCTTGGTTGGAGACCTGAGGAGCTGATCTTCCCCGTGGAGAGGTTTAATACTAAGCTGATTCACAGCTTACCTCTGGTAAGCGGACATCTTATTAGGTGGAGGATTTTTCACTGGGTGTCTTACATCTATGTACACTGAATACATTTACCTTGGCTCCAAGGACTGCGTTACATGTCCATGATCATTGTTTGCATTTGCCTTGGCTCCAGGGACTGTGTGTTTTTGTGACGCCATCACTTTTCTTACCTTCATTTGGGACTTTTGTATCTTTATTTGGTTATTATATATTTTTCAGTCACTTTTTTAAGAAAGCTCTGGTGTTTTTTATTCATAAATATTAATTTTGAATAACTCAATTTTAAACATTTATATATGTTTTGATTAGTCATATCACATGATTATTGCCTTTTGTTTTAGCGCAGTCTTTTTTTGATTTTTCTTTTTTTGATTTTTCTTTTGATTTTTGATTTTTTTTGATTTTTGATTTTTCTTTATATGTTTGTGTGCACGCCTCACGATAAGATTGCAGCTTATTATTCATTCCACTCTGCTAATCATTAGTAGAACAACCTTTATGTTAGCGCGGTATTGTTTATGGTTTATTTAGTAAACACAACCCCCCACACATTTTTGCATCTTTTACACACATGTTAAAATAAAGATTTTAGATATGAAAGCAGAAATCCTGGAGAATAAAATGGTACAGAACGGCTGATCAGATCCATATTTTCAATAAAAATACACTAACGGTTAGTTTAGTACACACAACTAACTAAGACTAACAACTTGACATCTAAACATGTCAAGCCTTAAAACTACACGTGTTCATGAAATGGTACCCACAATTCTCCATAGACATTGCTTTTAAAGCCTTTACAGGTCATCAGTTTCAAGTTGACCATGAATGATGGCCCTAGAATCATTCCTCTCAGTCTGAGGTGTGCAGCGACACCTAATATGTGTTGCGCAACTGCCATTGTTGTATGTAGACGCACATAATAAACGTGTTTGAGTCAGTTTGTGCGTGTACCTGTGAGTGGGGGCTTTAAATTTTTTTGGGGGGTTTTCCTTATTATTTTTATTTAACTATTTTAAACATTTTTACTTAAATTTTTTCCTATCACATAGGGTTGCAAATGTCTTCCCTGCACTCTATTGAAGGTAATCAAGCACAGATCATGCTTCATTAGCTTCTCCCCTAGCCAGCCGGGGAATGGCAGCAGTAAAACTGGAGGTGAGGGAGCAAAATGCTCGTTGCTTCCAGCTTCTTTCACTGCAGGGACAATTCTCAACTAGATGTTCGCCAATCATCTTCCACTTTCCCTACTAATGTCTGCTATGGACATCCCAGGAGCCAGGGTGGGGCAGCAGAGCCCCCATGAAAATCCAACAGTTGGCTGATGAAATGTACACCCACTCCTGGCTGCTATAGTTCATTTAAATGGGATATATGAGGCCAAGAATAAAAATAAAATATATTGCAGCTTACCAGTCCTTAGATGTGGTGATTGCATCCATTTTCTTTTTTCCGGCTAAGAACATTTTAAGCAAGTGCAGAAAATGCCCATTTATTTTACCAGAAATGTGGTGTCCTTGTCACTTCCTGTGAGCTGAACTGGAAGGACAACAATTTTGATCTGCTTTGCAAGATGTTATCTGCAAACTTCTAACTCCCTTCCCCTTGTGTAATGGAAATAATTAAAGGAAGACCAATTTGTAGTCCAAATCAGGAGAGAAGCTTGGGTGTCAAATTTGGCTTCCTCCATGGAAACAGTGGAGAATTGAATGTAGCCTCCAAGGGACACCACTTGCCAACCACGTTATAGCCGAATGACGGCTACAGCATGGTTGTCTAGTTCTGGAACGCAATGGTCTCCAATCACAGATGATCACAGATGTCAACAGAAGCCGGTTATCGGAGAAGAGAGCTGATAATCGGCTTCTCTAAAAGGGACATCAGGGCAGTCCCACGGTGCCCGCAAGTGCTGCCAATCAGTACCCACCAGTGCTGCCAATCAGTGACCATTAGTGCCTTCTCATCAGTGATGCACTTCAGTGCCACCTATCAGTGCAGCCTCATCAGTGCTCATCAGTGCAGCCTTATTAGCGCACATCATCAAAGGAGAACAATTACCTGTTTGCAAAATTTTATAACAAACTATGAAAAAGGTTGTTTTTTTTTTTCAAAATTTTCGGTCTTTATTCATTAATTAGCAAAAAATAAAAAACCTAGTGGTGAATAAATCTCCCCAAGGTAATACGAAAAACCTGGCCTTTTAGTGGGTCCTGAGGAAGCGTTGATGAACACTGGTCTAGATCATAAAAAGAAAACACTAATTTTCATACTGCGCTCCTATTCATAAACAAACCATGTGCAAACCAACATACAGTATCTCACAAAAGTGAGTACACCCCTCACATTTTTGTAAATATTTTATTATATCTTTTCATGTGACAATACTAAAGAAATGACACTTTGCTACAATGTAAAATAGTGAGTGTACAGCTTGTATAACAGTGTAAATTTGGTGTCCCCTCAAAATAATTCAACACACAGTCATTAATGTCTAAACTGCTGGCAACAAAAGTGAGTACACCCTTAAGTGAAAATGTCCAAATTGGGCCCAATTAGCCATTTTTTCTCTCCGGTGTCATGTGACTCATTAGTGTTACAAGGTCTCATGTATGAGTGGAGAGCAGGTGTGTTAAATTTGGTGTTATCGCTCTCACTCTCTCATACTGGTCACTGGAAGTTCAACATGGCATCTCATGGCAAAGAACTCTCTGAGGATCTGAAAAAAAAGAATTGTTCTACATAAAGATGGCCTAGGCTATAAGAAGATTGCCAAGACCCTGAAAATGAGGTGCAGCATAGTGGCCAAGACTATACAGTGGTTTAACAGGACAGGTTCCACTCAGAACAGACCTCGCCATGGTCGACCAAAGAAGTTGAGTGCACGTGCTCAGCGTCATATCCAGAGGTTGTCTTTGGGAAATAGACGTATGAGTGCTGCTTCTAAAGGTGATGCACAAGAAAGCACACAAACAGTTTGCTGAAGACAAGCAGACTAAGGACATGGATTACTGGAACCAGGTCCTGTGTTCTGATGAGACCAAGATAAACTTATTTGGTTCAGATGGTGTCAAGTGTGTGTGGTGGCAACCAGGTGAGGAGTACAAAGACAAGTGTGTCTTGCCTACAGTCAAGCATGGTGGTGGGAGTGTCATGGTCTGGGGCTGCATGACTGCTGCCAACACTGGGGAGCTACAGTTCATTGAGGGAACCATGAATGCCAACATGTAGTGTGACATACTGACGCAGAGCACGATCCCCTCCCTTTGGAGACTGGGACGCAGGGCAGTATTCCAACATAACCACCCCCAACACACCTCCAAGACGACCACTGCCTTGCTAAAGAAGCTAAGGGTAAAGGTGATGTACTGGCCAAGAATGGCTCCAGACCTAAACTCTATTGAGCATCTGTGGGGCACCCTCAAACAGAAGGCGGAGGAGCGCAAGGTCTCTAACATCCACCAGCGCTGTGATTACTTAGAACCCACAAACATTATACATTTTTTCTTTAACACCCTAGAGAATAAAATGGCGGTCGTTGCAATGCTTTCTGTCAAACCGTATTTGCACAGCGGTCTTACAAGCGCACTTTTTTAGGAAAAAATACACTTTTTTGATTTAAAAAATAAGAGAACAGTAAAGTTAGCCCATTTTTTTTATATTGTGTAAGATAATGTTAATGTAAATTGATACCCAACATGTTACGCTTCAAAATTGCGCCTGCTCGTGGAATGGCGACAAACTTTTACCCTTAAAAATCTGCATAGGCGATGTTTAAAAAATTCTACAGGTTGCATGTTTTAAGTCACAGAGGAGGTCTACGGCTAGAATTATTGCTCTCGCTCTATCGATTGCGGTGATACCTTACATGTGTGGTTTGAACACCGTTTTCATATGCGGGCGCTACTCACGTATGCGTTTACTTCTGCACACAAGCTCGTCGGGACGGGGCGTGTTTAAAAAAAAAATTTTCTTATTTATTTTACCTTTTATTTTTTATCTTTACACTGTTTTAAAAAAAATTGTGTCACTTTTATTCCTATTACAAGGAATGTAAACATCCCTTGTAATAGAAAAAAAGCATCACTGGACCTCTTAAATATGAGATCTGGGATCAAAAAGACCTCAGATCTCATATTTACACTAAAATGCAATTAAAAAAAAGTAAATAAATTTTGTCATTTAAAAAAAAGAAAAAAAAATGGCCCTTTAAGAGCTATGGGCAGAACTGATGTTTTGACGTCGCTTCCGCCTTGCAATGATATGGATATGGGTGGGGGCCATCTTCACCTCACTTGTCTCCATGTCAGGCCACAAGAAGGACCCAATTGCCTGCGTCGCTCCCGACGGCCCCGGTAAGCGGCGGAGGGCACCGGGGCACAGCAGGAGGGGGGCCTCTCTCCTGCCACCGATAAAAGGGATCTCGCTGCGAATCCTCCGCAGAGACCACTTTTATCTTAAACCGGACCGCTCACTGAAGAAGAGAATACCAGGGTTATGGCAGCTAGCTGCTGCCATAACAACGATACTCCTCTTCAAACAGCTGACGTATAATGACGGCTGGCGGTCCGGAAGTGGTTAATTAGGGGGAAGTGGCAGGTCCGATCACATGACCCCTGATTCATGCTGATGAAACGCGTTGGGTCATGTAGTGCATGACCCGTTACTTCCGCAAACTCTCTGGAATGCAAATGGAACGCGATTGGCGTGCCTGCTTGTTTTTTATGGACTTTTAAAGATCTACTACATTGAAAGTGTTACTTCTTTATTGCAAAGAAAATAAGTTATACACTGCACTATGAGGAGATCTCTCTTTTCTCCTTGACACATATGTGATTTACTATACCCTCGCCCGGCGGGTGTACATCATTCTGGAAGATACATCTCTGCTACATATGCCTATTATGACTACCTGTGATGAGTGTCATATATGTCAGGTGAATAGGATGTTTGCCTAGGGACTAGTGAAAGAAGGCACCTTTGTTTCTTCACATTTTATGAACTAATAAGAAGATTTACTTCACTCTCACTTGATTATAGACATCTGGTGGGGGTGTATGGACATTTTACACATAATTTAATTGTATTCAACACCTATTATATGTTGGTTTGCACATTGTTTGTTCATGAATAGGAGAGCGGTATGAAAATGATTTTCTTTTTATAAAGATTCTTTGGTGAATTGATATCTTTGTCAATGTCATTGTCATTGTTCACAATAATGTCAGAATCAAATCCTCCAAAAGCTACAGCCCCGTACAAGAAATTATTTCAGCCCTTCTGAACTCGCTGTGTTTTAACATAACCCAAGAAGCGTACCCACCAATCCACCGCCCTTCCAATGTAAAATAAACGTCCAATTCATTTTACCTACAGACTTACAGAAGACTTAACTTTGCGGTTGTCAGCAGAAATGCACTTCTATTTTTTCATGTATTATTAATACAGTTCAGCCCAGTGCCTTATAATTTCTCAATATTAAAAAGAGTGTTTTTTTAACCTTTGGGAATATTAAATTAACTTGTAAGTGCATTCATACCTTCCTCAGGGCTCACTTTTAATTTCACAGCATATATCTTTCCTGCGAGAACACAGAAACGTTCAGAAATAACGATGAGGAGTTTAGCAGAGCTCATTCTTTTTTTTTTTTTTTTCTTTTAAATTCCGCGTATACAGAAACAGGTTGGTTTTCATGCCGGAGAGAGAAAGCAATTTTGTTAATTCTGTTTCCCCAAAGCCAAACTTCCTCACTTTAACATCTTGTAAAATTCAGTCATATAGAGAAACTTTATAAGTGTGAGGTATATCCCACTTCTGTGTAAATATTACAAAGCAAACAGAATTTTCTCAGTTTATTTAACATGCTTTTGTTGCAAGGCGAGCTGCAAAGGATCTACTTATGTGTAAAACATTCTAAAAGCAAATGTGGGACAATATCACCTTGTAATGCATAACAGCTGTGTAATATTTACAGAAAAGAAGGGCTTAGCTTTGGAGGAATTTGCTGATTAATTTATTTTTAATGGGAGAAAAGTACATCACTACCCAAAATAAACGTTCCTCTGTGTGTCTTGCCGTTTATATTATAGATGGAAAAATTAATGACAGGTACTATGGCATATTTCACCTCATATAGAAATTTATTTATTTAATCCTTATGGTTTGGTGTCCAGATTTTTTTTCTTGCTTCCTTTTTTCTCCTTTATTTGAATTCCTTTTTAAATATGTTGGTAAATAGTACTATAATTGTGTTCAGGATGTTTTATTTGCTGCTTAATGTGCTCGGAAATGAAATGCACAAGTGTGTTTTTTTATGTCCGCTACTTGGGGCAAAGCATTCAAAGACATGAGATAAGGGTTGCCCAAAACTGGTGCTGGAGGATGGTTGGATCATGTATGCACACCTAGGTGTTCTCATTGGGACACTTTGGCAGTATGTTTTTTTTGTTCCATAGTTACTGCTATCAAAGTTATGTCTGGATGGGACTGACTTGAATATTTATTACAGCTGTAAAGGGATTTTTTTCTTTAAAGATGAACTCCAGGTATGTATATTTTTACATAATTATATTGGCCCAGCTTGGTGCCCATGTCAAATTGGTGGCCTCCCGTGTTCTGTAAGTAGCAGGGCAGCTGCTCAGTATGGTATTTGGACGTTACTGGAGTAAGATTGCCTAGTACAGTGATTTCCAAATTCCACAGGGATCAACCTGGACCAATGTAAAAATTGCCATACCTAGAATTCACTTGTCTGAATAGTACCCCAACAAACCTTCTCAACATGTGTATGTTGCAGTGTAGCACAATGCATAACACACCAACAGTCCAGTTTGTAAATGGATAGAAAACTGGCTAAAATACCAAATTCAGAGAGTAGTGGTTATTGATTCTCACTCTGGTCTAAGGTTATCAGTGGTGTACCCCAAGACTCAGTGTTAGGACCCTTACTCTTCAATATCTTTATAAATGTTATAGAGTCTGGGATTAAAAGTACCATTTCAATGTCTGCAGATGACGTCAAGCTATGCAGTGGAATAACGTCCTTACAGGATGTCTCCAACTTACAAGCCAACCTCAATGCACTGTCTAATTGGGCAACTGTGTGGCAGATGAGGTTTAATGTTGATAAATGTAAATGTATGCACTTGGGGGCTAAGAATATACATGCATCATACATACTAGGGGGAGTGCAACTGGGGGGAATCCAAATCCATATTGGAGAAAGATCTGTGTGTTCAGGTAGATCATAAGCTTAATAATAGCATGCAATGCCAAGCTGCCAATCCAAAGCGAGCAAAGTCCTTTCTTGTATTAAGAGAGGTATGGACTCCAGAATGGGAGAGATATCATTTTGCCCCTGTGCAAATCATTAGTAAGACCTCATCTGGAATATGCAGTTCAGTTTTGGGCACCAGTTCTCAAAAAGGATATTGGGGAACTGCAAAAAGTGCAGAGAAGGGCAACCAAACTGATAAGATGCATGGAGGAGTTTAGCTATGAGGAAAAGAACTAGAGGAACTGAGTTTATTCTCTCTTGAGAAGAGGAGATTGAGGGGGGATATGATCAACATGTACAAATACATAAGTGGTCCATATAGTGAACTTGGTGTTGAGTTATTCCCCTTAAGGTCATCACAGAGGACAACTCGTCTTTGTACTCCTCACCTAGTTGCCGCCACATACTCTTGACACCTTCTGAACCAAATAAGTTTATCTTGGTCTCATCAGACCACAGGACACGGTTCAAGTAATCCATGTCCTTAGTCTGCTTGTCTTCAGCAAACTGCTTGCGGGCTTTCTTGTGCATCATCTTTAGAAGGGGCTTCCTTCTGGGAAGACAGCCATGCAGACCAATTTGATGCAGTGTGCTGGTATGGTCTGAGCACTGATAGGCCGACCCCCCCACCCCTAATTTTTTCTGATTCTCAGAGAATTCTTTGCCATGAGGTGCCATGTTGAACTTCCAGTGACCAGTATAAGAGAGTGATAACACTAAATTTAACACACCTGCTTCCCATTCACACCTGAGACCTTACACTAACTGAGACATGTAACACTAACGAGTCACATGACACTGGGGAGAGAAAATGGCTACTTGGGCCCAATTTGGACATTTTCACTTAGTGTACTCACCTTTGTTGACAGCGGTTTAGACATTAATGGCTGTGTGTTGAGTTATTTTGAGGGGACAGCAAATTTACACTGTTATACAAGCTGTACACTCACTACTTTACATTGTAGCAAAGTGTCATTTCTTCGGTGTTGTCACATGAAAAGATAGAATAAAATATTTACAAAAATGTGAGGGGTGTACCCACTTTTGTGAGATACTGTATATGTAACATGTGTTGGCATGGGCTGCACTGCACTGCTGAAAATGCTGCATATACCTTTTTTGGTGTATTTTGGTGCACTAAGCAGCCCATTCAAATGACTCCTGTGTAGATGTTTCCTGTATTAAAGACCACTCATACCTGCTCTCTATCTACAGCCCAGAGTACCCGAGTACCTGTCTCCAGCCCAGTGGCGGCCCGTCCATAGGGGCGCCCGGGCAACACCCCCCACCCCCACCCCAGGCAGTCACAAAAAATAATAATATTTAAACATGGCCCTAATTTTTAAACATGGGGACATCCCCTCTCCACTGAACACACAGTGAAAGCTGGGAACTAGCTGCCATGGAAGGGGACAGAGACAGACGCGGCATGAAGGAGGGCTGTGCTACCAGGGACACATGTGAGGAGGACTCTGCTCTGCTGATGGGGACACATGTGAAGAGGACTCTGCTCTGCTGATGGGGACACATGTGAGGAGGACTCTGCTCTGCTGATGGGGACACACATAGGCGTGCGCAACCTATTGCATTAGGGTGTGCACCCTTAAGCTCAAACACACATGCATGTGTATGTGCCTACATATATATGACCCCGGCACATTGATCTCCCTGCCGGCACAGTGAAAGAGAAGAGCATAAACACTTTTCTTATGGCAGAGCAGGTAAGAGGGAGATCTTTATCATGTTCCCGCTGCTACAAAGAGCGATAACAATAATGCGCATGGGGTGATTAGGGTGTGCCTGGGCACACCCAGCACACCCTGTGCGCACGCCTATGGGGACCCATGTGAGGAGGACTCTGCTGCTGATGGGGACACAGATGTAAGGAGGGGCTCCGCTGATGGGGACACAGATGTAAGTAGGGACTCCGCTGATGGACACACAGATGTAAGGAGGGACTCCGCTGATGGGGACACAGATGTAAGGAGTGGCTCCGCTGATGGGGACACAGATGTAAGGAGGACTCCGCTGATGGGGACACAGATGTAAGGAGGGGCTCCGCTGATGGGGACACTGATGTAAGGAGGGACTCCACTGATGAGGACACTGATGTAAGGAGGGACCCCGCTGATTGGGACACTGATGTAAGGAGGGGCTCCGCTGATGGGGGCACTGATGTAAGGAGGGACTTCGCTGATGGGGACACTGATGTAAGGAGGGACTCTGCTGATGGGGACACTGATGTAAGGAGGGACTCCTCTGATGGGGACACTGATGTAAGGAGGGACTCTGATGATGAAGACACAGATTTAAGGAGGGACTCCTTTGATGGGACACATATGTAAGGAGGGGCTCTGCTGATGGGGACACTGATGTAGGGAGGGACTCCGCTGATGGGGACACAGATGTAAGGAGGGGCTCCGCTGATGGGGACACTGATGTAGGGAGGGACTACGCTGATGAGGACACTGATGTAAGGGGGGCTCCGCTTATGGGGACACAAATATAAGGAGGACTCCGCTGATGGGGACACAGATATAAGGAGGGGCTCCGCTTATGGGGACACAGATGTAAGGAGGGACTCCGCTGATAAGGATACAGATGTGAGGAGGGCTCCGCTGCTGGGGGCACCTGATGTAAGGAGGAACTCTGCTGGGGGCACCTGATGTAAGGACGGACTCTGCTGGGGGCACCTGATGAAAGGACAGACTCTGCTGGGGGCACCTGATGTAAGGACAGACTCTGCTGGGGGCACCTAATGTAAAGACAGACTCTGCTGGGGGCACCTGATGTAAGGAGTGACTCCGCTGGGGGCACCTGATGGCATCTGGTGGCAGGCAAAGTGGTAGGTGACACGCTCAGGGCTCCCACTGATTCTGCATTATAGTGAGTTGAATGATTTCATTTTATATTACAATGTAATAATAGAAATAATGCGCTTCAAGCATCCTGACACCATAACAACCATGGTGCCGGGATGATTAATGCGCTAACACCAGGTGTTTGGATTATCTTTATCTGCTGATTGTTAAACTTTCTGGAATACACATATTTCTATTGTTGTGTAGGATCTGGGCCTGCTGTCCCTCCATCTCTCTCTCCCTCCCTCTCCCTCCATCCCTCGCTCATCTCAGATGCTAACCACACCCCCTAAGAGCCACACCCCTTTAAGTCGTGCCCACTATTTCGCTGAAACCATGCCCATTTTTGTCAAGTGGGAGGGGTCAAAAAGGAAGGGCGGGGTCTGGCGCCCCCATCCTAAAACTTCACCAGCCGCCACTGCTCCAGCCCATTAGAGTACCTGACTCAATCCCATCTGAATACCTATCTGCAGCCCATCAGAGTACCCAACTACCTGTCTCAAGCCCCTCAGAGTGCCTGAGTACCTGTCTCTAGCCCATATGTTACCTGTCTCCAGCCCATCAGAGTACCCGAGTACCTATCTCTAGCCCATATGTTACCTGTCTCTAGCTCATCAGTGTACCCGAGTGCCTGTCTCCAGCCCATCAGAGTACCCAAGTACCTGTCTCTAGCCCATCAGAGTACCTGAGTACCTGTCTCTAGCACATCAGAGTTCTGGAGTACCTGTCTCCAGCCCATCAGGGTACCCAAGTACCTGTCTCCGGGGGGGGGGGGGGGGGGGCACTGGCCATGGCAAGGGTAGATTTGTCTAATTTGTTTTATTTTTTGTTTGTTATTTATTTTTGTCTTTTTTAATCACGTTGTGTAATAGACAACATACAAACATTTAATTATTCATGGTGATTTTTTTTTTCTTTTGACACTTGACAGGGGTGTTCACCATGTTCTTGCTCGACCTAGACATCTTCAATGACATTGATAAACAGAAAATAATACAAAAAAAAAGAGCAACCAACAGTAACAAAGTCTTTTTTTTTTTTTGGAAAATCCAAGCAGATGAGCAGGGCAGTAACTATACGTTCTTTAGTCATACAGGTGCATTAACAAAATAGGCTAGGAAACAAATGAGGACCTAAGCAAAGGGAGGATACATACATTTCATCCATTGAGGCCATATAGCATCAAATTTATGCATTGAGTTTATCAGATAGTTGTATGTTTTTTAAATGAAATATTTGTTAAGATCCATTATCCGTCCAAAATGGGTCGGTGGGTGAGGTGGGGTGGGGTCCATCTAAGGGCAACCATCCTTCAGGCTATAAAAAGAGCTCTGGAAATAGTAAACACAAAATTATTTTCCATAGAGGAGGAGTCAATATATCCCAAAAGGCATGTGAGTGAGTCAATAGTAATAGTCGTTTCCAGCAAACCATTTAATGCACCTACTACCTCAGTCCAATAACTTTTTAACTTGGTGTACCTCTAAAATGATGGATAAGGGAGTGTCTACATCTGCAAAATGAACACCTGAGTAAACCTTTGATAGGGAGAAAGAGAAACCTGGTGCATGTATCAGGATATCATCCCAGATTCCATCTGAGAATAGTGTCTTTCTCTCATCTCAGTCTACATACTGATCTACATACTACAGAGGCCAGATTAGGCTGCACCTATGTGGCAGTGTTGCCAACTACCAGTATTTTTACTGGCAGCCAGTAAAAAACAGGCACTTTGCCCTGCCAGTAAATGCTAGTGACAGGAAAAGGTTGCCAGTAAAAAATATGGTTGTGACGCTCAGCACGGAATTGCGCATGCGCAGCTCCGGTTTGGAGCCGGCAATGACCACCCAAGTGCTTGCTACAGTGTGTTTGGGCGGGTCTGGGGGAGGTGGTGCCTGAGCATGTCGTGAGATGTTATGGTGCAAAGGAGCCGAGCCGAGCGGCCGGAGCCTTGTGTGCGGTCTGCGGGACGGGAACAAGGCAAGCCGGGAGCTGGACTGTCAGTGCTGTTTGAATTGGAGTGGACTGAAGCGACCACCTGGTGTGGAGAAAAAATTAAACCAAAGAATTTCCAAGCTCAACTTACCAACCAGCCTGCGACCAACCGGATTAACCTGCCTAACAGTTTGCGTTAAAAACGGGTTTAGTTGTACACATTTGCAAATACATGCATAAGCTGCAGGCCACGGCAAGGCACCCTGTATCCTGCAGACCCTAACTCTAACTTTGAAGAGTCTCCACAGTGGGAGCACATGTATTCTAATGGATAGATGAAGGGCAGATGACTGGAGGGAGCCCAACCCTCCTTAAAGGCTCAAGAACACACTGAACACCCAGCACATTGCACAATGGCAGCAAAGGTGTCAGTGCGTTCCCTGACCAATATGTCAACAATACAAAAAAAGGTCACTGCCCCCACCTATAACTGGTCTTCACAGCAAAGAGCACTGGAAGGGCAAACGCATGTCGCCTGTGACTCAGGAGGGGATGTGTCGTGTCGCTGAGGTGTCATCATCATCTGTGCTGCTGCACAATGTTGTCCCTGTCACTGTAAGAGTCAGTTGCATGTGTTTGTGCCTACCCATTCTAATTTCCTACCCTCCTGAGTCCTGTGCCCTGAGCTTACTATTACGAAAATAAAATAAATATATTTTTTGCCTTAATATCTACCTTAAATCACATTGTTACTTGCATTTTATACTAGTTTGTAGCCCTAATACTGAAATTTGCACTTAAAACTGTAATTTTGTAACATTTGGAAATGCCAGTAAAAACTTGGATATGCCAGTGAATTTAATTTCAAACTGGTAGGTTGGCAACGCTACTGTATGGCATGTCGCAATTTAATAAATTGATAAAACCATTTGGGGGCAAATTCTGAAGTTATGTGAACATAGGATTTGAAAGACCCTTTACCATAGAGGTTTGACAAAGTAAAAACACCAGCCTTCTCCCATCTCTGGAAGACATGTAGTTTGTAAATTTCTTTAAAGAGATCATTATTCTAAGTGGGAGTATATCTTGTAAAAGTAGATACCGCTAAAATTACTTTGCTGCCTCCAAGATCTTGCTTCTTAACCACTTGCTTACTGGGCACTTAACCCCCCCCCCCCCTCCTGCCCAGAACACTTTTCAGCTTTCAGCGCTGACGCGTTTTGAATGACAATTGCGCAGTCATACAACACTGTACCCAAATGAAATTTTTATCATTTTTTTCACACAAATAGAGCTTTCTTTTGGTGGTATTTATTCACAGCTGGGATTTTTATTTTTTGCTAAACAAACAAAAAAAAAAATGGAAAATTTTGAAAAAGAAAAATCATGTTTCATAGTTTGTTATTAAAGTTTGCAAACAGGTAATTTTTCTCCTTGATTGATATGCGCTGATGAGGTGCGCACTGGTAGGCTTCACTGATGGGCACTGATAGGCTGCACTGATTGGCACTGATAGGCACAGTTAAGGCGGCACTAATAGGCACAGATAAGGCGGCACTGATGGGAACAGATAAGGCGGTACTGATGGGCATAGATAAGGTGGCACTGATGGCACTGATAAGATGGCACTGATGGGTGGCATGGATGGGTGGCACTGACAGGTACCACTGATAGATGGCACTGATGGGCACTGATGGGCACTGGTAGGTGACACTGATGGGCACTGATAGGTGGCACTGATGTGTAGCACTGTTGATGAGACACTGATTGTGGGCACTGATAGGTGGCACTGTGGGCAGTGATGGGTGGCACTGTGGGCACTGATGGGTGGCGCTGGTGGGCACTGGTAGGTGGCACTGTTGTGTACTGTTGGTGGCACTGGCAGGTGGCACAGGTGGGCACTGAGGAGCTGGCGGCAGCTCTCTGTGATCGGGACTGATGTCCCTCTCACAGCTGCCGGTGATCGCCTTTTTTTTTCTCCTCATTCTCCTCGAGGAGAAAAAATAGCCGATTACCAGCTCTGTTTACATCACATGATCAGCTGTCATTGGCTGACAGCTGATCACGTGGTAAGGGGTCGGGATCGACCCAATACTTCGATCTGTGATCCAGCGAGTCTCATAGACTCGCTGATTACACAGCGTGCCGCATGCGCCCTGCAGGGCGCGCGCAGTCTGCTCAGGCACAGGAGGACATCAATAGACTTACTCCCGGCAAAGCAGGTCTGTGCTGTAGCCGTCATTTGGCTATAGTGCAGATCTGAACTGGTTAAATGTTGAGTGACCTGGGAAGGCTATATTGTGGCACAGATTGGAGTCTCAAGGACATGGAGGGGATGTTTACCTTGAAATATGAGGGTGAGTAATCAAAAAGCCTTCACGCTCCCAGCCATAAAAATGTTGCAGCTGAGCAGCAATAAAGAAAATCCAAGGGTTAGGGGCAGCCAGACCTTCAGCACTCTTGGAGTATTGTAATAGCTCCAATTTATTCCTATGAGTCTCTTTCTTCCAAATCAAATCTCTAAAAATGTTGTTTATGTTTATAAAGTATCTCAGAGGTTTAAGTTGACACAGCCAACCACAGACAGCTGGCATGTTTAAGCAGTTATGTCTAATATTCACAGCAGTAGAGAGATTGGGCATAAAACCCATCTGGGTGTATAATATTAAAAATTACTTTATATAGTCTGTTTGCAAGTACTTTTTCTATTCTAATCTTTTCTATTCTAAATTCGAATTTTGGAATATAGTCACATATTATATACTTATTCTACTCTTTTCTATTGTTTCTCTATTCTATTATTTTCTATTCAATTGTATGCTCTCATTTTCTTATCTATTATTATTATTATACAGGATTTATATAGCGCCAACAGTTTGCGCAGCGCTTTACAACACTATTCTTTTATATTCAGATTCAAATTCATTCTATTCGAAGTTCAAATTTCGAAAGATGGTTATACATTTTTTCTATTTTATTCTATTCTCTTTTAATTTTCGAATTTTCAGCTAGTCAGTATCAAGAGTCTAATGCAACAGCTGCATTTAAATGGGAAAAATGTTGAATTCCAATGCGTTTTCGAATTTAAATTCAATATTTTTTTTCACATTTTATTCGAATGCAGTCTAACTTTTTCGAATTTGGTCGAATTTCTTGAAAACAAATTAAATGAATGTAATGGATTTAACTAGACTCATTTATTTAAATAATGAATCAAAAAGAAACTAAACTACCATATTTATCGGCATGTAAAACGCACTTTTTCCCCCTTAAAATTAGGGGAAAATCATGTGTGCGTGTTATACGCCGTTATAGGGCTGCCTCGGAGGGGAAGAAGGGAATGAGCGCCGCCGAAATAGACAGAGGCGTGACCTGCTGTGTACTCGGCTCAGCTCGCAGTTACACCCAGTCTCGCCTCCTATATTATTATTCATATTCTTAATTTTCCCAAGAATTGTGAGAAAAAATTACAACTTCAAAAAACTCACCATGCCTCTTACTAAATACATTGGAATGTCTACTTTCCAAAAAGGGGTCATTTGGGGGGTATTTGTACTTTCCTGGCTTGTTAGGGTCTCAAGAAATGACATAGGCCGTCAGTACTTCAGATGTGATCAATTTTCAGAGATTGGCCCCATAGCTTGTAGACTCTTTTTACCAAAGATATATAGCAGTATAAATTTTGGCCAAAATTCATGAAGAAAAATTACTAGTTTGCAAAACTTTATAACAGAAACGAAGAAAAACGCATATTTTTACAGAATTTTCTTTTTGCATTTATAGCGCAAAAAATAAAAAAACAGTGGTGATTAAATACCACCAAAATAAAGCTCTATTTGTGTGAAAAAAAAGGACAAAAATTTCAAATGATTACAGTGTTGCATGACTGAGTAATTGTCATTCAAAATGTGAGAGCACCGAAATCTGAAAATTGGTCTGGTTAGGAAGGGGGTTTAAGTGCCCAGTGGGTAAGTGGTTAAGATCTGAAACGGTGGGGGCAGGGGAAAGACATTTTTTAAAGGGGCGGGACTAGTGGGCCTGTCAACCAAGGATAAGGACCTCTTGGATAAACCCATTGAGGAAGAGGAAATACTAGCTGCCTTAAGGGACTCCCCGAAGGGGAAAAGTCCAGGTCTGGACGGTTTCATCTGCATCTATTTAGAGAAAATGAAACACATTTTGGTCCCCAGGCTGTGCCGGTACTGGAATGAACTCGGTGCCGGATGTGGAATGACAGCCGAGGCACTATCCGCCACGATCACCTTGCATCGGAAAGAAGGGAAAGATGCTAGGTTGTGTTCAGGCTACAGACCAATTTCTCTGCTGAATGCTGATGTCAAGCTATATGCAAAAGTGTTAGCGAATAGACTGAAAGAGAAAATGACAGCATTAGTGCATCCAGATCAGGCGGGTTTTGTTCCCGGTAGACAGTGCAGGGACAATGGGGTGCGGGCGGTGCTACTGACGGAATTCTGCAAACAAGGTGGGCCCCCAGCTCTATTCCTGTCAGTTGATGCTGAAAAAGCATTTGACAGGGTAGACTGGGGGTTCATGATAAACACTCTGGAAGCTTTGGGGTTTGGTCAGAGGTTTATTTCTTGGGTCAGGGTTCTCTATAGAAGCCCGGCAGGGGTGGTAAAAGTTAATGGGGCCATTTCAAAACCTTTTAGGATGTTCAACGGAACAAGGCAGGGCTGCCCTCTTTCCCCGCTCCTGTTTCTCTTGACCCTTGAACCCCTGTTGTCAGCTATTCGTAATAGTCCCGATTGTAGGGGTGTAATGGTTGGAACAGATGAACATAAACTAACGGCTTTCGCCGATGATGTCCTGTTCTTCATTACAAACCCTAGAATCACCCTCCCCAATGTGCTCCAGATCATCAGAAAGTATGGAGATGTCTGAAATTTTAAAATGAACTCCAGGAAATCTGAAAGTTTAAATATTAATCTAGGTAAGCAAGAAGAAGAGCACTTAGCTGCAGTTTTCCCCTTCCCATGGAAGGGGGAGATTAAGTACTTGGGGATTAAATTAGCCAATTCCTTTAATAAACTGTTTCAAAAAAACTTTATTCCCTTGTTAGATGACATTAGGCAAGAAGTGAGAAGATTACGTACCAGACCCCTTTCATGGTTTGGGCGAGTAAGCGCGGTCAAAATGAGTCTAACGCCCAGAATTTTATATAAAGTCCAGATGTTGCCTATTCCCCTACCAAGGTATTACTTAAAAGCCCTTAGGAGTTTAATAAGCGAAGCTGTCTGGGGTAGCAAAAACCACGCATCGCCCACGCAACATTAAGTAGGGGGATAAAAAAAAGGCGGAATAGCACTACCAGACTATAACAGATACTACATGTCAGTAGTGCTGTCACGGATCACGGAATAGTGTAAAAAAGAAACGGATAAGCGATGGGTTCACATTGAGCACTTGTTGAGTAACACTGATTTAGGACAGTCACTCTGGAACCCCCCAAAATTCAGAGCACTTAGCACGAACACATCTTTATTAACGTATAACACTTTTAAATGTTGGGACACGATATACACTCAGTATAAATGGACATACAACTCACCACTGATACACATAAAAAAATATGTTTTTTTTTAACCTGGGAGGAGGGAGGTGGGAGGGAATTGGTTGAAGGGAGACTTTATTCAATTAAAAGTTTTCATAGACAAGGGGCAAATACGCACATTTTCGGAACTAAGTATGGAATCCGATCTATGGGTTATGAATGGGTGGAGGTACCTCCAGCTCTCCCACTTCATTGAGAGGCTACCGAAACCTCTCAGGAGTATGGAGGAGCTTAGACCGTTTGAACAGCTCTGCATGAAGGAGCAGGCAGGCGGGGTAATAACTCAAATATATAAGATCCTGGGAACAGAGCAGGAGTTGGAGGTGCCCCCATAAATCAAAAGGTGGGAGCAGGAATTGGGGTCACAATGTAACAAAACAGTAATAGATAAAATCTTGAGGTTGGCCCATTATTTAGCAGTTGATACCAGAAGAACAGAAAGTCACTATAAATGCCTTGCAATATGGTATGCCACCCCA
The DNA here is from genome assembly GCA_037952925.1 of Lithobates clamitans. Classification (NCBI taxonomy): domain Eukaryota; kingdom Metazoa; phylum Chordata; class Amphibia; order Anura; family Ranidae; genus Lithobates; species Lithobates clamitans. Next base: position 3,444,241 of record JBBGZY010000800.1, read on the forward strand.
GACAGGGTAAGCAAAATGGATAAGACGAAGTCAAACACTTGCTGGAGGGGTTGTCCAACTCCAGGAACAATGGCCCATATTTGGTGGGAGTGTCCTACCATTAAATTATTCTGGAAAAAAATCCTGGGATTGATAAAGGACATTACGGGGAAGGAAATAGCAGAGGACCCGTGGGTCTGTCTTTTCCACGGGACCTCGGAATCAGTAAAGAGCTATAAATCCTCTCTGGTCCCCATAATGTTAGATGTAGCTAAGAGACAGATCGCGTCGAACTGGCTGACCACCTCGAGTCCCTGCACTCATGACTGGCTGTTTAGCCTCAATGAGGTATACAGTGTCGAGCGTATGGACAAAGGGGGAGCCGAACTTGAAGAGGAGGACCATTTAGGGAAATGGGCAGCCTGGATCAAGTTTAAAAGGACCTGAGTTATCTAGAGGAGATTATCAGCCTGGCGTAATTAGGCAGGCATTTTTTCTACATAGCGGAGAGATCAGGAAGGCAGGTTTCCTCTGTGAGCATTGTCCTGCAGGGCGGGGGAGGGAGGGGGGAGTTGGGGGTTAGGTGGGTGGGGGGGATAATCATTTCTTATATATCAATGTGGATTTGTATTATGAAATATCCCCGGTGGGAAATGTATTGTTATGAAAAATGATAAATAAAGAATAAAAAAAAAAAAAAAAAGATCTGAAACGGTTGGGGGCCGATATAGCATTTCTTCAGGAAAAACATTTTAGGGAGAATAGTCTCCCTCTGCTTAGAAATAGAGCCTTCCTAATTGTTTATTATGCTACTAACTCTGTTGCTAAGACAAGGGGGGGTGTCTATTTTGATTTCTAGTAAGATTCCATGGTCATGCTCAGAATCTCCAGTGGACACTGGGGGTAAATATTTATTTCTTAAGGACAAGATTGGGGGGTAGGTGTCACCTTGGCCTCTTTTTACGCCCCTAATACTCAGCAGGATCTCTTTTTCAGAAAACTTTTTGATGAGCTATTGGGATTCCTGGAGGGTCAGCTGATCCTAGGGGGGATTTGAATAACCCCCTGATTCCTAGGGAGGATACCTCTTCTGGTGTTTCATCTGTGCCTCCAGGGGCCTGGAAACGAATCTCTGGGTCGCTTCATTGAGCGAGATTAGTGAATGTATGGCGTCTTCTCCACTCTGGGGAAAGAGACTATTCTTACTACTCAGCTCCCATAAGACATACTCTTGTATTGATTTTTTTGTTATTCCACAGAGTCAATTGCATTCAGTGATTGAAGCCACCATTGGGACGATCACTTGGTCAGACAATGCGCCAATTTTTTTTAAATACAATCTTTCAGACTGTCAACCCCCCGGTCCTGTGATGTGGAAACTTAATGAAAACCTCCTACAGGAACCCTCTTTATTGGAGGATGTCCTTAGAGAGGCGACATGGTACTTTCAGTCTAATGACACGCCTGATTGTGAGGGAGGCTCACAAAGCAGTGATATGGGGGGTCCTAATTAAACGTGGGGCCAGGATTTAACGAGAGAGAGAAGCAAAGCTAACATCCTTATTAACAGATATCCAGCGACTAGGGGCCCTCCATAAACGCACCTCCACCTTGGTTGTGGAACGGGATATTTTGACGGCCCGCAGACAGGTTACAGATCTACTTCTATACAAAGCTAAAAAGGCAATACAGGTAGGACGAAAGCAGAGCTACGAGTATGGTAACAAATGTGGCAAACATCTAGCTAGCTCCTTGAGGGAACAACAATTAAAGACGTATGTTCCAATGATTATGGGAGCCAGGGCCGGACTGGGAATAAAAACTAGCCCTGGAAAAAATGTCATACCAGCCCCATAGCATTATTATACCAGCCCAACAGCATAACGTCACTATTTTCTTGTTCATAAAAGGGAAAAACATGCATTTTAAAGCACATTTGAAGAGCGTATTATATATAGATAAGACAGATATAAAAGCACATAGGGCTAGGGAGATAGATAGATATATATATATATATATATATATATATATATGAGCAAATTCCAGTTAAAAGTGGTAAAGGTGGAGCAATCATCAAGGGGGACACCTGGGACGCTGGGAATGTGGGGGGACTCTGAGGACCAGAGACGACCTTCTGCAAAAAGAATACACTAAGGTAAGGGGGGGTACTGATATAAGGGGGAAACCTTTATATCAGTGCCCCCTTACATTATTGTATTCACTCCCCCCCTTACATCAGTGACCCCCCCCCTCAGACTTGCCTTGCGGCGCTGTCACTGACCTCCCCTCAGGTGCACCTTGCAGGGCTCAGTCAGTCGGCTCCAGCTTGGTGGCTCTGGTTTTCCTATAGTCTCCTCTCCACAGTCCACACATGTCTGACTTCTCCCATGACCCCCATTCCGGCGGCGCTCCCACTCTTGACTCCTCTCTAGACTCCCTCAGAGACTGCAGACATGATATAAGACAAGAGATGGTCAGAGGTTGCGGACCTGATACCATAGATGCGGGCATAGTACAAGAGATGGTCAGAGGTTGCAAACATGATACAGGAGATGTCAGAGGCTGTGGGCATGGTACAGGAGATGTCAGAGGCTGTGGGCATGGTACAGGAGATGTCAAGATGTCAGAGGCTGCAGGCATGGTACAGGAGATGTTAGAGGCTGCGGGCATGGTACAGAAGATGTCAAGATGTCAGAGGCTTCGGGCATGGTACAGGAGATGTCAGAGGTTATGGGCATGGTACAGAAGATGTCAAGATGGCAGAGGCTGTGGGCATGGTACAGTAGATGTTAAGATGTCAGAGGCTGCAGGCATGGTACAGGAGATGTCTGAGGCTGTGGGCATGGTACAGAAGATGTCAAGATGTCAGAGGCTGCGGGCATGGTACAGGATATATCAGAGGCTATGGGCATGGTACAGAAGATATCAAGATGCCAGAGGCTGCGGGCATGGTACAGGAGATGTCAGAGGCTGTGGGCATGGCACAGACGATGTCAAGATGTCAGAGGCTGCAGGTATGGTACAGGAGATGTCAGAGGCTGCAGGCATGGTACAGGAGATGGTTAGAGACTGAGGACATGATACTAAAGATGGTGAGATATGTAGACATGATACAGGAGACGGTCAGAGACTGCAGACATGGAATAAGAGATCAATGAAGCCTCACTGTGCCCGTCAATGCAGCCTCACTGTGCCCATCAATTCAGCCTCTGTGCTCGTCCATGCAGCCTCACTGTGCCTGTCCATGCAGCCTCACTGTGCCCATCAATGCAGCCTCACTGTACCCATCAATGCAGCCTTACTACCCATCAAGGCAGCCTCACCATGCTCATCGTTACAGCCTTACCGTGCTCATCATTGCAGCCTTACCGTGCTCATCGTTGCAGCCTTACCGTGCCCATAATTGCAGCCTGACCTTGCCCATGATTGCAACCTTACTGTGCCCTCATTGCAGCCTGACCGTGCCCATAATTGCAGCCTGGCCCTGCCCATAATTGCAACCTTACCATGCCCTCATTGCAGCCTCACTATAGTCAGTGCCTATGGCTGGATTACACACAGCAGGCATCTCCCACTGTGTCACGGAGCTGAGTGTGAAAAGTTTGGCCGTGCTGTGACAAAAGTCTTGCCCTCCTCCTAGTTCTGCGTCTATCACACACGCTGATCTAGGAGGAGGCGGGACTTTTGTCACAGCACAGCCAAACTTTTCACACTTAGCTCCGAGACCCGCTGTGTGCGACAGACATGTGGAGGAGGGGGAGGAGGGGGAGCAAGAGGGAGGGGAGCGTTGCGCTGCGCTGCAGCCACAGCTTAGCCCAAAGCGGCCTCATGGCAGGCAGCCTGCCGGGAAATGTCCCGGTATCCCAGTAGGCCAGTCCGGCCCTGATGGGAGCTGATGGTGAAAAACATATACTGCCTAGAGAAATAGCTCAGGGATTTATTACCTTTTACTCATCTCTTTACAATTTACATTCAAAATCCCCAGCCCAGACTGCGGTGGAAGATTACTTGGCATCCACTGGAATGCCCAGTCTTTCATCTACCACAGAGCAAGAAATGGAACTACCAATCAGAATAGAGGAAGTTCAGGAAGCAGTGAGATCGGCAAAAACGGGTAAGGCCCCTGGCCCAAATTTTTATTTAATATTATAAGCTCCTTTTCCCTATTTTAGGACCCTATCTTGTAAAAATGTTCAATGGATTAGGGGACTCAAGCTCCTTTCATACAGAATCCTTGAAAGTCTTAATTACAGTATTACCTAAAGAGGGCAAAGACCATTGCAATGTAGGAGTTATAGACCGATATCTCTTCTAAACGCAGATCTGAAACTTTTTGCTATAATTCTCGCAATGCAGCTTCAACAACAACTTCCCTCCCTGATCCATTTGGATCAGGTAGGGTTTGTTCAGATGAGGGAAGCACGGGAAAACACCATTAAGATCTTGAATTTGGTTCATCCAAAACCCATGTGTATTTTTAGGGATGGATGCAGAGAAGGCCTTTGATCGGGTTAACTGGCAATTTATATCCTCAGTCCTACGATATGTAGGGGTGGGAGATAATATGCTCCAGTGGATCTCTAGTATCTATACTAGAGATCTAGAGGTGAATGGAGTTTTGTACCCTTCTTTTAGGGTCACCAATGGGACTAGGCAGGGTTGTCTATTATCACCACTCCTATTTGCCCTGTCTTTGGAGCCTCTAGTCTGTAGGATCCGATCAAATCCAGATATTATGGGTTTGTCAGTTGAAGGAACGCAGTATAAGATCTCAGCTTATGCCGATAATATGCTTTTTTTCATTGATTAACCCGATGATATCCCTTCCTAATTTCTTCCAAAAAATTGAGACATATGGCTCCCCATCTTACTTTAGGATCAATCTTTCGAAATGAGAAGCTATGGGAGTGGCAAATTCAAATGACGTGCTGAGATCACTGAAGTCTAGCTATAAATTTAAATGGTCAGACCAAGCCCTAAAGTACTTTGGAACCCATATACCAGCAGATCTTTCATGTACATATAAGCATATAATTTTCCACCATTATTCCACCACAAAGTACGGATTCTTCTGAAGAAATGGCAGAAAGGGTTTCACTCTTGGTTTGGGAGGTGTAATATTATTAAAATTAATGTTTTACCGAAGTTTTTGTATGTATTTCAGGCGTTACCTATTGCGATACCAAAATATTATTTTAAACAGTTGCTCTTTCCTCACCGGATTTATTTGGGCACATAAACATCCAAGGATCAGAAGATCCTTGCTGACCCTAACTAAATATTATCAGGCAGCTCTTCTGAGCCGCTTGATTGATTGGGGTTGACATGGGGATTGAAAAATATGGCCAGGACTAAAGCAGGCACAGGGTAGTGTTTTATTACAATGAGCCCCTTGGGGCTTCCGTGATCTCCCGTCTATTATTAAGAGACGTCCATTGATAGGACCGTATGTTATGGGCTTATTTCTAAAGATAAACTATCGTCAATAGGCTCCCCGTTATACCCCATTTTGGGAAACCCACAGCCAGGCTTGAGGAACCTTTGGGGCACTGATGGATCAGGGGCTCTTTCAGGCCTCTCATTACATGACACTTGGATCCTGGCCCATGTTACAGATGATGATATTGAGATCCACACCATATCAATTGGATTTCTGTCGGGCGGTGCAGCTGAGACATTTTCTTACCACTTTAACCTTTATAGGTAGTTTTGTGTGTAACTTAACACTATTTGAAGAATATTGTAAAGGGAGCTGCCCACTCACTGAAATCCTTATAAAGATGTGTGCATTGCTGTTTGCACTTTGTTTTGTTTGAATAAAATAGGTAGGAGGAGAAGGACTTATATTTATAAACTATACAAGGAGACCCCCCCAAAGCCCGGGACACTTTTTAGGACCCTGGACAGAGTCCATGATCGAGGGGAGATGGTTGTTTTGGATGCATTGGGTTGATATATGTTCTTTATGATTTAGGAAAGTTGAACCTAATGTACAGGAGATGGGTACTAATGCCGTGTCATGTATGACCCTTTTTGTTATGGGTGTGTTAAAATGAATTCATTGTTTTCTTCCAAATAAAAAAGATAAATGAAAAAAAAAAAAAAACTCCTATTGTCTGACAAGTAACCCTGTATTTAATACAGTATTGTTGTCCATTGGGTAGGGTTATTTAATTTCCATTGTGGATAAAGCGACAGACGTCGCAATTTCCACAAGAGAAAGTCCCTGTTTCATGTGGGTTCAGATTGATGTTGATAGAATTATGGTGGCTTTGTACCAATCAGTCTTTAATTGAGGTGGCTCTCCTATAGGTAATTTCAGGGTGAGATTTTAAATGTTTGTTGATCGTAGGGTCTGCGGTCAATAGAGGCCAAAATTTCTTTAAAATCCCTCTAATCTGATTATGCTGTTTGCAATAAGGAGTAATAATCCTGACGAGCTGTGCATTGTGCTTGGAATTTTTGTTAGTAGATATCAGGGAAGATCTGTCCTGCCTAATTGTTTAGAGTGAAGGTTTCTTATTAACTAAAGATAGGTGCATGGACAGAATAAAGTATAAGCCCTAAAATAAACATAAATAATGATCTTAATAATATATAAGAATTATTTATTTTATTATTTTTTTTAATTTTATTTTTGTATGTTTTTATATTGTATTTATTTGTGGCATCTTTATTTTGTAATTATAATTTTTGGAAGTGTTAAATGAGCAGGTATAAATAACATAATATCACACTATATTACACTCATATTAGAATAGTGGTGTAAGTTTGTAAATGTGGAGATGTACAATACCGCTCTGACATAAAAATACTACCCTAATTGGATACAATTAGACCCGTGATAGTGACCCCGAACATATGTATAGAATGGAGCCACGACCTGTGGGGCGGGAGGCATTACACAGTAGGAGGTAATATTGACAGGAAATAGGAAGTGGATAAGATGGGTGGTGATCAATAGAAAAACAAGTGATGGATGTAGTGGGAGGAGCGATTGACATAAATAATCATCTGGAAACCGGAATCCCCCAGCTTCCGATGACGCTTCCTGGGTGGAGCAAAATGCATTAAGCAGGTGGATACTTCCAGGTATGTCACGTCCGCTCTTTGGAAGGCAGATCGCGGTTTCGAGCTTTCACAGTGGTGATTTTACATGCTCACATGCAAGAGGAGGATATTGTAAGTGCGCATTTTTGTTTTTATGCTTTTTTAACCACTTGCTGACCAGCTGCCGTCGTTATACGGCGCCAGGTCGGCTCTCCTGTGCGGATCGCCGTAGCTGTACGGCGGCTTTCGCAGGTGCAGTTGCAGGCGGGTGTGCGCCGCTGGCAGCACATGCTTGTGTCGACGACCCACGATCGCCTAGTACAGAGGCAGAACGGGGAACTGTGTTTGTAAACAAGGCGATTTCCTGTTCTGACAAATGACATGACAGAGATCTACTGTTCCTAGTGATCGGGAACAGTGATCTCTGTCATGTCCCAGTCAGCCCATCCCCCTACAGTTAGAACACACCCAGGAAACACAGTTAACCCCTTGATCCCCCCCTAGTGTTAACCCTTTTCCTGCTAGTGTCATTTTTACATTGATCAGTGCATTTTAGCAGCACGGGTCCCCAAAAAGTGTCAGATTTGTCCCCCACAATGTCGCAGTCCCACTAAAAATCACAGATCGCTGCCATTACTAGTAAAAACAATAAAAAGAAATAAAAAGTCCCTAAAACTATCCCATAGTTTGTAGATGCGATAACTTTTGTGCAAACCAATCAATATACGCCTATTGCTTTATTTTTGTTATGTATTTTTTTACTAAAAATATGTAGAAGAATATATATCGGCTTAAACTGATGAATACATTTTGTTTCTTTTTTATATTTTTATCTAAGATTATAAAAAAATGTATTTGTTGAGACAGCGCTGGTTATATATACTCATACATCTTAAGGGAAAACGTTCAGCCCGAGCTGCAAATTATATTAAAGTGGGAGGAAACTCCAATCGCTGACTTGTACCTATAGGTCAGTCTATAATAAGGCTTACCTTATAGGTTCTGTGCTGGGACCAATCCCATTTAATTTGTTCATAAACGACCTGGAGGATGGGGTAAACAGTTCAATCTCTGTATTTGCGGACCATACTAAGCTAAGCAGGGCAATAACTTCTCCGCAGGATGTGGAAACCTTGCAAAAAGATCTGAACAAGTTAATAGGGTGGGCAACTACATGGCAAATGAGGTTCAGTGTAGAAAAATGTAAAATAATGCATTTGGGTGGCAAAAATATGAATGCAATCTATACACTGGGGGGGAGAACCTCTAAGGGAATCTAGGATGGAAAAGGACCTGGGGGTCCTAGTAGATGATAGGCTCAGGAAGGATGTACTGGAAATGGAGCGAGTACAAAGAAGGGCAACAAAGCTAATAAAGGGTCTAGAGGATATTAGTTATGAGGAAAGGTTGCGAGCACTGAACTTATTCTCTCTGGAGAAGAGACTCTTGAGAGGGGATATGATTTCAATTAAAAATACTGTACTGGTGACCCCACAATAGGGATAAAACATTTTCGTAGAAGTGAGTTTAACAAGACTCATGGCGAAGAAAAGAGGTTTAACCTTAAACTAGGTAGAGGGTTCTTTAGTGTAAGAGCGGCAAGGATGTGGAATTCCCTTCCACAGGCGGTGGTCTCAGCGGGGGACATTGATAGTTTCAAGAAACTATTAGATAAGCACCTGAACGATCACAACATACAGGGATATACAATGTAATACTGACATATAATCACACACACATAGGTTGGACTTGATGGACTTGTGTCATTTTTCAACCTCACCAACTATGTAACTATGTAACTATGTCCTGTCGGGGGTACTTGAGGACTGAGGCTGAGAACCACTGCGCTAAAATGGAAAATTGAATACTTACCTCTCTGTAATTTTCCTTTCCTGGTGCCTATCCATGCATATGCTACCATGACGGCACCAGGAAAGTAACTTAGACATGACGGCACCAGGAAAGTAATTTGCTACAAATTTTCTTGGCCAACAAAACAGGACTTGGAAAAGAGCAAGGGAAGCAAAAAACGCATGTATGTTAATTTGAGACACCAACAGAATATGGTTTTGAGGTCTGACCATTTTGCAGATGAAATTAACAGAAGCTAAAAGGACTGCGCCCACAAACTGACATCAATTAAGGATTTAAACATAATTGTAATTTGTCACAACATCTTGAGGAAGATTTAGCAAAATAATGCAGCACAGACAATTAAATCAAAGTGAACAACCTACAAACGACACACATTGACAATATCAAAAATATTTCAGGAGAAATTATCCCCCCACCCAAAAAAATACAATAAACCAAATTAAAAAAAACTTGATCTAAAACACATCTGTTTTGCAAAGACAAAACAAACAAAATACAAAGAGACAATACATGTGTTATAAACTCTATAAAGACACCCAAATGTACTCTCTTGCCAGCCCCACACACGATCTTGCCTCTTTTTAGGGCAAGGTAAAGAATGCTATCTGCAAGCTTTATATAACATAGGTTTGTGTGCTAATGAGGCAATTGAAAACACATGCACAGTCCATGAAACACACAAAATGCAAGTTCATCCAATGAGACAGAACTTCAAAGTGGGTACACCTGTTAAGAATGTCCTTAAATTACTAACCCAAAAAACACACTCTCTGAGCATGCCCAGAAACATCCAAGTGCTGTTCACACACAAAAAGCTGGAAAATAATCAAAGTCCCTGAGCATGCCCAGACCAACCCAAATGCAGCTAGCACTAAATAAGCCATCCAGTCTATGGGAACTGACTTGTTAATTTTGCTAGTCTCCACTCGGCTGGCTTATCTTCTAGTTATTGGCCTTAAAATGGGTATGGGGGCCCAGGTCCACCACAAGGTGCTTTTTTCAGTGTCTGTGTGAGGGAGATCTGCCAGTACTGTATCGATGTCACCAATTTGGACAACCCCAAAAACGAAACAAGGAAAAGTGCCTTTAAAATGCAAAATTGCTTAAAAGATAGTAACTGGGGGGGGGGGCTTACTCTGCCTGTAAAGTGGTGCATCTGTAGCATGTACCCAAAATGCTGCTTCAAAGATGTACGGCTTTAGAGAAAACTTACAAATCTACATTGCAGCTGCAAGATTTTAACCCAAAGCAAAAAATAGCCTGCCCCCCAAAACATACAAGGCCATTTGGGTCTGTTAAGGCTTAAAATGAGAACCCCCATGTGAAAAATCCTACCCCAAACTAAAAAAACATTGTGCCCCTCCCTCACGCTAACAAACCCCTAGCCAAACACACAGCAAGCTAGCCCATGAAAGTAGGGTGTATGCTTGGGGGCAGGAGGGGCTTGGGCACCCCAAAAGTCAACCACCTTGTTACCATATTCAGGGGGACAAGGGCCTCTTCCACACAACCCTAGGCTGGGGTTGTGGGGGGCTGCAGACAGGGGGCTTTACATAATGTGGAAAGCCCCTTTAAACTAGTGGGTACAAGGTGCTTTGTGGTTGGTATTGGGCTGAGCCCAACATGCCCCAAAGGCAGCCAGCTATGTTGAGTGCATGTGGCCTTGTATGGTTCAGGAGGGGGTTGGGCGATCGCTCTTCTCGCCTCTTTTCCTAGCTGGCCCTGTTGTATGCTCAGAAAAAGGATGTGGTTTGGATTGGTGAAGGCAGCTCACAGCCTTTTGAGAATGGAGTGGAGTGTGGAGTTCCCCTTTAAAAGCAAAAGTTAGCCCATGGAAATCCAAGGGGTTAGAGGGGGAGACAAGAGCATTGGAGAATGGAGTGTGGAGTTCCCCTTTAAAAGAAAAAGCTAGCATATGCATTAGAGGGGGAAGGTTAAATGCCCTTTTAGGAGGAGCGAGAGTCTTTTTACATAAGTTTAACAAGGTGCATGTCACATGTTGGCAACGTAACATGCTAACATGACCTGTGTGCAAATCTCCTTAAAAAAATACATAAAAGTGAACCAAAAAATTATCAAGTTTAGAGTTGCGCCTGTTCAACCCACGCAATTGCTTTTGTGTTGTTTGACATTTACTAAGATTTTGGCCGCGCAGTGGACAAACGCATTTGAACAAGCACAAGAGCCGCATGCGCAGTGCTTACATTGATCTCATGCAGTTCTAAACGTACTTGCAGGCACAGCAGGCTTGATCAGAAAAAGTTACTTTCTCATTCTATTTTGGGCATATTTGTTACTTGGGCAGTTAATAAATTTCCTCACATCACCCCATGATATTGGCAACTCCATCCTCTGTTAATATTGAATTGGAGATGCCGTGCGCCATGTCCATAGTGGTGCACAGATTTTATTCTCCCGTGCGCCGAGATCACCATAGTAAATGGGGGATTCGCGCTCTGTTACCGGCGCATCGTTTCAAAAATATGAAAATGTGCGTTGCGCCTCGCCATGCGCCTCTACTGATGGCACATGGCTTTCGTAAATCAGCCCTAGAATCCCTTCTATTAGATAAAGCAATCTCTGTACAGTAGCTTTAAACTGAGAAATTAGCTTTACCAATTTATTTTTACATGTAAGCATTGTTTTCAACCACCAGAGGGCACTCCTGCTTTATCATCAAGAAAAGTATACGTTATGGTCTATAAATATTTCTACACTGTTATCAATATAATATAAGCTAGCCACACACATTATAATGAGATTGAGAAGCAACTGTGTAGTATGTCTTTGTGATTGGCTACAAATTGAAGCAATTGTTTGAGTAGGGCCCTTGTGCTACATGAATATTGACAAATTTAACCACTTCAGCCCCGGAAGTTTAGGCTGCTCAATGACCAGAGCACTTTTTACAATTTAGTACTGCGCTGCTTTAACTGGTAATTGCGCGGTCATGCAATGTTGTACCCAAACAAAATTTGCGTCCTTTTTTTCCCCACAAATAGAGCTTTCTTTTGATGGTATTTGATTGCCTCTGCAATTTTTATTTTTTGCGATATAAATGGAAAAAGACCGAAAATTTTGAAAGAAAAAAAATATTTTCTACTTTTTGTGATAAGAAAAATCAAATAAACTCAATTTTAGTCATACATTTAGGCCAAAATGTATTCAGCCACATGTCTTTGGCACTGATGGGTGGCAGTGATGGCAGCACTGCTAGGTAGCACTGATTGGCACCACTGGTGGGCATTGATAGGTGGTACTTGTGGGCATTGATAGGTGGCACTTGTGGGCATCGATAGGTGGCACTTGTGGGCATTGATAGGTGGCACTGCTGGGCACTGGCAGGTGGTAATGTCAGGTGGCACTGTCAGGCACAGATGAGGCATATGTGGCTCCTTCCTCTTCGGGACCGATGTCCCTTTAACATGAGCTGGTGATCGGCTTTTTTTTCTCGTGAGGAGAAAAAAAAAACGATCACCGAGCTTTTGTTTACATCATGTGATCAGCTGTCATTGGCTGACAGCTGATCACTTGGTAAGGGGTCGGGATCGGCTCCTAACACGGATCTGTGATCATCCGAGTCTCCGTGATCACAGCGCCCGCACCGTGCGCCCTGCAGGGTGCGCTCGGTGAGCGTGCACAGGGGAGGACATTCCATGACGGCCTGGAAATTGAGGTCCGTGCTGTGGCCGTCATTCGGCTATGGCCCGGACCTCAAGTGGTTAATTGATATCATGATCTGGTAAGGTCATGCATATCCATCCCATATACATTTGGAAAGGAACTTGTAAAAACAGGGAAGGTGGGACTTTGAATGAAGCACCAGACAGCAAATAAATAATTAGATGAAAAAAGGGGAATTTTATTGAAGAGCTGGATAGGAAATACATATATAAATAGTTCTGGTAACAATAATATAAAGTAACACAGTTATATACACACTGGTTGAGCCATTGAAGATCTCATGTAGGAATATATTAAGGTAACAGCAATATATACTGGACAGCATGTAGACAGTGATGGTAATCTCACATATTATAAAGCATCAAATTCCTTAGTTCATCACAAGACAGATGGGTATAGGCAATAATTCATATGGTAGTACTTGCGGGACCTATGGTCTCACTAGACCTGAGAAGATAAATACATAATAGCTTGAAGAATCTTGATAAAATTGGTAAGATAGCTCTAGGCGTTTCGTGGCTTATGCCACTCATCAGGAGCAAGCGTGTGTGATATCTGTAGGGATAATGTAGATGTAAGAAAAAATGGTGACATTAAGGAGAAAGACAAGGTTAGGAGTGGGGTGTCACCCCCTCCAACCGAGGCTTACTTACTGAAGTTGGTGTAGTGTTTATATGGTGGTAGGGCCGCACGAGCAATCCGGACATACAACTCCAACCGGGAGCTGAGGTGGAAGGTCCCGACGAATGGGGAGGGACGGTACCAGGGGCGGCCACAGCAATTGAGGACAAACTAAAAAAGAGAATTGTGATGTGTGAACAGTAAACCAAGGGAAGAAGGAAAGAGGACGGGAACAGGGGGGAGGGGAAAGAGAAAGAGAGCAAGAGAGAGAGAAGAAAAGGGACGGAGAGCAAGAGCGAGAGGAGGGAGGAGGGGAGAAAAGAAGGAAGGAGAAAAAGGAAAAAGGGGGGGAGGGTAAATAGGGATGTGAGGGGGGAGGTCAGGAGAGGGAAAAGGAGAGGAGAGAGAGAGAGAATGAGGGGGAAAGGAAAAAGAAAGGAGGGAAAAAGAGGGAGTAAGTGATGGGTAGGGAGTGAAGAAATGGTGTGGGGAATGAGAAGGGGGTGTCTAATGGTGATGGAAGCTCATTTAAAGTCCCATCCTCCGTGTTTTTACATGTTCCTTTCCACTAAGTACCCTAACACTGATTTTTGTCACTAATGACACCAGTACAGTGATCACAAAAAATATGAACACTGCACTGGGTGACACAGTGACAGGGGGTGAAGAGGCTAACTGGGGGGGGGTGATCGGGGGGTGACAAGTGTACCTACGTGAACTGCTGTCAGTGTAGTGTTGGTGCACTTACTCTGAGATGTCTTCTCTCCTCTCTCTGGAACGGAAAAGAAAAGAAAGGAGGCAGTGGAGGCATTATTCGACGGGAGGCACACATCGACAAGACAGCGGCTCACCCCACTCTTTGTAGCTGTGATACAAGTGTAAAAAAAAGGGCCTTATGGGCCTCCATCACCAATTTGATGACCGGATGATGCACTTTTATGTTTTGGAACATGCCCCCCCAAATGAAAGAGGGGGTGACTACGATAAAATCTTGTTACAACGTGAAACCAAGTGGATTGTCACCCTCAATACTTTGAAACATCCAGGCCTAAATGATACCTTGAGTTACAAACCTTTTTTATAAATTTTTTTTTTTTCTTCCATTCACATAATTTATTTATGTATTGATTGATGGATTAATTTGTTTGATTATCATAATTTCTGTTATTGAATGTAGTATGAGCTTATGCTTCGTCCTCGGTCTCCTTTCCTCTATATCCTTTGGCATGCACGGACACCCCGGGCACTTAGCTAATCATTTCCTAATCAATGTTTTGACTGCTTTGTTGCCCGTTTTTTGGACACCAAGTGCTGCTTTTTTCGTCTCCGATTCATTCATACACACGGCATCATTATACTACAAAATCTTTGTTATTATCTTCGGGCTCCTTTAATGCAAAATTCAGAGCATAGAATCCCCAAACAGGGCCGTATGACAGCCACCTTATATCAGAGGCTATTTACCTTGATCGCGTCATTATATACCACGTATAACTCAAATTTTTCTTTTTTTGAGCCCTGTGAGCCTTCTTAGTATCAGACTCAGGGCATAGGATTTCCCAAGATGGCCGCGGGTCCGCCTGCAGTACCCGACGTCACTTACGCTGCTCTCCGAATGGAAATCGGATACGTGCGCATGCGCAGGTGTCTTTCTCGGTCCGCAGCGTGACGATGAGTCAGACGTCGTCACGCTGGAGAGGCTTAAAAGCGGGGTTTTTGTTTCCCCGCCAAACTTCTGTCATTTTCCTGCTTGATACGTGGGGCAGATGGATTCTCCTGACGGGCAACTTTGCTTAATAGAAATCTTGATCACCAACAGTAAGTCTTTGCATCCACCTTCGTTTTTTGTAACAATTATGCATTCCAGTATATATGATACTTAGAGATATCCTCTCACTATGCTCATACCCTTCAGGTTCTCTGTGAGAGTTTGCAGTAATATCTCCAGGTCTAGCTCATCCATCAGCTGTGTATGGACGTATACTGCCCCCTTCTTTGACTGCTACTCCACTGCAATACAAGAACCGTTCCTTCATTTTTTCAGCAACTTTGCAACCTATCATCCTTTGGATGTAACTTCTTGTTATTTTCAATTGATTCTACTAGAGGTATTTTTTGACTTCTTTTTACCCTCATACATAATGCTACTGATAAGTGCACTTTAATTAAACTGACCTTATTCATTCAGACTTACTGTTTTCAATTTTTCTCTTTTTAAAGAATCCTCATTTTTAGGGATTTTATCCCTCTCTGCATGCCTTTATAGTGAGGTGGGAGCTGAGGAGAAAGCATTTGCCATTACACAAAAATCCCTCCTTTTTTAATCATATATATTTTTCTACAGGTAAGCTTTTTCAAGCTAAATGATGATTATATACATGAAATATGTTTTTTTTTTTTTTTTTATACATATTGTACATTATATATCTTCATCATAATATATGATGTTTACACATATATACAGATTTGCTTATTATATTTTTTTTTCATTTTGTACATTGCTCATATTTAAATATTATGATTGTATGATGTATAAGCAGACATGTACATGTATTGTTTACATATACATATATTTTCTCTATTCTTCCATAGTTGACTCTAATATCACAAATATATCTCCTGAAGAAGCTTATGAAAGCGAAACATGTTGAGAAAGTGGTATTAATTTCTGTATCAAAGGATTACCCCCTTCTTTTTTTCTGTTTTGTATATTGCCTTTTATTAATGTCTGTTTCCTTTTAATGAGATTGTCTAATAAAATATTATTTTATGATACGCTCGGTATATCATTGATCTCAGCACCGTTAAAAGTCCCTGAGGCCTATATAACGGCCTCAATGCCCCTCTCCAATTTTTAAACTTATTATTTGGGATGTGGTGCTTCTGAATTTTCCTCTCATTCCGAATTTTCTTATTTTGTGATACAAGTGTGTTCTGACAGTCACAATCTGCGGTATTATAAAACTGGAGTCTCCTCTCCGGGATCCGGACTCCCTGTGTACTCTGAAGTGGGATATGTTGATGATCAGGAGATAACAAATTATAACAGTGACACCCGTCAGCATCTTCCCAAGACTGAGTGGATGAAGAAAGAGGAATCTGATTACTGGGACACAAAGAAATCGTGGTGCTAAGCCTATTTTCAAGCACAATGTACAGACAGCGATGAGCCGATTCAACCAGACTGGAGTATTACACTATGGTCAGTTTCTTTTCATCTACATGCCTGTGAGACGAGAGTTTGGGGTCCTTGCTACATCCTCCTAGCCACGCTGTATGCAGTCAAAGTACATCAGCTGGATTTCCCATACCAGGACGGAATATAGGCTGTTTTTTGCTTGCCTTGCGGTAAGCGCAATATTTGTGTGGTGGCGGATCACTGAATGTGGTGTCTCTCTCATCTTTACCACCGAGTTTGGTTGTGTCTACTCATATGTTTCTCTCTGGGACTGATTTTGGTCAATCATTATATATAAGGATTCCCATTCATCATATATGGACATCACTTTTTGATTTACAGTTATATGTATGGACTTATGTATATTTTTCTGATCATCGTAATGTTTTACACATACACATGAATTTTTCAACAGAAGTTTTCAAGATCATTTCACATGTCTTAATAACATTCAGCGCGGTTATTTCTTTTCTCTTTTGGTATTTTGGTGCACATCTCACTGTTTAACTGCTGTTTTTTTTGGGGGTATATTCATTTAGTGGTAGCGCAGTATATTTTTTTGTTTTTTATACCAACAATATAGACCTGATCACGGATGTGGAAATTTAGGAAACAGTGATCACAGGTCAATTGGCTTCAGTATAAATTACACAAATAGGAAACATAAGGGGGATACAAATACACTGAATTTCAAAAGAGCCATCTCCCCTAAACTACGAACCCTGCTAGAAGGCATAAATTAGGATAAAATCTTAGGAACAAAGAACACGGAGGAGAGATGGGTTCGTTTAGGAGCATATTAAATAAGGGCATTAGCCAATGCATCCCATTGGGTAATAAATTTAAAAGAATGAACAAAAGTCCTTGATGGCTTAACTCCAATGTAAAAATGCATATAAAAGCAAAGGAGGGGGCCTTCAAGAAATACAAGGTTGAGGGATCATCATCAGCATTCAGGCTTTATAAAAGATGCAACAAGAAATATAAGGGCGGCTAAGATAGAACACGAAAGACACATAGCAGAGGAGAGCAAAATTAATCCCAAGAAATTCTTTAAGTATATAAATATAAACAGTAAAAAAGGGAGGACAGACCATATTGGCCTCATAAAGAATGAGGAAGAACATCTGGTTACAAACAATGGTGAGATGGAGAAGGTAGTGAATTTATTCTTCTCCTCAGTCTTCACAAGGGAATCAGGGGGATTTAGTAACCAAAACTGCAGTGTTTATCCTCATGACACATAACAGGAAGCACCCTCATGGCTAACAGAGAACAGAATTAGAATTAGACTTGGGAAACTTAACATTAATAAATCACTGGGACCAGATGGTTTGCATCTGAGGGTACTTAGGGAACTCAGCCAATTAATTGCCAGACCATTGTTCCTAATTTTTACTAACAGTCTACTGACTGGAATGGTACCAGCAGATTGGAGAAAAGCCAATGTAGCACCAATATTTAAAAAGGGCCCAAAATACATCCCTGGGAATTACAGACCAGTAAGCCTAACATCAATAGTATGCAAGCTCTTGGAGGGGATGATAAGGGACTATATACAAGATTTTAGTAATGAAAACGGTATCATTAGCAGTAATCAGCATGGATTAATGAAGAATGGTTCTTGCCAAACCAATCTATTAACCTTCTATGAGGAGGTAAGTTGCCATCTAGATAAAGGAAGGGCCATAGATGTTGTGTATCTGGATTTTGCAAAAGCAGTTGACACAGTTCCCCATAAACATTTACTGTACAAAATAAGGTCCGTTGGCATGGACCATAGGGTGAGTACCTGGATTGAAACCTGGCTGCAAGAGAGAGTTCAGAGGGTGGTGATAAATGGGGAGTACTCTGAATAGTCAGGGGTGGGTAGTGGGGTCCCCCCAGGGTTCTGTACTGGGAACAATCCTATTTAATCTGTTCATAAATGACCTGGAGAATGGGGTAAACAGTTCAATCTCTGTAGTTGCAGATGATACTAAGCTAAGCAGGGCAATAACTTCTCCGCAGGATGTGGAAACCTTGCAAGAAGATCTGAACAAATGAATAGGGTGGGCAACTACATGGCAAATGAGGTTTAATGTAGAAAAATGTAAAATAATGCATTTGGGTGGCAAAAATATGAATGCAATCTATACACTGGGGGGAGAACCTCTGGGGGAATCTAGGATGGAAAAGGACCTGGGGGTCCTAGTAGATGATAGGCTCAGTAATGGAACCAATTAGCTGTTCCGAAACGCGTCACATGTTGATGACATCACTTCCGGTTTGCTGTCCACGCTGGTTGCTGGTCCCTTCCCACTGACATCACTTCCTGGATTCGGCTTCCATGCTGTCTCAGACAGCCTAGCTGTCTTCCCAGTATCCAGGAGAGTTGTGGCTTTCATCTGCCGGCCACTTCAGAATATGCTACTATAGAATTACACCTCCAGCCAGGGCCGTCTTTAATTTTGATTGGGCCCTGGGCAAACATTTTCTTGGGGCCCCCCCTCCATTCTGAGACATACAAAAATAGCAGGTAGACTCAAAATCAGTTTACTGCAGCAGATCACGCAGCGATTGCAATTGTTTGCCAGAGGTTACAGCCTATCATTACTGCTCAATGGCTGGTTTCTAGAGGTTACAACACATCATTTCTGCTTGCCGTTTGGTTGCTAGAGGTTAATGTACATTATTAGCGCTCACTAATTGGTTGCTAGGGGTTACAGCACATCATTAGCACTTACTGATTGGTTGCTAGAGATTAAAGCAGATCACTACTGTTTGCTGATTGGTTGCTAGAGGTTCATGCACATCATTACCTCTCACTGAGCAGTGGAGCAATCCCAAATAATTGAGCAAGTAAAGGGGCACATTAATACACATACTACAGGAGAGGTTCAGAGACTGCGGACATACTACAGGAGACAATCAGAGACTGCGGACATACTGCAGGAGACAATCAGAGACTGCGGACATACTGCAGGAGACAATCAGAGACTGCAGACATACTGCAGGAGACAATCAGAGACTGCGGACATACTGCAGGAGACAATCAGAGACTGCGGACATACTGCAGGAGATTACCAGAGACTGCGGACATACTGCAGGAGACAATCAGAGACTGCGGACATACTGCAGGAGATTACCAGAGACTGCGGACAAACTGCAGGAGACAATCAGAAACTGCGGACATACTACAGGAGACAATCAGAGACTGCGGACATACTGCAGGAGATTACCAGAGACTGCGGACATACTGCAGGAGACAATCAGAGACTGCGCACATACTGCAGGAGATTACCAGAGACTGCGGACATACTGCAGGAGACAATCAGAGACTGCAGACATACTGCAGGAGACAATCAGAGACTGCGGACATACTGCAGGAGACAATCAGAGACTGCGGACATACTGCAGGAGACAATCAGAGACTGCGGACATACTGCAGGAAACAATCAGAGACTGCGGACATACTGCAGGAGACAATCAGAGACTGCGGACATACTGCAGGAGATTACCAGAGACTGCGGACATACTGCAGGAGACAATCAGAGACTGCGGACATACTACAGGAGACAATCAGAGACTGCGGACATACTGCAGGAGATTACCAGAGACTGCGGACATACTGCAGGAGACAATCAGAGACTGCGGACATACTGCAGGAGACAATCAGAGACTGCAGACATTATACAGGAGATGGTCAGAGAACTTTCAGCAATGCACAGCTTTACAGTTAAATAACAGCTCAAGGTTTAAACAGTCAGGCATTCTATGGTTGTAAGGACATACCTGGCCAGCAAAAATCACTACATACATTCAGGACTGTGGGCGGGGCTTCCACTCTCTGCTGTCACTAAAGCACCTGGGAGCTCCACTGATGCTTTGTTGGGGGGCCCGCACTACCCGTGAATTGGGGCCCCGATGACAGCTTTGCAGAGCGCACAGAGGATACGGGAGGATGTATTCCGCGCTAGCCAGCTGAGAGGGGCGGGGCCGGGAGCTCCACTGACGCTCTGACCCCGCCCACGTGCAGCCTGTGTACTGGAAATAGAGCGCCTGTAGTGAGAGCCAGTGATCGGAGTGGGAGTGTCATTGAAGCTCCCGGCCCCGCCCCCGGACCTCTGTATTCACCAGCCAGTATAGAGGGGGCGGGGCCAGAAGTTCCACTGACACTCGCACTCCGATCACTGGCTCTCACTACAGACGCTCTTTTCCCAGTACACAGACTGCACGTGGGCGGGGTCAGAGCGTCAGTGGAGCTCCCGGCCCCGCCCCCTCTCAGCTGGCTAGCGCGGAATAGATCCTCCCGTGTCCTCTGTGTCATCTGTCATCGGGGCCCCAAGTCACGGCTAGCGCGGGCCCCCCAACAAAGATTGGGCGTAGGGGAAGTGCCCCGTTTGCCCTGCGCTAAAGACGGCCCTGCCTCCAGCTATATCCCTGAGACACCTTGGAACTACCAGAATGCCAGACCACCTGCCATATTACTAATATAATGTATTCTGCTACATATTTTTGGTAAAAAAAAATCCCAATAAGTGTATATTGATTGGTTTGCACAAAAGTTATAGCGTCTACAAAATATGGGATATATTTATAGAATATTTATTTATTTATTTTTTACTAGTAATGGCGGCAGTCAGCGACTTATAGCGGGACTGCGATATTGCGGCGGACACTAAAGCCTCATACACTAGAGATTTCGTACGTAGATTTTCGAATGACCGAATGTACGTTTTTTGTGGCATGCTAGTCTCATGTCAAAAGTGAAGAGGTTACTCACAATACTCACAATACGTAATGTGTTGAATAGTTGTGTATGTGTTCTTTCTTTCTGAGCATGCGTAGTCTTGCTCTCACCATTTTTTTCGTACGAAAACCGTACTAATGAAACAAAAATCGGGCGTTGAGTTCTTATCCGACAAAAATTTTATGGTCTGCACATCCAGCTTTTGTCTAACGAAAAGGCAAAATCGTCTGTTGAAAGCATGGTACTAACGATCCAAAAACCGTCAGACAACTCGTTGTACAAATTTTTCCATCAGATTTTCTTATTGTGTGTACGGGCCTTTACTGACACATTTTTTTGGGAACCAGTGACACTAATACAGTGATCAGTGCTAAAAATATGCACTTTCACTGTACTAATGACACTGGCTAGGAAGGGGTTAACATCAGGGGCAATGATAGTCTGAGTGTCTGAATAGTCTGTGTGCCTAGTCAGTGTTTTGGTGTAGTGTGGGAGTTGCTTTTATTAGAGGAAGGCATAGATCCTTGTCCCTGCTTTGCAGGAACACAGGATCCATGTCTTCCCTACTGACAGAACGGCAATCTGGCTTGTTTACATAGGCAGACTGCCGTTTTGCCTGTGTACTGAACGATCAGTGGGTGCTGGCAGACTGTAGAATCACAGCGGGAGCAAGCCACTGGCAGTGCTCACTCATGTCTGCTACCTGAAAGTGCAGGATCATATATACAATACATACATGTGATCATGCGCCGCATGGCTACCCTGTAGCAGTAAAACTGCTATAGGGCAGTTGGCAATTGGTTAAGCATAATGTATCATGACATTTCGCCATATACCATGAAAAAGACCCAAGGAAGCTGGGACTTCTGGAGATCGGTTTATCTGTCAGTGAAAGATTTAAACAATGTTCAAAACAGACTTTTTCCGTTTTTAGGCTGGATATTCTCTTCCTCAACAAAGAACACAAAGTTTTGATTTATGTTTTTGGGTAGATTTTATTTTGTTATCAGTTGTTTTATATCATATTTCAATTGAAATAATTACATATTGTATAGGATGTATTTTTCTCTAATATAAGTATATTTTAAAATGTTGCATCTTGTATAGAGTTTTTATGGGAAAGATTAGATTTTTAGTACAGATTTTTAATAAAAATTATTTCATTATTTACTAGTATTTTTAATTTAAAAGGAACAAGAACAGTTTGGGATTTTAGACTGTGGGGGCCTTTGTGGGTTTAATTTTTTTATTCCTACCTTTCAATACCAATCCCCTTTCCTTGGCAGGGTCAGACCATATAGATAATTCCTCTACTATCATATAATACATACTCCAAGTCACGTGCATGCTCCTGAATAGGGATGAGCCGAACACCCCCCGGTTCGGTTCGCATCCAGAACATGCGAACAGGCAAAAAATTTGTTCGAACGCGCGAACACCGTTTTTTTTGTTAACGTTTTTTCAGGAGCAGTGATTTTAATAATGCTTAAAGCGGAGGTTCGCTGAAAAAAAAATATTAAAAGCCAGCAGCTACAAATACTGCAGCTGCTGACTTTTAATATATGGACACTTACCTGTCCAGGGAGCCCGCGTTGTCGGCAGCCGAAGCCGATCCGTCCTTCGGCTCTCGGCTGCTGCCGCCGCCATCCTTGGCAGGGGAATAAGGAAGTGAAGCCGTGTGGCTTCACTTTCTGGTTCCCTACTGCGCACGCGCGAGTCACGCTGCGCGTCCTCTCAGGTCCCTGCTTTGTTCTGGGACCTGCGTGGAGGACGGGGTAGGCGGCGGAAGTGGCATAGGTCACCGCAAGCGCCGCAGTGATCTATGCCAGGAAGTGGGGGTAAATACCTGTATTAGACAGGTATCTGCTCCCTCCTCCCCCCTGAAAGGTGCCAAATGTGACACTGGAGGGGGGGAGGAATCCAAAAAGTGGAAGTTACATTTTTGGGTGGAACTCCACTTTAAAGTGAAACAAGAAAAGTGTATATAAAGTAAATATTCCTTTAAATTTCGTACCGGGGGGTGTCTATAGTATGCCTGTAAAGTGATGTGTGTTCCCCCTAACTATGACTTGAATTCCCCCTAACTATGACTTGAATCACACTAGTGGATATTCTCTATCTCTTACCTTTTTCCCTCGTACCTAGTTCCCCCCCCCCCTACATCCCCCCATCCCCTTCCTCTACTTGCCCTGATTACTTCTTACTTTGCTGCATCTCCCCTTTTCTTCCCCTCCCCCCCCCTCCTTTTTTTTAATCTCGTCCCACTTGAATATTGAATGTCTACATAATGTACTATATTATTTTGTACTGTAATGCTGATTTGTCTAATAAAGCGCATGTTTCCCATGTTTAGAACAGTCTGACAGCAAAATGACATTTCTAAAGGAAAAAAAGTCATGTAAAACTACTATCGCTAGCGCCGGCTATAATGAAATGTCGGTCCGGCAATACACATAAAAGTTCATTGATAAAAACGGCATGGAATTTCCCCACAGGGGAACCCCGAACCAAAATTTAAAAAAAATGCGTGGGGGTCCCCCTAAATTCCATACCAGGCCCTTCAGGTCTGGTATGGATATTAAAGGGAACCCTGCGCCAAAATTAATAAAAAATGGCGTGGGGGTCCCCCTCAAAATCCATACCAGACCCGTCAGGTCTCATATGGATTTTAAGGGGAACCCCGCGCCAAATTTTTTTTTTAAATTGCGTGGCCTCCCCCTAAAAATCCATACCAGACCCTTATCCGAGCACGCAACCTGGCAGGCCGCAGGAAAAGAGTGGGGGACGAGAGAGTGCCCCCCCTCCTGAACCGTACCAGGCCACACGCCTTCAACATTGGGAGGGTGCTTTGGGGTAGCCCCCCAAAGCACCTTGTCCCCATGTTGATGGGGAGAAGGGCCTCATCCCCACAACCCTTGCCCCGGTGGTTGTGGGGATCTGCGGGTGGGGGGCTTATTGGAATCTGGAAGCCCCCTTTAACCAGGGGACCCCCAGATCCTGCCCCCCCATGTGAATTGGTAGACAAATGTAGACAAATTTTAGATTGTAGGCTCCTATGAGCAGAGACCTTAAAACCCAAATGCTAACTGTTTTGCTAAATGTAGCACCATATATCCTGTAGAAATTTTTTTTCTCTTTTCTTTCTTCTTTTTAAATGGTTTTGGGGGTGGTGGTTTTGGGGAAGTGTAAGAACCTTTATATCTTGGACTACTTTCACAATGGAGGCGCTTTATAGGTGCTAAAAATAGCGCCTGCATAGCACCTGTAAAGAGCCTCTCCTCTCACTCCAGAGTGAACTGGCCCTGACCCTAGGTTCACACCTATGCATTTTTTTTAGTGCGTTTTGCAGTTTTCAGGAACACTCTACAGTCCATTTAACATGGTTTCCTATGGTACTAGTTCACACCTATGTGTTTTGCGGCCAGTGCGTTTTTGGAAATGGTCGGTGACTTTTTCACGCGATTTGCGGGTAATAGATTTCAATGGAACCGCACCTGAACCGCAATTGTTGCGTTTGTGATGTGATTTTTGATTTGCGGTTATTTTAACACTGCCGGGAAGCCAGCTGCCACATCCTTAACAACCAATGAATCTTCAACTTCCCCACTGAAACTAAAAAAAAATGTGAGCATGGCAGCGGCGGACGATGGGAGACCTAACAGAGGATACACCTGCTAAGTGGCGGCCGCGGTCCTGACAGGACTGTCATTTGGTCCTGACAGCAGCCCCATTTATCCTGGAGGCGGTACTTGGTTTTTGGGGTCCCGTACGCGGCTGGGCTCCCAAAAAGTCCCACACATGTGGTATCCCCGTACTCAGGAGAAGCAGCAGAATGTATTTGGGATGTAATTTCACATATAACCATGGCATGTGTGAGCAATATATCATTTAGTGATAACTTTGTGTATTTTTTTTGTTTGTCATTTTTCAATCACTTGTGACAAAAAATAAAATATTCAATGGGCTCAACATGCCTCTCAGCAATTTCCTTGTGGTGTCTACTTTCCAAAATGGGGTCATTTGGTGGAGGGGTTTGTACTGCCCTGCCATTTTAGCACTTCAAGAAATGCGATAGGCAGTCATAAATTAAAAACTGTGCAAATTCCAGAAAATCTACCCTAGTTTGTAGATGCTATAATTTTTGCGCAAACTAATAAATATACGCTTATTCACATTTTTTTACCAAAGACATGTGGCTGAATACACGTTGGCCTAAATGTATGACTAAAATTGAGTTTGTTGGATTTTTCTTATCACAAAAAGTAGAAAATATTTTTTTTCAAAATTTTTGGTCTTTTTCCATTTATATCGCAAAAAATAAAAATCGCAGAGGTGATCAAATACCATCAAAAGAAAGCTCTATTTGTGGGGAAAAAAGGACGCAAATTTGGTTTGGGTATAGCATTGCATGACCGCGTAATTACCAGTTAAAGCAGCGCAGTGCTAAATTGTAAAAAGTGCTCTGGTCATTGAGCAGCCTAAACTTCTTGGGCTGAAGTGGTTAAATTTGTCAATATTCATGCAGCACAGGGGCCCTACCCAAACAATTGCTTCAATTTGTAGCCAATCACAAAGACATACTACACAGTTGCTTCTCAATCTCATTATAATGTGTGTGGCTAGCTTATATTATATTGATAACAGTGTAGAAATATTTATAGACCATAACGTAATAGTCTAGATTTTCATACTTTTCTTGATGATAAAACAGGAGTGCCCTCTGTTGGTGGAAAGCAATACTTACATGTAAAAATAAATTGGTAACACTAATTTGTCTGTTTAAAGCTACTGTACAGAGATTGCTTTATCTAGTAGAAGGGATTCTGGGGCTGATTTACGAAAGCCATGTGCCATCAGTAGAGGTAGATACGCCAGGAACTACCTCGACCTCTATTTACTATAGCGATCTCGGCGCACGGGAGAATGAAATCTGTGCACCACTATGGACATGGCGCACGGCATCTCCAATTCAATATTAACAGAAGATGGAGGTGCCAATATTATGGGGTGATGTGAGGAAGTTTAGTAACAGCTGCCCAAGTAACAAATATGCCCAATAGAGAATGAGAAAGTAACTTTTTCTGAGAAAACCTGCTGTGCCTGCAAGTACGTTTAGAACTGCGTGAGATCAATGTAAGCACTGTGAATGCGCAAGCGGCTCTTGCGCTTGTTCAAATGCGTTTGTTTACTGTGCGGCCAAAATCTTAGTAAATGTCAAGCAACACAAAAGCAATTGCGTGGGCTGAACGGGCGTAACTCTAAACTTGACAATCTTTTGGTTCACCTTTATGTATTTTTTTAAGGATATTTGCACACAGGTCATGTTAGCATGTTACGTTGCCAACATGTGACATGCACCTTGTTAAAATGATGTAAAAACACTCTCGTTCCTCTAGCTCCTCCTATGGGCATTTAACCTTCCCCCTCTAATGCATATGATTTCCTTGGGCTATTTTTTTCTTTTAAAGGGGAACTCCAAACTCCATTCTCCAATGCTCTTGTTTCCCCCCTCTAATCCCTTGGATTTCCATGGGCTAACGTTTGCTTTTAAAGCGGGGGTCCACCTATCTATCGTTTTTTTTTTTTTTAGTTCATTCACAAACTTTTCTTCTCAGCATTACATACTCACATATTGCGTGTAATATGTCCGCCTGTGTCAGATTTCGTAGGAAAGAATAACTTATATTATTCACTGCAGGCGGTTTCCATCTTCATTGTGGGCATTTGAAGCCCACAAGCATTTATTTCCTGGATGTGGTGAATGCTGTGCTCCCAGCATTCACCGCTCATTCCCGCACATGCTCAGTGTCATCCTGGGAAGCCTGAGACTAGCTCCCAGGAGTCTGGGAGAGGCTAGAAACACGCCTACTCCCACGGGAGGAGAACCAGGAAGTACAAAGAAGAATAGAAAAATAAAAGGTAATTACGGCGATTTAAATTTTTTTAAACGGCATGTCAGCATCTAGGCAAGGAAGAGAATACATACAGATATTGTTCAAAATTTGGGTGGAACCCCGCTTTAAATGGGGAACTCCACACTCCATTCTCCAATGCTCTTGTCTCCCCCCTCTAATGCATATGATTTCCTTGGGCTAACTTTTGCTTTTAAAGAGGAACTCCCCACTCCATTCTCCAATGCTCTTATCTCCCCCTCTATCCCCTTGGATTTCCATGGGCTAACTTTTGCTTTTAAAGGGGAACTCCACACTTCACTCCATTCTCAAAAGGCTGTGAGCTGCCTTCACCAATCCAAACCACATCCTTTTTCTGAGCATACAACAGGGCCAGCTAGGAAAGGGGCGAGAAGAGTGAACGCCCAACCCCCTTCTGAACCATACAAGGCCACATGCACTCAAGATAGGTGGCTGCCTTTGGGGGCATGTTGGGGTCAGCCCAATACCAACCACAAAGCAGCGTGAACACTGCTTGTCACCCACGATGGTAAGCAGCCATTGGCTGGTGGCTGTATACCACGTGATCGGCTGTGATCCTTTCACAGCCGATCACTAAATGTAAACACAGAGTGGTAACGAGATGTTACCAGCTCTTCTCTCCTCACACACCGTTTCCAGTGTGAGAAGAGAAGAGCCAGGAGGAGTGAGTTACCATGTCTGTATTGTACTGCACCAAGCACAACACTTGTCCCATCGCCCCCCCCCCCCCCATTGTCACCTGTCACCAGTCACCACAGTCACCCCATAAAGTGCACCTGTCACATAAGAGACTGCCATCAGTGACCGTCAGCGGTGCACCTGTCAGCCGTCACCCATCAGTGACCATCAGCCATTACCCATCACCCATCAGTGATGTCAGCCATTACCCATCACCCGTCACCCATCAGTGACTGTCAGCCGTCACCTATCACCCGTTAGCCATCAGTGACCATCAGCCATCACCCGTCAGCCATCACCCGTCACCCATCAGTGACCATCAGCCATCACCCGTCACCCATCAGTGACGTCAGCCATTACCTGTCACCCATCAGTGACCATCAGCCATTACCCTTCACCCATCAGTGACCGTCAGCCCTTAGCCATCACCCATCAGTGACCGTGGCCTGTCACCCATCTGTGACCATCACCCGTCAGTGACCATCACCCGTCACCATCTGTGGCCTGTCACCCATCAGTGACCATCGCCTGTTACACCGTCATCACCTATCAGTGAACGTTACATGCCACCCATCTCACAGCCCATCAGTGACCGTCACCTACCACCTGTCACACAGCCATCAGAGTCATGTCCAAAAGATTATACACCAGTGAGGAGGCGTTCCAGATCCTCTCCATGACTGATGAGACTAACGGGGAATTCTTATCAGATTACAATTCTGATTCCGAATCAAATTCGTCATTTGAACCGAATAGTGAATTGAAATGATTCAGAGGAAGAATGGGTCCCTCTTAAAAGGGCATGGCACTCTGGAAACCAGGATTATATTCCAAGGCCCAGTACCAGCGCTGCCGCCAGCAATAGGCCCCAAGAACAAATTCCCAGGCCCAGTACCAGCGCTGCTACCAGCGATAGGCCCCGGGAACAAATGCCCAGTACCAGCACTGCCGCCGGCGATAGGCCCCAGGAACAAATGCCCAGACCCAGTACCAGTGCTGCCACATCACGCCTGAGTACCGGCACAGGAGATTCAAATCCCCCAACTACTGGAGTGTCACGTCCCCCAAGAGCCAGGGCCTCTACATAAATGCCAGATGGTCTTGCCAACCCAACATGGCTGCCATCCGACTCGGGATCACCAATTATTTCCTCTTTCACAGCACAGCCAGGTGTGCAGGCCAACACCCAAAATTTCACAGTGATTGATTTTTTTTATCTGTTTTTGCCCAACACTTTGCTGCAATTCATTGTGGACCAGACAAATTTATACAGTTGCAATAAATGTATGTGAACCCTTTTGGAATGATATGGATTTCTACACAAATTGATCATAAAATGTGATCTCATCTTATTCTAAGTCACAACAATAGACAATCACAGTCTACTTAAACTAATAACACACAAAGAATTAAATGCTACCATGTTTTTATTGAACACACCATGTAAACATTCACAGTGCAGGTGGAAAAAGTATGTGAACTCCTAGACTAATGCGATCTCCAAGAGCTAATTGGAGTGAAGTGTCAGTCAACTGGAGTCCAATCAATGAGATGAGATTGGAGGTGTTGGTTACAGCTGCCTTGCCCTATAAAAAACACACACCAGTTCTGGGTTTGCTTTTAACAAGAAGCATTGCCTGATGTGAATGATGCCTCGCACAAAAGAGCTCTCAGAAGACCTACGATTAAGAATTGTTGACTTGCATAAAGCTGGAAAGGGTTATAAAAGTATCTCCAAAAGCCTTGCTGTTCATCAGTCCACAGTAAGACAAATTGTCTATAAATGGAGAAAGTTCAGCACTGCTGCTACTCTCCCTAGGAGTGGGCAACCTGTAAAGATGACTGCAAGAGCACAGCGCAGACTGCTCAATGAGGTGAAGAAGAATCCTAGAGTGTCAGCTAAAGACTTACAAAAGTCTCTGGCATATGCTAACATCCCTGTTAGCGAATCTATGACACGTAAAACACTAAACAAAAATGAATTTCATGGGAGGATACCACAGAGGAAGCCACTGCTGTCCATAAAAAACATTGCTGCACGTTTACAGTTTGCACAAGAGCACCTGGATGTTCCACAGCAGTACTGGCAAAATATTCTGTGGACAGATGAAACCAAAGTTGAGTTGTTTGGAAGAAACACACAACACTATGTGTGGAGAAAAGAGAGGCACAGCACACCAACATCAAATCCTCATCCCAACTGTGAAGTATGGTGGTGGGGGCATCATGGTTTGGGGCTGCTTTGCTGCGTCAGGGCCTGGACGGATTGCTATCATTGAAAGAAAAATGAATTCCCAAGTGTATCAAGACATTTTGAAGGAGAGCTTAAGGCCATCTGTCCACCAGCTGAAGATCAACAAAAGATGAATGTTGCAACAGGAAAACAACCCAAAGCATAGAAGTAAATCAACAACAGAATGGCTTATGAAAAAATTATAAAAGATTCTGCACCGAAATGTGTTAATAACTTTAAATAAAGTATAAATATAGCAGCTACACCCTAACTGGATGAAAAAATCATCAGTGTATAAGTGAGAAAAAGGATGTGGGGAGCGCTAAATAAAAGTAAAAAATATGAACCAGGTGCTATGCAGGATTTCACTTCAATCATTTGTTTACTTTTTGATGGACTTTTATATTCACTATAATTTTGATTTGTTTTTCAATATGTTTATTTGATTTATTAATATTGGAATCACTTGTTTCGTTATAGTCATAGTATTCAAATTTATTTATTTGGATTCACACAGGGAGGCTGGTGTATTATATATAACAATTTTATTATTTGTGCTTAGCACCTGGTTCATATTTTTTACTTTTATTTAGCGCTCCCCACATCCTTTTTCTCAACAGAATGGCTTGAACAGAAGAAAATACGCCTTCTGGAGTGGCCAAGTCAGAGTCCTGACCTCAACCGGATTGAGATGCTGTGGCATGACCTCAAGAAAGTGATTCACACCACACATCCCAAGAATATTGCTGAACTGAAACAGTTCTGTAAAGAGGAATGGTCAAGAATTACTCCTGACCATTGTGCACGTCTGATCTGCAACTATAGGAAATGTTTGGTTGAAGTTATTGCTGCCAAAGGAGGTTTAACCAGTTATTAAATCCAAGGGTTCACATACTTTTTCCACCTACACTGTGTATGTTTACATGGTGTGTTCAATAAAAACATGGTAACATTTAATTTGTTGTGTGTTATTAGTTTAAGCAGACTGTGATTGTCTATTGTTGTGACTTTTTATGACCAATTTGTGCAGAAATCCATATCATTCCAAAAGGGTTCACATACTTTTTATTGCAACTGTATGCCCAGCACTATATTTCCAACAACCCCCAATCATCCTATGCCTGTCCGTTTGAGTGGAGAGATCTGAATTTGGAGGAGTTCAAATTGTTTATGGGCCTCACCCTAAACATGGGGCTTACAAAAAAAAATGAAGGACATGCCTATTGGTCCACCAACCCCATCCACAACATGCCCATTTATTCTGCCGTAATGCCCAGGTCCCGATGCGAAATGATAATGCGCTTTCTTCATTTTAGCGACAACACCCAGTGCCCTCCCCGCATTTATCCAAATTACAACAAATTATATAAACTTTGCCCACTGATAAATTTCTTTTCCCAACAATTTGCAGAACTCTATTGCCCCGTACACACGGTCGGATGTTCTGACGGAAAATGTGTGATAGGACCTTGTTGTCGGAAATTCCGACCGTGTGTAGGCTCCATCACACATTTTCCAACGGATTTTCCGACACACAAAGTTTGAGAGCAGGCTATAAAATTTTCCTACAACAAAATCCGTTGTCGGAATTTCCGATCGTCTGTACACAAATCCGACGCACAATGTGCCACGCATGCTCAGAAAAAATAAAGAGATGAAAGCTATTGGCTACTGCCCTGTTTATAGTCCCGACGTACGTGTTTTACGTCACCACGTTCAGAATGATCGGATTTTCCGTCAACTTTGTGTGACCGTGTGTATGCAAGACAAGTTTGAGCCAACCAAAAAATCCTAGGTTTTTGTTGTCGGAATGTCCGATCAATGTCCGACCATGTGTACGGGGCATATGTCCCCAAACAGAATATATGTGTCGATGAGTCCCTGGTACCCTTTTCAGGCTGGCTAGGAATAAAGCAATAAAGGGCCTGTGAGAGAGCCACTGGATATCTGTATGCGTTCCGCATATATGAAGGAAAAGATGCCCGGCCTACATGGGCACAACTAGAAAGATTGTATGGGACTTGGCATACCCACTTCTGAACAAAGGATATCATATATACCTTGACAATTTCTACACTGGCCTGCCCCTTTTCAAACACCTATACATTGCAAAAACCCTGGCCTGCGGAACCTCCAGAAAAAATAGGAAGGGCTTCCCACAATCTCTAGCAAACAAAAAGCTGGGAGGGGGGAAAGAGCAGCATTGAGATGCAACGAAGTGTTGGCCTTGAGGTGGAAGGATAAAAGGGATGTGCACATGATGTCCACCATCCATGACGACACTACAATTGAGGTTCAAAGAAGACGAGGTCCCATTGAAAAGCCAGTATCTGTCCAAGATACTGGGGGGGTGCATTTCAATGATCAAATGATTCAGCCCTATTTGTCGATAAGGAGGTCCTGATTCTGGTACAAGAAGGTAGCAATTTATCTCATCCATTTGGCCATTTATAATTCCTACGTAGTCTACACCAAATTCACAGAAAGCCCCGCCCACTTTCTACAATTCATAAAAGAAGTTGTTATGTCCCTCATCTATCACCAAGATCCCCCCAGAAGACCTTCGCTCTGAGGCTGTTTGCCAACTTCATGAACGCCACTCCCCCTCAACATTCCACCATCTGAAGCAGGCCGAAGACGGCAAAAAAAATGTTGCATGTGCACCAAAAGAGGATTTCGAAAAGATACCAGCTACCATTGTCCCCAGTGTCCCTCCCAACCTGGCCTTTGCATTGGTGAATGCTTCCAACTTTATCATACATCCCTAAAATATTAGCCCATATTTTTAACCGTTTCCCCATTTTCATCATCTGTGCTGACCATTTTCCATGCTTCCCAAAATAACCATGCCACTGCCTTCCACGTGAACTGACCCTGGCCTATTTTTTGACTATGCCTCTGCCTACCGTTTGGACTGCTTCCACGTGAACTGACCCTGGCCTGTTTTTTGACTATGCCTCTGCCTACCGTTTGGACTGCTTCCACGTGAACTGACCCTGGCCTGTTTTGTGACTATGCCTCTGCCTATCGTTTGGACTACCTCCACATGAACTGACCCTGGCCTGTTTTATCAACTACGCTACTGCCTACCGCTTGGACAGCTTGCACGTGAACTGACCCTGGCCGTTTTTATGGACTATGCTTTTGCCTACCGCTTGGACTGATCTGTTGGCCTGCTACTGTAGTACACAGGGGTCTCACGTATGTGAGGAGCTCCAGAATTGTTTTTCCGGATGGAGAAAACATTTTTTTTTTTTCAGAATTTCCGGATTAGGGTCTGGAGTCGGGAGGCTTCATAGATCTTTGGGTGGGTCGAAGCCTCTACCCCTGTGCCCCTGTGCACAGGTCTTACCTGATTGCGGCCCTCAGCCTGCTGCTGACTTACTGCCATCATGCACCTGGACTATGCAAATAATTAGCTGTAGCAAGAGGCAGTATGTTTATGAAGGGCTTTAGAGCAGTACAATGAGTGTCTGCAGGTAACAGTGTACCAGGACCAAAATTATGGCTGTGCTGGAAATGTGCTGTCTCTGCCTGGACAATTTCTATGGACTGTGCTATGCTGACAATATCCTTGTGCTGACTATAGACAATATTCCTGCCTGCTGCCTGGATAATTACTATTGCTGTCGCTAAGCACATCCCTGCCTGCTGCCTGGACCAGTGCTCTCCTCTGTGGATACTACTAAAAGCACAGGTAATGCTTTTTTTTTTACCCTTTCCGCAATAGAATTTATTTTGGATTGTAATTCTTGGTATGTACATGCTATGTGTTAGAAATATTAAGGGCCTTCAAAAATGATAGGTTGCCAGTAAATTATATATGTCATTTATGCTCCTAGAATGCCTGATGGTGCTACTTGGATGTTGGGACTCTGTATGTGGCCAGGCTGTGTAAAAGTCTCACACATGTGGTATCGCCATACTCAGGAGGAGTAGCAGAATGTATTTTGGCATGTCCTCTTTGCTATGCACATGCTATGTGTTGGAAATATCTGATAAATGGACAACTAAAAAAAAATGCGTTTTCTTTTTTTTTCCACATTTTCCAAAAACTTCTGGAAAAAATGAACTGTTCAAAAGACTCATTATGCCTCATACATTATACATTGGGGTGTTTGATTTCCAAACTGGGGTCATTTTGGGGGCAATTCCAATGACCTGGTGCTCCAGGGCCTTCAAAAGTGTAATAGGTGGTTGAGAAATCAGATGTGTCACTTATGCTTGTAGAACGCCTGAAGATGCTACTTCAATGTTGGGCCTTTGTATGTGGCCAGGCTGTGTAAAAGTCTCACACATGTGGTATCACCATACTCAGGAGGAGTAGTAGAATGTATTTTGGGGTGTCATCTTTGCTATGTACATGCTACGTGTTGGTAATATCTGATAATTGGACAACTTTGTGTAAAAAAAATGCGTTTTAATTTTTTTTCCACATTTTTCAAAAACTTCTGGAAAAAAATGAACTGTTCAAAAGACTCATTATGTCTCATACATTATACATTAGCGTGTTTGATTTCCAAACTGGGGTAATTTTGGGGGCAATTCCAATTACCTGGTGCTCCAGGGCCTTCAAAAGTGTAATAGGTGGTTGAGAAATGAGATGTGTCATTTATGCTTGTAGAACGCCTGAAAATGCTACTTCAATGTGGGTCCTTTGTATGTGGCCAGGCTGTGTAAAAGTCACACACATGTGGTATCACCATATTCGGGAAGAGTAACAGAATGTATTTTGGGGTGTAATTTGTTGTATGCATATGCTCTGTGAGAGAAATAACCTGTTAATATGACAATTTTCTAAAAAAAAAAAAAAAAAAATCTTAATTTTGCAAAGAATTGTGGTAAAAAATTACAACTTAAAAAAACTCACCATGCTACTTACTTAATACCTTGGAATGTCTACTTTCTAAAAAGGGGTCATTTGGTGGGTATTTGTACTTTCCTGACTTGTTAATGTCTCAAAAAATGAAATAGGCCTTCAGTACATCAGGTGTGATCAGATGTGATCAATTTTCAGTGATTGGCACCATAGTTTGTAGACTCTATAACTTGCACAAAGACCAAATAATTTACACTTATTTGGGTTATTTTTACCAAAGATATGTAGCAGTATAAATTTTGGCCAAATTTTATGAAGAAAAATTACTAATTTGCAAAATTTTATGACAGAAACAAAGAAAAAGGCATTTTTTCACAAAATTTACGGACTTTTTTTATTTATAGAACAAAAAATAAAAAACCCACTAGTGATTATTTTGTGAAATTTTTTCACAAAATTTACGGACTTTTTTATTTATAGCACAAAAGATAGAAAACCCACTAGTGATTAAATACCACCAAAAGAAAGCTCTATTTGTGTGGAAAAAAAAGGACGCAAATTTCATATGGTTACAGCGTTGCATGACTGAGTAATTGTCATTCAAAATGTGAGAGCGCTGAAAGCTGAAAATTGGTCTGGGCAGGAAGGGGGTGTAAGTGCACTGTATTGAGGTGGTTAAAGGGGCTTTCCACATTCCGTAAAGCTCCCCGTCTGCAGCCCCCCTGACAACCCCAGCCTAGGGTTGTGTGGAAGAGGCTCTTGTCTCCCTGAATATGGGAACAAGGTGGTTTGGGGTGCCCAAACCCCTCCTGCCCCCAAGCATCCATCCCCCTTTCATGGGCTGGCTTTCTGTGTGTTTGGCTAGGGGTTTGTTAGTGTGTGGGAGGGGCACAATCTTTTTTTAGTTTGGGGTGGGATTTTTCACGTGGGGGCTCTCATTTTGAGCCTTAACAGACCCAAATGGCCTTGTATGTATTGGGGGGGCAGGCTACTTTTTTGTTTTGGGTTAAAATATTGCAGCTGCAATGTAGATTTGTAGCTTTCCTCTAAAGCCGTACATCTTTGAAGCAGCATTTTGGATACATGCTACAGATGCACCACTTTACAGGCAGAGTAAGCTCCCCAAGTTACTAGCTTTTAACCACTTTAAGACTGGGCCTCTTTTTTAGATGTGGTGTTTACAAGTTAAAAACAGTTTTTTTTGCTAGAAAATTACTTAGAACCCCCAAACATTATACATTTTTTTCTAACATCCTAGAGAATAAAATGGCGATCGTTGCAATACTTTCTGTCACACCATATTTGCGCTGCGGTCTTACAAGCGCACTTTTTTTAAAAAAATACACTTTTTTGAATTAAAAAAATAAGACAACAGTAAAGTTAGCCAGATTTTTTTTTTATATAGTGAAAGATAATGTTATGCCAAGTAAATTGATACCCAACCTGTCACGCTTCAAAATTGCGCCCGCTCGTGGAATGGCGACAAATTTTTACCCTTAAAAATCTCCATAGGCGACATTTAAAAAATTCTACCGGTTGCATGTTTTGTAAACATCCCTTATAATAGAAAAAAAGCATGACAGGACCTCTTAAATATGAGATCTGGGGTCAAAAACACCTCATATCTCATATTTACACTAAAATGCAATAAAAAAAAAAAAATTGTCATTTAAAAAAAATAAGAGCTATGGGCGTAGGTGATGTTTTGACGTCGCTTCCTCCCTGCAGTGTCATGGAGACGGGTGGGGGCCATCTTCCCCTTGTCTCCATGTCAGCCCAGGGGACAGACGCGATCGCCTCCGCTGCTGCCGACGGCTCCGGTAAGCGGCGGAGGGCACCGGATCGTGGCGGGAGGGGGGCCCCTTTCCCGCCGCTAATAAAAGTGATCTTGCGACAAATCAACAGCAGAGACCACTTTTATCTTGTACCGGACCACCGGCCGAATACGGGGATACCGGGGTTATGGCAGCTAGCTGCTGCCATAACAACGATATCCGTCCCCAAAGTAGGGATGTACATCAGTGTGCGGCAGTCCGGAGGTGGTTAAGCAATTTTGCATTTTTAAGGCACTTTTCCTTGTTTCGTTTTTGGGGTTGTCCAAATTGGTGACATTGATATATGTCCCTCAGGGTGGGACCTGGGCCCCCATGCCCATTTTAAGGCCAATAACTATATAAGATAAGCCAGCCAAGTGAGGACTAGCAAAATTAACAAGTCAGTTCCCATAGACTGCAATGGTATTTGTTGTATAACTTTTGTCAGGCTCTTTGTTTGCCCCCCTGGACCGGGGGGTGTTTGTCCCATCTGTAATTTTGTAGCATGCTGGATGATGTGCTTAATTTTGGACAGGGAGGTGGCTTATTTTGTGCTAGCTGCATTTGGGTTGGTCTGGGCATGCTCAGGGACTTTGATTTTTTTTGTGCTTTTTGTGTGTGACTAGCACTTGGATGTTTCTGGGCATGCTCAGAGAGTGTGTTGTTTGGGTTAGTAATTTAAAACAGAAGTAAACCCATTGATAAAACAGTTTCATTTCCGACACATGCTGGAAATGTAACACTCCCATTGGTTGTGCTCTCAACCAAACTGTCAAACCATCCAATGGCTGATGTCATAACTGATCACATGTGCAGCATCATGGCACTTGTAGATTAAACAGAGGCAAAAATGGCAGCTTCCTTGGCTGAAAACGATATGGGGGTTTACTTACACTTTAAGGACATCCTTAACAGGTGCACCCACTTTGAAGTTCTGTCTCTACAATGGGTGAACTTGCATTTGGTGTGTTTCATGAACTGTGCATGTGTTTTCAATTGCCTCATTAGCACACAAACCTATGTTATATAAAGCTTGCAGATAGCATTCTTTACCTTGCCCTGAAAAGAGGCAAGATTGTGTGTGGGGCCGTCAAGAGAGTACATTTGGGTGTCCTTATAGAGTTTGTAACACTTTGTATTTTGTTTGTTTTGTCTTTGCAAAACAGATGTGTTTTAGAGCAAGTTTTTTTACTTTGGTTTATTGTATTTTTTTGGGTGGGGGGGATAATTTCCCCTGAAATATTTTTAATATTGTTAATGTGTGTTGTTTGTAGGTTGTTTCACTTTGATTCAATTGTCTGTGCTGCATTATTTAGCAAAATCTTCCTCAAGATGTTGTGACAAATTAATGTTTAAATCCTTAATAGGTATCCATTTGTGGGTGCAGTCCTTTTAACTCATGTTAGTTTCAATCTGCAAAATGGTCAGACCTCAAAACCATATTCTGTTAGTGTCTCACAATAACATACACGTGTTTTTTGCTTTCCTTGCTCTTTTCCAAGTCCTGTTTTGTTGGCCAATAAAATTTGTAGAAAATGTTTGTTTTTATGTGTGTTGTTATTTTCATGCAACAGATTTTCCAGCTGCAGCTTAACTAGGCTGATTGGCATGGCAAAACAAAAAAAGGTGTGATTTGTCTAAAAGCTACTTTCCTGGTGCCTTCATGGTAGCATATGCATGGATTGTTCGTATGCTGCCATGGATCGGCACCAGGAAAGGAAAATTACAGAGCGGTAAGTATTTAATTTTCCATTTTAGCGCAGTGGTTCTCAGCTTCAGTCCTCAAGTACCCCCGACAGGACATGTTTTGGGAATTTATCTTAGCTAAAATAGCTGTCCAAAATACCAAGCCATTGACTGTAATTTAACCCCTTCCCACCGAGCGTATGCAGATGTGCGTACTCGGCTTTCTGGGGTTATACAACAGTACCGGGATGATGCCTGCAGCTGCGGGCACCATCCCGGTACTGTTGTTTACAGTGGGCGATCGGCTATCCAGATATAACAACCGATGCGGCTAAAAGCCACTCGGCTGTTATACCGGAGGAGTGGGAGGGGACGTCCCCCCCTCCCGCCGCCTCCCGCCACTCTTACCGGGACCAATCGGGTGCCTCCGGCGGCTGGGGGCGGGCTGGAACGAAGCTGTAGGCGGCTTCGTTCCAGCCTACTAATTGTAAACGCGTAAACAACGTCATGATGTCACTTCCCATTTACTCGGCTGCCAATGGCGCCGGTTTTAAAAAGATATACAGTATTCAGAATCGCCGTTTTCGGCGATCTGAATACTGTGAAGTGCAAAGGAGGGATATGGAGGGATCGGGGGTCTAAAAGACCCCCGATCCCTCCATAAAGAGTACCTGTCACCACCTATTACTGTAACAAGGGATGTTTACATTCCTTGTGACAGCAATAAAAGTCATCAAAACACAATTTATAAAAATAAAGAGCCTGCGCAGCAAAGAGAACGCATACGGAAGTCGCGCCCGCATATGTAAACGGTGTTCAAATCACACATGTGAGGTAACGCCGCGATCGTCAGAGAGAGAGCAATAATTTTAGCACTAGGCCTCCTCTGTAACTCTAACCTGGTAACCGTAAAAAAATTTTAAAGCTTCGCCTATGGAAATTCTTAGGTACTGTAGTTTGTCGCCATTCCATGAGTGCGTGCAATTATAAAGCGTGACATGTTTGGTATCTATTTACTCGGCGTAGCATCATCTTTCACATTAGACAAAAAAATTGGGGTAGGGGGCGTGGCCTGGATATGAGACGGTGAGGACGCACATCGTGTGAGCTCCGGCCCCAGCAACTAAAATCCTTCCTTTTACACATAATCCACGACTCCTCCGTACACATGCCAGGCACGGGCAAGAGGTCGGGTAAATCCCACGCCAAAAAAGCCGCTCCGGCGAGCTCTATCAAGCGCTATCTCGCTACGGAGCCTGAAGACCCTGGTGAGTCAGACGGCCTAGGCCGCTCGCCTCGTGGAATGAGTGTTAGCTCCGCCTCTCGCCATAGGCCGGAGACAAGACACCGGTCTCCAGTATCCTCGTGTGGATCAGACAGGGAGAGAAGCCCGAGGGAGGACTTGAGAGTGGCGGACTTAGTAAGCGGACTCCCCACCAAATCAGACCTTGCTCTGATGCTATCGGGCCTTGAAAAGGTAATTAAGAAAGAACTATCTGCCGTCCGCACGGACTTAGCACAAGTTCTTGAGCGCGTGGAGGAGACGGAGCAGAGGCTAGACAGGCACGCCAACGCCATTAGAGACTTAAAATCCTCTACACGAAATCTGTATATTGCACACAGAATGGCGTTATACAAGCTGGAAGACCAAGAGAATAGAAACAGGAGGAATAACATACGTATTAGGGGTCTTCCAGAGGCGACCAGGGATGACGACCTGGCAGCGTCTGTCCGCGGCATCTTTAATACCCTGCTGGGGAACCAAGCTGACCACCCAATAAAGATAGACAGAGTACACAGAGCGCTTCGTCCTCGCAATCTATCCACCGATACGCCAAGGGATGTCATATGCAGACTGCATTATTATGAGGAGAAGGAGATCATCATGAAGAAAGCAAGAGAGGCAGAATCATTGGACTTTGATGGAGCGATCTTGTCCTTCTTCCCAGACCTAGCCAGAGAAACCTTAGAGAGGCGCAGAGCACTAAAACCTCTCACAGAGAAGCTGCGTAATGCCACCATCTAATACAGGTGGGGGTTTCCATCTGCACTGATTGCTCAAAGGAATGGAAAGACGGCGATCTTGCGATTCCCAGAAGATTTGCCAGCGTTCTGCATGGATCTCAGCATTGAACCACCTGAACTCCCTGGGTGGCAAGATGGCATCCCTGGATCACCTCCACTCACAACTGCAGATCAATGGCAGAAAGTATCCCGTAAACGTCACCCAGCTCATAGGGACTCCACTGACGAGGCAGTTTGAAGGCATTAGATTGCCTAACGCTCAAAGGAGGTCGCAGTAAGCTATATATTGAACTCAGCTATTGTCTCTAATAACTATGCATACAAAAAAGGAAAGAAAACAAATTTTTTTTCTTTTTTTTTTTTCTCTTTTTTTTTTTTTTTTGGAGGCTTTTTCTTCCTTTTTCCCTTTTTTTTTTGTCTCAGCGGCTTGGTTAAAGTTTCTGTTTGGTTTACGATATGCATTTAATAATGATTACTAGAGATATATAAGCTGACTGACTTGTCTTACTTAAAGCTTGGGTTATGTAACTTTATTGCATTGAGTTTGCTGGCGCCGGACCCCGTGTGTGGATCCGAGTAGGCCACACATACAGTGCTGTACAGGATGGGTTATCCCCCCCATCTAGGGGCGACGGGGGGATCCCCTTGGTGGCGCGGGCGACCCTTCGGGGGAGGGCGCGCGGCTGGGGGGGTCCACACGGGGCCCCTGTTTTTGCACCGCAAAAGTTTGCGTGCAGATTTTTGTTATTTTTACATGACGGAGATTCCGGATGTTCTCCTCCTGGATCTCTTTTTTCTTTTTTTTTCTTCTTTTCTCACTCTTCTCTCCTGCTCTCTTCTTTTCCCCTTCCCTTTCCCCCTTGAATTATCCCTGCCAGCCTTGCAGATATTGTTTATGTGTATAACCCCCCTAGGGACCTGATGGCCAACACTAAGCTAATCTCACTTAACGTGAGAGGTCTGCATGTTGCAGGCAAAAGACACTCACTATATAGGGAATTAAGACGTATGCAGGGAGATATTATCTTCCTGCAGGAAACCCATCTAACACATACTATGCATGCTAAATTATTTGACCACCATTATCCAAATTGGTATTATAGCCTATCAGACGTGTCTAAGGCGAAAGGTGTGGCTATTGGTTTCCGAAGGGGTACCGCATTTTCAGTGGAGGACCTCCTCGCTGATCCTTTGGGTAGATTTCTGTTTATAAGGGGCAGCCTGGGTGACTTCTCATGCACATTAGTGAATTTATATGCCCCGAACCAGGGACAAGCCGATTTTATGTCTACAACTCTAACTAAATTACAAGAATTTGCGCGTGGGTGTATCATTCTGGGGGGAGATTTAAATGTCCCTCTAGAGCGACTTATAGACGCTTCTAAAGGAAAGTCATGCATCCCGCATAAGCGTCTGGCATATATCCGAAGGTTAATGCATAACTCCCAACTCATAGACACATGGAGGATAATGCACCCAGGCGCAAAAGACTATACCCACTATTCACAAGTCCATGACTCCCATTCGAGGATAGACTATCTCTATATACAACATCACTATCTGGACCTTTTAGTTAAATCACACATTGAAATTTCGACAATATCTGATCACTCCCCGATTAGCATGACGTTCCAACCTCCATCCCTACCTATGAAATCCACAAACTGGAAAATGAATGACTCTCTTTTAAATGATGAAATAGATGTAAAAGAAATTGAAAGGAACCTCTCCCTTTACTTCAGAGACAATGCTTCCCCAGAGACTTCTCCTGGAACTCTCTGGGAGGCCTATAAGGCTCTCATTAGAGGTAAACTTATTGAATTGGGGGCGAGAAAAAAGAGGGAGAGAACATACCTACAATCTGCACTAATTAAAGAAATAGGAACACTTGAACAGACCCACAAACACAGCAACTTTAAAACAACATTCCATGCCCTCACTAAAAAAAGAGAAGAATTGAAAGCTCTTTTCCATTCTGAGTATATATCCCGCCGTAGAATTGTTGATCAACAATACTACGAATGGGGCAACAAACCGAGTCGAATTCTAGCCAGATCTTTGCAACAGAGGAAATCAGCATCTTTTATCGCTAAGATTAAAACGACATCAGATATAATGGTACACAAAACTAGGGACATTGCTCAGGAATTTCGGGCCTTCTATCAACAGCTTTACCAGGTCAGTAACACACAAACGTTTGATGACACCAGAGGCACACGCATAGAGGAATATTTATCTGAGGCCAACCTACCAAAACTCCCGGCCAACATTCTAGAAGCTTTAGAAGGGGAATTCACCGTGGCGGAAATCAGGGGTGCACTTAAGTCAATGGCCAATGGTAAGGCCCCCGGCCCGGATGGGCTGACAGTGGCCTACTATCGCGCCTTCGCAGATGTTTTGCTTCCACATTTGACTGCATATACTAACTCAGTGCCCAGCAATGGTGGGTTCAGATCGGAAACCCTCCATGCGCATATTACGGTAATCCCTAAACCTGGGAAGGATCCTACCCTGTGTGGTAGCTACCGTCCAATATCGCTGTTAAACCTGGATGCAAAGTTGTACGCCAAAGCACTGGCCATTAGACTGTTACCCCTGATTCCGCAATGGGTCTCTAGGGACCAGACTGGGTTTATCCCGGGGAGGGAGGCAAGGGACAACTCACTCAGAACTCTTTCTTTAATGTCCTACGCCCGTGGATGCTCCCAGCCCACCCTTCTTCTGTCTACAGATGCTGAGAAAGCATTTGATAGGGTGGACTGGGAGTACCTTATGGCCACACTGTCACATTTTGGTCTAGGTCCAAATATGCTGGCAAAGATCTCCGCTCTTTACCAAACACCAACAGCCCAATTACGAATTAATGGAACGCTAAGTGACCCCTTCTCTCTCCATAATGGAACACGACAGGGGTGCCCCCTTTCCCCCATTTTATT
Source organism: Lithobates clamitans (assembly GCA_037952925.1). NCBI lineage: Eukaryota > Metazoa > Chordata > Amphibia > Anura > Ranidae > Lithobates > Lithobates clamitans. The sequence continues at coordinate 3,487,484 of JBBGZY010000800.1, forward strand.
TGCCCTTTCCTTGGAACCCTTCTTGGCAAAGATATGCCACAATCCTAACATACACGGAATTACAGTAGGTACCACTGAACACAAATATGCGGCATACGCAGATGACGTTCTCTTCTATATTCAGCAACCACTCATAACTTTACCCAATCTCATGATAGCCTCATGATAAGCAATTTAGTGACATATCTAATTTTAAAATAAATTTGTCCAAATCGGAAATTCTAAATATTTCAACCCCCCGTCCAACTGTGATTAACCTACAAAGATCTTTTCCTTTCCATTGGCAACCATCGGCTATGAAATATTTAGGCATATACTTAACCCCAGACCCGGCCTCACTTTTTCGTAAAAATTATATCCCTTTACTTAATGCTATTCGGTCAGACTTACAAAAATGGTCGCAGATGGCGCACTCCTGGTTAGGAAAAATAAATATTGTGAAAATGAATGTGTTACCTCGGCTGCTCTTTTTATACCAAATGATTCCATATAAGGTTCCTATAGGTTTCTTTAGGATCATTCAATCTGTGATAAGTAAATTCGTTTGGAACCATAGAAACCCCCGTATTGCTCACAGGTGTCTAATTAGGCCTAAGACAGAAGGCGGTTTAGCACTCCCGGACTTTAGGAAATATTATTTAGCTACAGTTCTTAATAGGATTTCAGACTGGAAATACCATAAATCATCAAAGCTTTGGGTACAACTAGAAATGGACTTGGGTAGAGCGGATCTTTTCCCTCTCATATGGATACCTAACAAGTTTCGCAAGTTAGCTCCAACTACTTCTCCATTGACCAAATCCTCATTGGCTTCTTGGGACTCTCTATGTCACAAACAGCATTGGCCATACAACTCTCCGCTGATGCAACTAAAGGGTCATAATTTCTTCCCGCCAGGGAACATGAACTCAAAATATGGTGAATGGTTTGCGGACCCATCCCTACTTCTTGGTAAAGTGGTAAAGGATCAAAAAGTACTGCCTATATCTACACTCTCAGCCAATGTACCAGTATCGTTTATGCAACAATGGCAATATCATCAGCTAATACAATTTATCAAAGCTCTACCTCAACCCTTACGGTCGGATGCAGAAATGAATCCTATAGAGTCATTATTGTCAGGAGATCTCCCACCTGACAAGCCTTTGTCTTGCTTCTATCACGCTCTACTTTCTTTAACATCAACGAATCAGGTATCCTTCCTGTCTAAATGAGAACTGGAGCTCCAGAAACCGCTTTCCGACCATCAACGTAGTGTGATCCTCCGTTTGTCGCACGTTTCATCAATCGCATCTAAGACTGCGGAAGTAAATTATAAATTACTAACCAGATGGCACTATACACCTGCTACTCTCCACAGATTCTTCCCATTCATCTCAGATCTATGCTGGAGGGGATGCGGGTCTACAGGCACTCACGCACATATATGGTGGTCTTGTCCTTTTATAAGACCATACTGGTCCACTATCCTGTTTTGGTCTGAAAAAATTCAAGGTTGTTCAATTCCAAACGATCCTTGGGTGTTATTGTTTCACTGTACAGATGAACCAATTGGATCATATAGAAAGTCAATTACACCCCACTTGTTGAATGCGGCAAAGGCCCTTATACCAAAATTTTGGAAACAGCAAAAAGTACCCTCACTACGCCAGTGGTTACTGGAAGTAGATAGAATATATTACATGGAAGATAGCACTTTAAAACTCAGAAACAAATCGGCATTGGCATCTAAGATTTGGTCCTGTTGGTTCATCTTTAAATATTCATCCATGTATGCTGAGATTATGGAAAATAGAGATGCTTCATAGATGGAACAATAGAAATAACTCTGTAACTATAAGGTCGATGTGAATCTTAAATAACATGGCATACACTGCAATGGCTGGCAATCCTCTCCCCCCCACCCCCCCCTTTTCCTCCTCTCCCATCTTCTTTCCCCCCTTACCCCTCTCTTTCCCCACTACCCTTCCACTTTTTCTTTACTGCTTTTTCTATTCTTTAAGGTTTCCTTTTTATTTTTATGTGGTTTATTTGTTATTGATGGTTTAAACTGGTTTAAGCACGACATTCAGGAAATGGGTAATGGAAGCCTCTGGACCTTAAGAACAGTGATTTTTTTGAATGCGTTCTAGTTCACAGAAGCAAGGATTCACCCCATATGCCAAGATGGGTTGGTCGTCCACTGCCCATCTACTAATTGCTTTCTATGTTTGATAGTGTGATAATAGGTCCAGAACTTGATATATGTACCAGGAAGTCAATCTAAGTAACATTGTCGGTACACAACAGTACAGAAATTCTTATTTCCTGATGTCAATATTAATATTGTAAATGTTAACAGTATGTTAATTCTCTATACTTTCAATAAAAACTTATTGAACAAAAAAAAAAAAATTGGGGTAACTTTACTGTTTGTATTTTTTAAAATTAATGAAAGTGTCCCTTTTCCCAAAAATTTGCGTTTAAAACACCGCTGCACAAATACAGTGTGATATAAAATATTGCAACAATCGCCATTTTGTTCTCTAGATTCTCTGCTAATATATATATATATATATATATATATATATATATATATAAAATGTTTGGGGGTCCTAAGTAATTTTCTAGCAAAAAATAGGGTTTTTAACTTGTAAACACCGAATTTCAAAAATAGGCTTAGTCATGAAAGGGTTAAAGCACCTGTGCAAGATGAAGGAAAACCTGGCCTATTGGGGGTACTTGAGGACAGGGTTGAGAACCACTGATTTAGAGCACTGAGCTAAAATCTAGCTCAAGACAATCCTATTCTAATTGTGGGCATTTGAGGGAAACCAAGTGAGTGTTAGAACCCCTGCTTGTCTCTTAGGTTGGGCTTTGTGTCTAGGGTTGCCACCTCATCCCTTTAAACCCGAACACATATAAATTACACAGGTTCTGAGGCTAATTTAATGCACATAAGGCACCAAGTGAGTTTAATTACCACCTTAATCAGCCACAGAACCTGTGTAATTAATATGTGTTCGGGTTTAAAGGGATGAGGTGGCAACCCTAGTTCTGTGGCTGATTAAGGTGGTAATTAAACTCACTTGGTGCCTTATCTGTATTTAATTGGCCTCAGAACCTGTGTAATTCATATGTGTTCAGGTTTAAAGGGATGAGGTGGCAACTCTATTTGTGTCCCTTTTCTGAAAACTGGCTTTACTTCCTATCACATAGCCAAACAGGAAGTGAGGGTAAAACCCTACCAATGTCTTTCCTTGGGGACACACAAGTGAATCTAACTAGTGTCCCCATTAGGCAAATTGCACTCTAGCACTTTGCTGTGTACACATCAAATTATTAGGTATTTTTGGGTTTATTAAAGGCAAATCCACTCTACAATACAAGTGTACTCGCTGTAAATCTGAGGGGAAGCACTGGTGATTTTATCATCCAATCATGTAGAAGCAAAGATGCTGTTTTTTTTTATTCTCCTTGCATGTCCCCCTCGGATCTCCAGCAAGTGCACTTGTAGTACAAAGTGGATTTGCCTTTAGTAAATAAACCCCAAAGTCCAAGATACCTAATAATTTGGGGTGTACACAGCAAAATGCTAGAGTGCAATTTACCTAATGGGGAAACTATTTAAATTGACCTGTGTGTCCCCAAGGAAAAACATTGGTAGGGTTTTACCCTCACTTCCTGTTTGGCTATGTGACAGGAAGTGAATAAATTTGAAGGAGAAAGTGCAAAATTTGGGAGGTGTCTTCATCCTATCAGGGGTGCAGACATCACCAAAAACTGACAAGACTTCTAATCTCTCTGCACTCTATCCCCAAGCAAAAATAAGAAAGGATTTCATTTAGTTTAACTTTGCAAAGACACATTCCCAAGTTCAACTCTGATGCATGTCAATGGCCTATTTAGACCTTGTTTAATAGAAAACACCAGTTGCCTTTCACTAGAAACATTTGTTAATCCAGTCCTGGAAATCTGCATCTGCTTTACTATTAATTTCCATAAAAATTGGGTTCCTGCAGCTAAATGCGCCAAATGCATCTAGATGCGCGACCGCTGTGTATGTGAGATCTGCAACTGCTGTGTGCGCGGAGCTATGTACCTGTGGTGCATATCTGATTCCCAGAAGTGGTGGCCAGCACACACAGAACGATATCACGCCCCTACAGGAAGTTGCTTGTACTGCTGCTAATTTCTTCCCACCACCATGCCCCGCTCACTGTTCTCTGAGGAAGAGATAATCCTTATTTGCAAATTAAGAAAAAATGTATTTTATTTTAACATGGGGTGGTGTTTATGTGGGTCCCTAACACACATATTATGGCCAATTTAGGATCCGATTTACCTACCAGTATGTCTTTGGAGTGTGGGAGGAAACCGGAATACCCGGAGGAAATGCACACAGGCACAGGGAGAACATGCAAACTCCAGGTAGATGTTGTCACAGGTGGGATTTGAACCAGTGACCTTTTTTGCTGCTAGGTGAAAGTGCTAACCACTACACCACTGTGCTGCACAAATATATATTTATAGATGTAGGTTCTTGTCTCCACCAGCAGAGAGAAGTTGGGTAGATGCCACACTCCCAATTCTGGAGGCATAATAATGGTCTAGCACAGGGTTCTTCAAACTACGGCCCTCCAGTTGTTCAGGAACTACAATTCCCATCATGCCTAGTCATGTCTGTGAATGTCAGAGTTTTACAATGCCTCATGGGATGTGTAATTCCGCAACAGCTGGTGAGCCGTAGTTTGAAGATTCCTGATCACTCTAGTATGTCTTGCAAAAAGGTGGTTTCTCATGTGCCTTGTATAATGCCCAAGAAATATCGTTTGGAAAATACAAGTGGGTCATGGCACATCTACATTCCAAATTTGGCACTTAAGATGGTCATGCACTATACAATCTGATTGGCCAATCTCTGTACAACTCGATATTTAGGCAAAATAGGTAATAGGAAGACACACTTGAACAATTAATTCAAATTTATAGGAAATCAAACAGGCTCTTGCACTAAATTGAATTTTTTTAAGATCTAATTGATTGCAGTGTACGGTCACCTTTAAAGATCAAGATCTGAAAATATTAATCTATTGGGTTTAGAAACACTTCTCTGTTCTTTGTAATGTATTGAAAGATTTGGGTAAAAACAGAAAAAAACACATTTCAAAGATATATTAGAAGTAATAGGAACGAGATTAGCATCAAAAGGGTTAATTAACTGAGAACACTAATTGCCTAACAAGACACATCCAATGAGATGAAATTAACCAACGCTATTATCAATGAGAAAACCGCAGTTACCCTAGCACCAGTTTACATATTTATTATCATTTTGTGATTCAAAGTGCGCCGGTTCGCACGTGTCTAGTGGACACCGCACTTGCGGGGTGTGGCAATGTGCATGAGCAGCGCAATGTACAGGTACGTCTTAGTGCCTGGGGAAGCCACTGACCAGCAATAAAATTACTACTGGCCGGTCGGCAAGTGGCTGAAGTAGAACTAAAGGCAAAGTTTTATTTTTTTTATAGGGGAGGATTATAACCCCTGTCAGATTTTTTTGCCATCTGTGTCCCCTTGGGGAGATACCCCTGTACTTCCTGTACCCTAGACCAGTGGTTCTCAACCCTGTCCTCAAGTACCCCCAACAAGCCATATTTTCAGATTTTCCTTATCTTGCACAGGTGCTTTAAATTTGAGTCAATGGCTTGGTATTTTGGACAGCTATTTTATGTAAGAGAAATTTCCAAAACATGACCTATTGGGGGTACTTGAGGACAGGGTTGAGAACCACTTCCCTAGACAAAGCAGAAAGTGAAAAATAATCCCTTCAAAGTCAGGGAATCCCTGGTTTTCACCAGAACTGGTGTCCATATTAGAAGATTTCCCCTCTATTCCTGTTATGGTGACAACCCAAACGTTTTGATTTCCTTTCAGTTTCACTTTCAATGATAATGGTAAACAGCACAAATAGCGAAGGTGAATTGGGGTAGACAATAAAACTGACAGGTTTGTTTGCAGATGTAGTTAGCTGGCTGGCCACTAGATGGCTCTGTTCCCTTTATAGTATGGTAAATAGACAGTTATAAGCAAGTGATGGGTCCCCTTTTAGAGAAGTCCCTTCTTAGTGATGTAATGGGGGTACAGTGCTCCTATAAAAGCCAGAATCAGAAGAGCTTTAGGAAGATGGGGCATGTGAGTAGGGTTGCCACCTGTATGGGATTGACCCGGGCAGTCCGGGTTTTGACACTTATGCCAGGGTTTGCCTCCACTTAAATCCCGGACACACAGTATACCAACAGTTACTGAAATATGTTCTGAGGATGGATCCAGTGCCGATCCAGGAAGGGCTTCTTTCCGCTGCACTGCACAGCGATTGTCTTTACTCTGTTCCCCCAGCCACCCCAATGATTGCCTTGAAGTCCGTGTCCTATCAACCGATAAAAGTAGCTCCAGCTCCGCCCCCTAACTCCAGCTCCCAGTAAACGTCTTGCTTGCAGCGGCTGCAGCAATCCTGAACCCCGCACTCTGCTGGTAAAGCAATCCTGAACCCCGCACTCTGAATGTAATGCACTCCTGAACCCCGCACTCTGATAGTAAAGCAATCCTGAACCCCGCACTCTAAATGTAATGCACTCCTGAACCCCGCACTCTGATAGTAAAGCAATCCTGAACCCCGAACTCTGAATGTAATGCACTCCTGAACCCCGCACTCTGATAGTAATGCACTTCTGAACCCCGCACTCTGATAGTAAAGCAATCCTGAACCCCGCACTCTGAATGTAATGCACTCCTGAACCCCGCACTCTGATAGTAAAGCAATCCTGAACCCCGAACTCTGAATGTAATGCACTCCTGAACCCCGCACTCTGAACGTAAAGCAATCCTGAACCCCACACTCTAAATGTAATGCACCCCTAAACCCCGCACCCTGAATGTAATGCACTCCTGAACCCCGCACTCTGAATGTAATGCACTCCTGAACCCTGCAGTCTGAATGTAATGCTCTCCTGAACCCTGCACTCTGAATGTAACACACTCCTGAACCCCGCACTCTGAATGTAATGCAGTCCTCAACCCTGCACTCTGTACGTAGCGCAGCGCTGAATGCTTCACTTTGTAAGTAGTGCACTCCTCAACACTGTACTCTGCTCGCAGCACACTGCTCAAACTCTGCAGTCCATGTGTAACGCACTCAACTCTGTACTGTGTACATAGCACACCCCTGAATTCTGTACTTTGTGTAAGAGCAGGGCCAGGGGTGGGGTCAAAGGGGCCTCGTCAGGTAGGCTGTGGGGCCCCATGAGGGGGATCTCTCATCTAATGGAGGTCTCTAAGGAAGAAGGGGGCACTGATAGAAGGGGAATATGAGCTAATGAGGGTCTCTAATGGGTGCTGGCTGCTGATCTATGGATGTTGATCATTAGATCAGCAGACAGCACTCCTCCCCTACAGACACCCCATTAGATCACAGTCTCTTTATATTAGCACCCCCTTCCTCTTACAGAGGTCTTTAAGAAGGTGTGCTGATATAAATAGACTCTGATCTAATGGGGTGTCTGTAGGGGAGGGGTGCTGCATGAGATGAGAGATCCCCCTTGTCAGCACTCCCTGTACTTTTTAAGTTAAAACAAGAAAAACTCAGTAAATAAACTCATTGTTGGGTTGCTGCTAGCACTGATATGTGTTCTCACACCTCAAAAAAATTGAAAAAATGCAGTGCAAACTCCACCTATAATTCTATTAATACTTATGTGAAAAAAAATTGTGAATGATGGGGGATTAACTCAATATGATTTGAAATGTTATTTATTAACAAAATATATGCATAGTGCACACTACAAAAAAAAAAATTGTTGTGCGCCGCTAAAGTTTTTGGGTTTGACTTGAAGAAAAGGTGGCAACCCTAAATGGGAGCCAAACTCCCCAGAGTTATACATATGTAGTTATATACTGCAAAGCAACTGCACCGGACTGAAGCCTCAGGAAAAGTGTACAGAATTCAATAGGTGCAACTGCAGCAGACTTCCTGACTCTAATGCCGTGTACACACGACCAGACTTTTCATCGGACTGAACCTCGAAGGACTTTTCGACGGAGTTCCGACGAAGTTCCGACGAAGTTCCAACAAAACGGACTTGCCTACACACGATCACACCAAAGTCCGATCATTTCGAACGTGATGACGTACAACCGGACTAGAATAAGGAAGTTCATAGCTAGTAGTCAATAGCTTCCCTTGCGTCCTTTGTTGTCCGTCGGACTAGCATACAGACGAACGGACTTGAGTCCGTCGAAAAGATTTGAAACATGTTCTTTTTCTAAAGTTCGACAGATTTTTCAACAGGAAAGGTCAGATGAAGCCCACACACGATCGAATTGTACGACAGATTCGTTCCATCGGACCAGTTCGGTCAAAAGGTCCAGTGGTGTGTACACGGCATAATACAACGTGAAGTGATTTGTAAGGGGGTAAGGGGGCCCAGGCTGTGCCCTGGGGGATATGTTTCAATGCAAAAATTTCTTTTAAAACGATCAATTTTAAATGAGCAGTGATTTTAATGATTTTACTAATCATTAAAAGTGATACAAAAAAAATAAAAAAATCCTTTAAATATAGTGCTTAATGTGCCTGTAAAGTGTCCCAACTGTACCATGTATAGATCCTGCTGCAGCAAAACTGACATAGATAAAGAAAAAAAAACATATTTATGTAGCGCCCTCCTAGGTATGTACAAGAGTGAGTGTATTATAGTTTTTGGTGGTAGAGAGTAGGGATGACCTCGATGCTTGGGTCGAACATAGGTTCGATCAGAACATCGGGTGTTCGCCCGTTCGCAGAACAGCCAACATTATTGGGCATTCACGGGAAATCGGGCGCTGCGGAACGCCCTATAATGCACTGCGAGATTGCAGTGCATTGCTGTATGATGATTGGCCAAAGCATGCACCAGACCTGCTTTGGCCAATCACAGCGCGCTCTGCTGAGAGAGCCATAATTGGCCAAAGGCAGGTTGCCTTTGGCCAATCATGTCCCAGGGGGACTAAGTCCACTCCCCACACTATATAAGGCTACTTACACGGTGGCCGTGTGTAGTGTTGTTGGCATGGACAGAGAGATAGCTTGAGTTAGATTAAACAGGCAGGTTTTTCAGTTAGTAGCAGTGTATTTGAGATATACGGTATATTTATTTTTATATATATATATATATATATATATATGTATATATATATATATATATATATATATATATATATATATATATATATGTATATATATATATATATATATATATATATATATACACATATTTATATACTCTGAAGCCAGTGTAGCCTATATATACAATGCATTCGGTGGTGTACTGTTTCTAATACACTTCAGGCGGTGTACACAGTATCTAAAACAGTGTGTACAGTTTCTACTATACTTCTGGTGATGTACACAGTATCTAATACAGTGTGTACAGTTTCTACTACACTTCTGGTGGTGTACACAGTACACAATACAGCCAGAGTATAGTTTCTAATACAGTCCAGGCGGTGTACACAATATCTAATACAGTGTGTACAGTTTCTACTATACTTCTGGTGGTGTACACACTATAGAATACAGTGCAGTCGTACAGTTTCTAATACAGTGCAGGCGGTGTACACAGTATCTAATACAGTGTGTACAGTTTCGAATACACTTCAAGCAGTGTACACAGTATCTAATACAGTGTAGTGTGGTTTTGCAAAACAAAAAATACATCATGTCCGGAAGGCAAGCAGCCTCTGTGTCTACAGTCAACAGTGGTGGTCGTTGACATGGTGCATCCTCTACAGGTGGCCGCGGGGCCCGCTTGTCCTTTTTTTCTGCTGCTGCTGTGTTATTGAGCCACAACATGCAGAAGAGTTGGTGGAGTGGATAACAAAGCCATCCTCATCCTCCTCATCCTCTGTCACCCAGGCTCAGAGTAGTTTGCCTTCCAATGCAGCTGCCAAAGTGGCCTTTTCCACCAGCTCCTTGTCTACAGTCACTCCTTCCGTAGCCCCACCATCAAGTACAGTGGAGCCCCCAGAATTATTCGACCACAGTGTCGGGTACATGCTGCTGGAGGATGCGCAGCAATTTGAATGCTTCAATGAGGAAGGTAGTAACGGTAGGGAGGAAGGGAGTAACGGTAGTCTAGAGAAGGGGGGGGGTGCCACAGAAGGACAAGAAACTGGCAGCCATGTTCCCCAAGCTGCAGCATACTGCCAAGTTTGCTCCAGTTATGAGAAGGGAGGGGATGATGATGATGAGGTCACTAACTATACTTGGGTGCCTGAGAGAAGAGAGGAGGAGGAGGCACAACTCCAATGCAGCAGGATGTCCTCTAGGGGGCAGCTTAAGGGCAGCCACCCTATTGCATCACACCGCAGCTATCCGCAGGTGTAGGGTGCTGCTGACTCCCCGCTGACTTTTAAGAGTTCCTTGGTGTGGGCCTTTTTCAACACATGTGCAGCAGATCACACCATTGCTGTTTGCAACCTATGTCTGAAGTGGATCAAGCGTGGCCAGAGCAGCAGCCGCTTGGGCACCACATGCTTAACCAGACATATGACAACCTGCCATGCAGTTCATTGGAAACAGAACTTGAAAGACCCACATCAAAGAAAAAGGCAGACTTCTCCTTGCTCCTCATCTGGGATCTCCAACCCTACTATACCTCCACTCCTCTCAAAAACCTGCGCTGAGAGGAAGGAAGGTATAGCAATAGGTGTCCCACGTACTTGCAGCCAATCTGCCAGCAGTACACCAACAATTGATTTTAGCAGGCAAATTTCCCTACCCCAGTTGCTGAACCGTAAAAAGAAATTTGGTCCCAGCCATCCATATGCTCAGCGTTTAAATGCTAGCTTGGCCAAATTGCTAGCACTGCAACTGCTGCCTTTTCAGCTGGTAGGCTCTGCCCCCTTTCATGAATTTGTGGAATGTGCTGTACCTCAGTGGCAGGTTCCAAAATGCCATTTCTTTTCACGGAAGGCCATTCTCTACCGGCATGTAGAAGGCAATTGTCATTTGTGACATGCCCACCAGGTGCAATTCAACGATGGTAATGCTGCAGCAGCTGCACACACAGCAGAGGGCTATCAATGAGTACCTATGCGAGTATGGCACCAAGACAGTGTCAGGGGAGCATGCCTTCTTTTTGCCACCCCAGTGGCTACTGATCAAGGATGCATGCACTGTCCTGTCACCATTTGAAGAGGCCACAAGGATGGTGAGCAGCAACAATGCATGCATCAATGACACTGTCCCTCTAGTCTTCCTGCTGGAGCACACACTTCGTGGAATCATGGACAGGGCACTTGAGGCAGAACAGCGGGAGGAAGAAGAGGACTTCCTTTCCTCACAAGGCCCCTTTATTCCTGCGGGCCCGCCAAACACACAGGAAGAAGAGGTGGATTGTGTTAGCATGGATGTAGAGAATAACACTCAGCAGCAGTCTTCAAGGGATGGTTTTCAATCCCCAGAAACCCAAGGAGTTGTACGTGGCTCGGAGGATGTATTTTCAGATCATGTGATCCTTAGTGACCCAGAGAACTGAGAATTGAATGCCTCTGCATACTTATGCTGCATGGCCTCCCTGATTCTGCAAAGCCTGCGAAAGGACCCTAGGATTTGTGGTATCAAGGAGAGGGATCATTACTGGCTGGCAACCTTTCTTGATCCACGTTACAAGGGTAAAGGCTGCCTTTGCAGAGGGAGCAGAGGCTGAAACATCTTCAGGAGGCCTTGAAGAAAGGTTTCTGCAACGCATTTGCAGACCCTGGGAGGTTACCATTTCCTGGTGCTAGACAACATATTGCTGATGCTTCGTTCAGTCAGAGGAAGAGTGGTGGAGAAGGTGGCCGGCTGCCCAATGCCTTTAAACAATTTTTCAGTCCTCAGCGCCAAGGTCTGATCGGTTCAAGCAACCATTGCCAGTGTCTGCATTACATATTAGAATATCTAGGGGCAAGAGCAGACTTGGAGACCATTCCAACAGACCATCCACTGGGTTACTGGGGCTTGAGGATGGACCACTGGCCAGAACTTGCTCAATATGCAATTGAGCTACTAGCCTGTCCTGCATCCAGCGTGTTTTCTGAACACATTCAGTGTTGCTGGAGGGTTTGTAATAGATCAAAGAGTGTGCCTGTCCACAGCCTCTGTTGATAGGCTCACATTCATAAAAATGAATCAGTCTTGGATCAGCAGCTATCAAGCACCTGATGCTGATGTAACTGATTGAATTTGCTATGGATGTGGGATCCCTCGAAGACTGCCTATGCTGACTATCCTATTCCTCTTCAATCTTGATGATGCTAGCTTCCAACAATATTTTTGGTTTAGGGCACCACCACCACCACCCAAGGCCCTATTTTTCTGCCCCTGTTTAACAGGGGCATGTAATTACAATTTTTGGTCTGATATTTCAGGGTAGGGCCCGTTCCTGCACCCAACAAGAGTATCTGTGTGGGGTTACAGTGTTGTGGCACCACCACTCAAGGCCCAATTTTTCTGCCTCTGTTTAACAGGGGCTTATAATTAAAATTTTTGATCTAATATTTCACAGCAGGGCCTGTTCCTGCACCCAACAAGAGTATCTGTGAGGGGTTACAGTGTTGTGGCACCACCACCCAAGGCCCAATTTTTCTACCCCTGTTTAACAGGGGCATGTAATTACAATTTTTGATATAATATTTAACAGCAGGGCCCGTTCCTGAGCCCAACACGAGTATCTTTGAGGGGTTAGAGTGTTGTGGCACCACCACTACCACCCAAGGCCCAATTTTTCTGCCCCTGTTTAACAGGGGCATGTAATTACAATTTTTTATATAATATTTCACAGCAGGGCCATTTCTGCGCCCAACACGAGTATCTGTGAGGGGTTACAATGTTGTGGCACCACCACCACCCAAGGCCCAATTTTTCTGCCACTGTTTAACAGGGGCATGTAATTACAATTTTTAATATAATATTTTAACGCATGGCCAGTTCCTGCACCCAACAAGAGTAACTGTGAGGGCTTACAGTGTTCTGGCGCCACCAAAACCAAAGGCCCAATTTTTCTGCCCCTGTTTAACAGAGCATGTAATTACAATTCTTGATTTAATATTTCACAGCAGGGCCCATTCCTGCGCCCAACATGAGTAACTGTGAGGGCTTACAGTGTTTTGGTACCACCAACACCTAAAGCCCAATTTTCTGCACAGTATATAGGGCAGGCTGTATAGCATATATACTGCTGTTCAGAGTATATAGTGCCTGGGGGCCCCCCACGCCATTTAAAAAAAAAAATGGTGTGGGGTTCCCCTTAATGTCCATACCAGACCTGAAGGGCCTGGTATGGATTTTGGGGGGGCATCCACGCCATTTTTTTTGTCATTTTTATCTATATTGCAGGGATCCGACAATACATTACAGCCGCGAGCAGTTTTGAATGACATTTTTTGCTTTAGAAATGTCATTTTGCTGTGGCACTGTTATAAACATGGGAAAGATGCTTTACTTTACAGGCATACTATAGACACCTCCCAGATACGAAATTTAAAGGAATATTTCACTTTTATTGTTTCACTTTAAGCATTAATAAAATCACTGCTCTCACTGCTTTTTTTTGTATTGATACATGTCCCCTGGGGCAGGACCCAGGTCCCCAAAACACTTTTTATGGCAATAACTTACATATAAGTTTTTGAAATTAGCACTTTTGATTTTCACGTTTGCATCCCATAGACATTAACGGTGTTCGCATGTTCACACAAATTTTTTGCCTGTTCGCATGTTCTGCTGCAAACCGAACCGGGGGTGTTTGGCTCATCCCTAGTAGAGACATAGTAGGCAAATCTATGTGCTGTCTGCTTAGCAGAGAGCTGTAATTGTTTAGCAGAGTCTGCTCAGTGTGCTCTGATGCTGCTCATCCTGTCTTGAAGTTTCACACTGATCTAGCAACTATGGGAGGTGCTCGACAGTCGGTGGAAACCTTGCAGATAAGAGCATGAATGTCCATACAGCCCTAGCCAATTAGAAGGGGAGGTGCCCCAATGCATGCTGGGTGTCTGTATTGATATTTGATGAGCACATGGGCTCTGGGTCTTTCTCTACAGAGAGAGGTCCAGTTGGGGAGGAGGCCTACTGCCCCTCCTCAGCACAGGCTGCCACACGGCCTTAGGTGGGTGACCTGAAGACCTGAAACATTGGAGTTGAAACCTATGGTTCTCCTAAGACCTGGCTGAGGGAGGCTGTCCACAGATCCTGTCTAGTATCACAGAGGAAGGTCATCTGTGGCCAGGACCTTGTAAGTACAGACCCCCTAAAGGGATCTTAGAGACTTAGAAACTGTTGTTGCTGAAGCCCGCTGACAGCTGATGACTTATCTGTTGTTAAGGACATGGCGGACGTGGCAGCCAGCTTCCCGGCTCACTCCTTAACAACCTATTTACTGACACTGTGTGCTCCCACCGAGCACCCAGAAAATTCAGGTGTTTGGCGAACACCCAAAGGGGCAATGTTCAGGGCCAAATTCAAAATTGGCCCAAACTGCTCATCCATCCCTATTGTTCATCTCGGTTTGAATAGAGCAGAATGCTACAGAAGCTAGTATACTGGAAGATGGGTCCCAACACTGTGGTGCTCCCAAGGAGATGCCAGGAGGTACAAGCGAGAGATTGTTCACAAGTGATGTGCTAATGTTCACCTCACCTACATAATGTACCTGCTACAGTATGTCCACTGTTTATGGCATTTTGTGCCAAAGACAACTGTCAGTATGTCAAGTGACACTGTGTCATTGCCATCTTTTGAAGAGGAACACTAAATTTTAGAAAATGTTTTTCAAGTGTGGGTATTCCTTACTTATGAATATAAAGGCTCATGGCATGTCCTGGGTAGGCGTATGGCAAGGAGTTGGGCACAATATGATGCAGCCTTAAAACTACCAGTGGATCACTGTCCTATCCAAGAAGAATTTTGGCACCAACACCTGGCCAATCAGACATCCCCTTACAGGTGTTCAAATTCATCTCCACTCCATCCAAAACCAAAAAAAGTTTTTTGAATAAGTTATACTTTAAAGCTGAATTCCAGGTATGGCTAGTTTTGCATAGTTGCAATGATCCAATGATGTAAGTTTACATTTTTCATACCTGGCCAATCCTTGTGAAAGTGCTACAATGGTCTCCACTGTCTTCTGGATCCCATGTCAAGTGGTGGCTATGCGTAGTAACCACAGGTTGCTTGCTCACTCAGTAAGGGTGTTAGAGAATGCTTTGCATGTTCTTTCTTCATTCTTTGATTGGATAGTTTTTGAGAGGGCAGTGATGTCACTTTCTCCAGCTAATCCAAATAGAGAACACCTTGTATTCAATGAGAAAAATACAAGGTGTTCCCCAAATGGCACCTAAGCGAGTAACTGCCCTACATGGGTCTGACACAGGATCCAGAAGACAATGAGGATCACTAAAGACATGAATGGGTGTAGGTGGCTGTAAGCAGGTATGCACCACTACTTGTATAAAGGACTGCATGTGTACAGTCTTCACCTGGGACCTTACACCTATATGCATGCGCCACTTTACACAAGTAGTGGCGCAACATGCACATAGTCGCCTACCTCTATTCAAGTCTATGAGCAGCAGTACACAACACCAGGGGTTCAGGGGCACTGAAAAGTGCCTGCATGGTTACACTGTAAGGAGGTATCCACCCCTGTGCATCAGCCCTAACCCTTTAATCTTATTCTCAGTAAGCAAACACAGCCATTCTGTACACATGTACTTTTGTGCCTGTGCCAGCAGAGAATTTGCTTTAGAATTACAGAATTGGTGCGCTAGGTTTTTTAAACCATATTAGTCATCTTTAAAGATTATAAACTTTGTAGAAGATCAGGATGAGGTCAGTTCAGACATAGATCTTGATACTTTGGCAATACATAAGCTAGAAACTGCAAAGCTGCTAAGGTGACCATAAAATCATTCACTCTCTGTTAGTAATAATACAAAGTGTTCACTGCCTCTCCTCCAAATAAGAGGTTCTGGCCGTAGCCAATTGCATATACATATATAAAAAAGATTTTATCCCTAGGATGGTCTATAAAGTAGGCAACCCAGGGATAGAATAGACAGCTACTTCTGGTCAGAAAGGGCACTCTACACAGTTGTATAAAAAGTTTTGTATCAAATTTTATTATGGTGATATTCACCTAAATCGTTGATTTAAAAAACAATTATGTTACTTTCCATTAAAGGTGATATAATCATATCCTCCTACAGCATGTTATTCTAAGGAAATGATACCTTAAATAAAGCCACACTGACACATTGACAATGTTACAGGTGACTGACATTCAGACAAACAATACTCACATATAACAATAAAAAAAAAACATATATTGCAGGCGCCTGAAGTAGTCCACTCCTGTTCGGCAATCCCAGTAGGCTAATTGCCTCTATGTTATTTATTCATAAATAACATAGAGGCAATGCCGCCCCCATTGAGGTGCCTTTGACCTGTTGATAGAACTTCCTTGAAATTTGAAAAAAATTTGGTGTAGCGCAAATTCTAAAAGTTCAATGAGAAATTCATTTTGAAGCCCGAATTCTGGAAAGTTTTTTTCCAGAAACCTTTTAGCTGCTGCTATTCCCCAATTATGTGGTATCGATGTATATAATGATTCTACATCGATACTTATCAACCACGCTTCCTCTGTGATTCCCAGATCTGCGATTTTGGCTAACACATGACGTGTGTCCTGTACGAATGATTTTAATTCATTTACCATGGTTTTTAGTCAGGAATCCAGATATTTTCCTACTCTGTCCAGGGGTCCTCGGATAGCCGACACGATTGGTCTCCCTGGAGGTTTTTCCAGGGATTTATGAACTTTTGGGATGCAGTAGAAGGTGGGAATATTGTACTCATCTACTGAGAGATATTCAAACTCCTTTTTCGTTAATAAGCCCACCTCCACTGCATCGTCCAATCTGCTGTTCAATTCTCGAACCACCCGCGGAAAAGGGTCATGGTCTAGTTTTTGGTAAGTATTCAAATCTCCTAGGAGGCGTTTGGCTTCTTTTTCGTAGTCTTCATCGTCCATCAGGACGATGTTGCCGCCCTTATCGCTTCTTTTGACTATGATTTGTTTTGCCTCTTTAAGTTCTTTTAACGCCTGTCGTTCTGTTCGAGTGAGGTTATCATGACCTATCTGTTTCCAAGGAATTTCTTCTAAGTCTGCCTGGACCATTTCTAAAAAAATACTTAGCCATTTGTTTTTTCCTAACGATGGCATCTTTGTAGATCTTATATTAAGATTTGCTGATCTTCTAGTTGGAAAACATGTTTGTGGATTCTCATTTTCCTTTAGTAAAGAATTGAGGATGTCGATCGCATTCTGATCATCCTCATCAAGATCACCATTGTTAGGCTCCATGGGTCCGTTTTGTTCATATAGTGATCTGAAAAACACTTTTCTTAGATATAATACCACATCTTTGTAAACGGTAAATTCATCCATGGAGCTTACTGGTGAAAAAGACATTCCATGTTGTAACAACTGAATGTGTCTTTCCGCTAGAGGAAATGAGGATAAATTAATGACGGTCCTATCCTCTCCTGTCATGTTATCACTAGATAAGACTTTCAGCGGTTTTGACTTCTTGTCCGTGAGCCGCCCCTTTGTTGCCTTGGGTTGTTCTCTCGTTGTTTTTTGCTTTAGTTTTGTTTCTTTTGGGATGGGTTGCTCATTGAGGGGGTGTTTCTCATCTTTTCTCCCACCCCCTCCTCCTCTAAAAAGTCACTGTTTTGTTATTGTCATTTTCTTCTACTGTGGAAGGGGATCTTTCTCGTTTACTACGTGACTTAGATCTAGATCCTCTTCGAGTTGAACCACTTCTCCCTCTTCTGATCGTTAGATCAAAAGCCTGATCTTTCTCGAAATCCTGAGTATCTCTTCTGTATTTTGATTGTTTAGTTGCCTTTAAATTTTGTTGTGCTTTTTCTATTTCTTTTTTTAGTAATTCATTTTGCTTTGAAAATTCCTCCTCTTCTTTTAATAGGTCTAGCCCTTTGGCACTTTCCTCTATTTTATTTTTGAGTTCTGTCATTTGGATTTTTTCCTCTTCCACTATCAGTGTCATAACTGCTATACCATGATTGATGCATAGTTCCTTCCATTTCGGAAGGAATCTATCATTATGCAAATGTTCGGCTGGGATAGTCTTGTCTCTCAGTCCTCTTGGGACTATTTTGTGTTGGATGTATGTTTCTAAAAATGAGACGTCCCATTTCCTGTTCAAGTGTTTTATCAAAAGTTTTTTATGTTCCTTAAATTCTTCCCTAATTTCCTCGATGTTACTCAGGGGTTGTGATATATTCCCTTCAAAAGTTTCTTTTATTTCTTTATCAATATCCTCTCCCAAAATGAAAGCCATTTTTCAAAAAAATTCTCTAGTTATTAGTATGAAATTAATTAGCTAAACATGAATCAAACATAAGATGTGTCAGAGGTATTTAATAGCTAGAGGTGAAATATGGTCAGATTGGATCAACTAGAATCCCACGGTAAACATTAGCTAGAAACTGCAAAGCTGCTAAGGTGACCATAAAATCATTCACTCTCTGTTAGTAATAATACAAAGTGTTCACTGCCTCTCCTCCAAATAAGAGGTTCTGGCCGTAGCCAATTGCATATACATATATAAAAAAGATTTTATCCCTAGGATGGTCTATAAAGTAGGCAACCCAGGGATAGAATAGACAGCTACTTCTGGTCAGAAAGGGCACTCTACACAGTTGTATAAAAAGTTTTGTATCAAATTTTATTATGGTAATATTCACCTAAATCGTTGATTTAAAAAACAATTATGTTACTTTCCATTAAAGTTGATATAATCATATCCTCCTACAGTATGTTATTCTAAGGAAAAGATAACTTAAATAAAGCCACACTGACACATTGACAATGTTACAGGTGACTGACATTCAGACAAACAATACTCACATATAACAATCAACAAAAAAAATATATTGCAGGCACCTGAAGTAGTCCACTCCTGTTCGGCAATCCCAGTAGGCTAATTGCCTCTATGTTATTTATTCATAAATAAATTATTTATGGATCAAGTCCAATTATATAATCAATTACGGGAGTGCCGATCAGAAGTGATCCCCGGGATATAATATATTTTATGTTCGCTAGGATGGCCAGGGTTTAGTTATGGGAGTGGGGGGCTGTAATTGGGGCGGTAAAAAAGCAAAAGTGAAGCTGAAATGCCTTAGTTTGTACTGAGTCCTCAAAGTTTAGTTAGGGAGTCCTCTTTAAGCTGATCCGTGAGCAAAAAAACGTGTGAGTGTATAAGAGATTACTCTAAATTCAAATCACAATGGTGATCTTGATGAGGATGATCAGAATGCGATCAACATCCTCAATTCTTTACTAGAGGAAAATGAGAATCCACAAACATGTTTTCCAACTAGAAGATCAGCAAATCTTAATATAAGATCTACAAAGATGCCATCGTTAGGAAAAAACAAATGGCTAAGTATTTTTTTAGAAATGGTCCAGGCAGACTTAGAAGAAATTCCTTGGAAACAGATAGGTCATGATAACCTCACTCGAACAGAACGACAGGCGTTAAAAGAACTTAAAGAGGCAAAACAAATCATAATCAAAAGAAGCGATAAGGGCGGCAACATCGTCCTGATGGACGATGAAGACTACGAAAAAGAAGCCGAATGCCTCCTAGGAGATTTGAATACTTACCAAAAACTAGACCATGACCCTTTTCCACGGGTGGTTCGAGAATTGAACAGCAGATTGGACGACGCAGTGGAGGTGGGCTTACTAACGAAAAAGGAGTTTGAATATCTCTCAGTAGATGAGTACAATATTCCCACCTTCTACTGCATCCCAAAAGTTCATAAACCCTGGAAAAACCTCCAGGGAGTGTCGGCTATCCGAGGACCCCTGGACAGAGTAGGAAAATATCTGAATTCCTTACTAAAAACCATGGTAAACGAATTAAAATCGTTCATACAGGACACACATCATGTCTTAGCCAAATTTGCAGATCTGAGAATCACAGAGGAAGCATGGTTGGTAAGTATCGATGTAGAATCATTATATACATTGATACCACATAATTGGGGAATAGCAGCAGCTAAAAGATTTCTGGAAAAAAACTTTCCAGAATTCGGGCCTCAAAATGAATTTCTCATTGAACTTTTAGAATTTGCGCTACATCACAATTTTTTTCAGTTTTCAAGGAAGTTCTATCAAAAGATCAAAGGCACCTCAATGGGGGTGGCATGGTCACCAGCCTATGCGTGCCTCCATTTGGGAAGCTGGGAGGAAGAGGAAGTATATACCCATCCACTGTACCTCAGCCACGTACATACATGGCTGAGGTACATAGATGACGTGCTGGTCGTGTGGGTGGGTGACATTGTCTCTTTGCATGAGTTCGTCGCAGAACTCAATGTCAATCAGCGTAACATACGGCTGACCTACGCATACGACCAGCACAAACTGTCATTTTTAGACCTAATTATCAGACTTAAAGATGGTAGGGTGAACACCTGCACCTATCGGAAACAGACGGCAGCAAATACACTACTTAGAGCAGATAGCCATCACCCTCCCTGACTTAAAAATGGAATCCCCACAGGACAGTTTATAAGAATAAAGCGAAACTGTTCAGATACCAAAGACCTAAGTAGGGAGTCAAAAGAACTATATAAAAGATTCCGGGAAAGAGGATATTCCCATCTGCAGATCCGTAGAGCAAAACAAAAAGCGGCAATACGAACTAGAGAAAGCCTACTGACTATAAATCAAAAACCTATATCATCAAAAACAAAATCTAGCCCCGTAAGACTTATTACTACCTATGGAGCACAATGGGGCTCCGTACGTAAAGTATTGGAAAAAAACTGGAACGTCCTACTAAAAAACAAAAATATAGCAAAAATAGTAGGAGAGACCCTAAATGGTAGCTCGAAGATCTAAAAGTATAGGGGACATACTTATACACTCAGAGTTTACTAAACACCATAACCCTACTTGGCTATGTAAATTTCCACGCAGTAGGGGTATGTTTCCATATACGAAATGCCAGATATGCCCACATGTGGAGAGAACAGACATTTTTAGAGATGCAAAAGGTGAAAAAGAATTTGAAATCAGAGAGTTAATAAACTGTTCCACTTCAAAGGTGATATATATGATAACTTGTCCGTGTCCGAAAATTTATATTGGGAAGACCAAGAGGCCCCTCAAGGTCAGAATAGGGGAACACCTGAGGGACATCAAAAAGGAGAGGGAGAGAATATTGAAAGGGGAACTTAAAGAGAAAAAAGCAGAAGGACCAGTAGCCAAACATTTCGCACGATACCATAAAGGCGAAATAGAAGGCCTGAAAGTAAAAGGTATATATGTTTTGAAACTGCCAGAGAGAAGAGGGGATTTTGATTGTATTCTTTTACAAAAATAAAAATGGTGGATCTATACCCTGAAATCTTTAGCACCCCTTGGTATGAACACCGAGCTAAATCTACAGCCATTTTTAAATAAATGAAGTGGCCTTGAATGAAAATGACTGTTCTCTGGTACCACATACAACTGATATATTTGTATTATCAGTCTCCCCTTTTCTCCCCCCCCTTTTTTCCTTTTTACATAGTTACATAGTAGGTGAGGTTGAAAAAAGACACAAGTCCATCAAGTCCAACCTATGTGTGTGATTATGTGTCAGTATTACATTGTATATCCCTGTATGTTGCGGTCATTCAGGTGCTTATCTAATAGTTTCTTGAAGCTATCAATGCTCCCCGCTGAGACCACCGCCTGTGGAAGGGAATTCCACATCCTTGCCGCTCTTACAGTAAAGAACCCTCTACGTAGTTTAAGGTTAAACCTATTTTCTTCTAATTTTAATGAGTGGCCACGAGTCTTGTTAAACTCTCTTCTGCGAAAAAGTTTTAACCCTATTGTGGGGTCACCAGTCCGGTATTTGTAAATTGAAATCATATCCCCTCTCAAGCGTCTCTTCTCCAGAGAGAATAAGTTCAGTGCTTGCAACCTTTCCTCATAACTAAGATCCTCCAGACCCTTTATTAGCTTTGTTGCCCTTCTTTGTACTCGCTCCATTTCCAGTACATCCTTCCTGAGGACTGGTGCCCAGAACTGGACCGCATACTCTAGGTGCGGCCGGACCAGAGTCTTGTAGAGCGGTAGAATTATCGTTTTATCTCTGGAGTTGATCCCCCTTTCAATGCATGCCAATATTCTGTTTGCGTTGTTATCAGCAGCTTGGCATTGCATGCCATTGCTGAGTCGATCATCTACTAGGACCCCCAGGTCCTTTTCCATCCTAGATTCCCCCAGAGGCTCTCCCCCCAGTGTATAGATTGCATTCATATTTTTGCCACCCAAATGCATTATTTTACATTTTTCTACATTGAACCTCATTTGCCATGTAGTCGCCCACCCCATTAATTTGTTCAGGTCTTTTTGCAAGGTTTCCACGTCCTGCGGAGAAGTTATTGCCCTGCTTAGCTTAGTATCGTCTGCAAATACAGAGATTGAACTGTTTATCCCATCCTCTAGATAGTTTATGAACAAATTAAATAGGATTGGTCCCAGCACAGAACCCTGGGGAACCCCACTACCCACCCCTGACCATTCCGAGTACTCCCCATTTATCACCACCCTCTGAACTCGCCCTTGTACCCAGTTTTCAATCCATGTACTCACCCTATGGTCCATGCCAATGGACCTTATCTTGTACAGTAAACGTTTATGGGGAACTGTGTCAAATGCTTTTGTAAAATCCAGATACACCACGTCTACGGGCCTTCCTTTATCTAGATGGCAACTCACCTCCTCATAGAAGGTTAATAGATTGGTTTGGCAAGAACGATTCTTCATGAATCCATGCTGATTACTGCTAATGATACCGTTCTTATTACTAAAATCTTGTATATAGTCCCTTATCATCCCCTCCAAGAGTTTACATACTATTGATGTTAGGCTAACTGGTCTGTAATTCCCAGGGATGTATTTTGGGCCCTTTTTAAATATTGGTGCTACATTGGCTTTTCTCCAATCAGCTGGTACCATTCCAGTCAGTAGACTATCTGTAAAAATGAGGAACAAAGGTCTGGCAATCACTTGACTGAGTTCCCTAAGTACCCTTGGATGCAAGCCATCTGGTCCCGGTGATTTATTAATGTTAAGTTTCTCAAGTCTAATTTTAATTCCGTCCTCTGTTAACCATGGAGGTGCTTCCTGTGTTGTGTCATGAGGATAAACACTGCAGTTTTGGTTACTGAAGCCCCCTGATTCACTCGTGAAGACTGAGGAGAAGAATAAATTCAATACCTTTGCCATCTCCCCATCCCTTGTAACCAGATGTCCTTCCTCATTCTTTATGGGGCCAATATGGTCTGTCCTCCCTTTTTTACTGTTTACATACTTAAAGAATTTCTTGGGATTTTTCATGTTCTATCTTAGCCGTCCTAATTGCACCCTTACATTTCCTGTTGCATTCTTTATAAAGTCTGAATGCTGAGGATGATCCCTCAACCTTGTATTTTTTGAAGGCCTTCTGCTTTGCTTTTATATGCATTTTTACATTGGAGTTAAGCCATCCAGGACTTTTGTTCGCTCTTTTAAATTTATTACCCAATGGGATACATTGGCTAATGCCCTTATTTAATATGCTCTTAAAGCAAACCCATCTCTCCTCCGTATTCTTTGTTCCTAATATTTTATCCCAGTTTATGCCTTTTAGCAAGGTTTGTAGTTTAGGGAAGTTGGCTCTTTTGAAATTCAGTGTCTTTGTATTCCCTTTATGTTTCCTATTTGTGTGATTTATACTGAAACTAATTGACCTGTGATCGCTGTTACCTAAATTGCCCCGTATTTACACATCCGTGATCAGGTCTGTATTGTTGGTAATCAGTAGATCCAGTAATGTTTTATTTCTAGTTGGTGCGTCTACCATCTGACCCATAAAATTGTCCTGCAAGACATTAAGGAATTGGCGAGCCTTAAATGAATGTGCGGTTCCCTCCACCCAGTCTATGTCTGGATAATTAAAATCCCCCATTATGATAACACTTCCCATCCTTGCTGCTAATCCAATTTGTGATAGGAGATCCGTCTCCACTTCCTCCCTCAGGTTAGGGGGCCTATAGCATACTCCCAGTATTATTTTCCCCTTAGCTTCATCCCTTTGGAGCTCTACCCATAAGGATTCCACCTCCTCCCTAGCTCCCTTAGTGATGTCATCTCTCACATTCACTTGTACATTATTCTTGATATATAGGCATACCCCTCCCCCTATTTTACCCTTCCTATCCTTGCGGTAAAGGGTATACCCTTGAATGTTTGCCAGCCAATCATGAGAGCTGTTGAACCAGGTCTCTGAAATCCCCACAAAATCCAAATCCTCCTCGTACAACAGTATCTCTAGTTCACCCATCTTGTCTGCCATGCTCCTGGCATTGGTGAACATGCCACATAGTTTAGACCGGTCGCATATTGTCCTTGTATTGGGTGTTTCGAGATTGCAACTAGGACTTGCTACTATACTCACCTTGTGTTTTTGTGCTTTGGTTAACCTGCCACTAATGCCCCCAATACTACCCTCTGGAATATCTTCCGCGCTGGCTATCTCTGCCTCTTTTCTTTTCTACCCCCCCCTTTACTCCCCCCCTCCCCTATGTTCCCCCTTTCCCTCCTCCTTCCAAATCCCCCTTATTTCCCCCCCTCCCCTCCCTTCCCCCCCCTTATTTCCCCTTTTCTCCCCCCATTTCCTGAACTCCCTTACCCTCTTCATACTACACCCCCTCCCTCTTCCTCCCTCTCTTCCCTTCTTTTCTTTTCTTTCCTTTTCCCTTTTTTCCTCCCCCCCCCCCCCCCCCCCTTTTCCTCTTTTTTATCCATTTTCACTAAGAACTATCTAGCAAGGACTTGCGGACCAACACTGAACCCACTTAGATTGTCATTAAATTCCATCTGAAAATAAATAAATAAGTGATAATGACCACAAGTAAGAGATTAGTTTCTCCCTAAGGTTTACCTTCCTTAGTGTCATTTGTTGGTGTCCTGTCTGTCTGTGTAACTGCTCCCCTAATTATAAAGTACTAATTGCACAATATCCCCTACCAAATTCCCAAACATATGAATTGTAAAATTGAAACTTTTAGGGAAAAATGCCTAATGTTTCCTAATTCAGAAATATATGAAGTAATAAAAAAGAACCTCTAACTACAAGAAAATTAGAAAAATACAGCAATATTGGCGGAATAAGAATCAAACATAGAAAGGTTGCAGATGAATGAAAGACAACTACCCAAGCTGTCATCTAAGTTTGTCCTTAATTGTTTTTGAATGAAAATAAGAGAAGGAGGAGCGACCACACCTGGAGTCACTATAAAGGAGAGGTGGGGGTCAGCCCTCAGAACGTCCAGTAGAAGCTACGTAACTTACCTGTTGCGAAATGCGTCGACGTTAACAACATGCAGGGCAGCCGTGTGAAGTAATCCCCGAACCAGTGCCGGGTAGCGGAGGAGCGGCGTAGCTGGGTCCCATCGCACATGAGATGCCAACGAGAGAGGAACTGACAGTAAGCCTATTCGGAGCAAAAAACAAACGAGAGCACTGTGGAAACTGGGAGCGATAAACTGCAGATCGATCATCCGATCGGTGTGTATATGACCAGCTATACAGCGCTATAGGATAAATCACAATCGGATTACAGTGATTCAACACCCAATAGCAGCCGTCTTACCACCGAAGAGCTAACAGCCGGACAAGCATCTAGTAATGTGACGGGTGAGTGGCTGACAGCCAGAAGATCATTTGATTTACCAGTAAATCATCAGTCATACAGAGCAGAGGGATAAGTGAGGACCTGACCTCCGTGATCCAACACTCACCAGCAGCTGCTTCACAACCAAAGCGTGAATAGCAGGGAAAGATAAGGAGTCTACTTCACTAGAGTCCATACAAGAAAGGAGCTGGTAAAGTAACAAAAAATATTTTTGTCGTTTAATCCACAGCATCCCGTGTTTTTCAAATATGACTGATATGTATATAACAATACCCCGTTTAAGCTATGGCCTGTGCTAAATGCCTAAATGATCAAAGAGATAACAGACCAATGATTTAATGCTCTTACTATCATTGAATATTCACATGAAGGTAAACGCCTTTCATGGCTATCTATTAAATCAGCTATTAAAAGTGATTTGAATTCAAAGTGAATCCCTATATACTTATTTTCTTTCATTCATGGATTGGCTTTAAAAGGACTTCCTAGTAAATCTCTTTAGAAATTAGCACAGAACAAGGCAACTCAGCCTCACCTTTACTTTTTCACCGCTCCAATCATTGCCCCCCCCCGCTCCCATGAAGATAAATGCTTATTACGACTATTTATCTAATCAGCTTTAAAAGAAGATTTGAATTTAGAGTAATCTCTTATACACTCACACGTTTTTTTGCTCATGGATCAGCTTAAAGAGGACTCCCTAACTAAACTTTGAGGACTCAGTACAAACTAAGGCATTTCAGCTTCACTTTTGCTTTTTTACCGCCCCAATTACCGCCCCCCCACTCCCATGACTAAACCCTGGCCATCCTAGCGAACATAAAATATATTATATCCCGGGGATCACTTCTGATCGGCACTCCCGTAATTGATTATATAATTGGACTTGATCCATAAATAATTTATTTATGAATAAATAACATAGAGGCAATTAGCCTACTGGGATTGCCGAACAGGAGTGGACTACTTCAGGCGCCTGCAATATATGTTTTTTGTTGATTGTTATATGTGAGTATTGTTTGTCTGAATGTCAGTCACCTGTAACATTGTGAATGTGTCAGTGTGGCTTTATTTAAGGTATCATTTCCTTAGAATAACATACTGTAGGAGGATATGATTATATCAACTTTAATGGAAAGTAACATAATTGTTTTTTAAATCAACGATTTAGGTGAATATCACCATAATAAAATTTGATACAAAACTTTTTATACAACTGTGTAGAGTGCCCTTTCTGACCAGAAGTAGCTGTCTATTCTATCCCTGGGTTGCCTACTTTATAGACCATCCTAGGGATAAAATCTTCTTTATATATGTTTGGCAATACATAGAATAAAAGAAAGACATCACATGATCATTGAAGCAACCATTTTTTTACTTGATATTTATTCAATATACATAATGCTTTGAATATTAAAAATTATTGTGAGAAAAATGTTATAAGTCGCTTCAATACCGGGCACTTTCACCCCCTTCCTGCCCAGGCTTTCAGCGCTGTCATACTTTGAATGACAATTGCGTGGTCATGCAACACTGTACACATATGACATTTTTATAATTTTCTTCCTACAAATAGAGATTTCTTTTGGTGGTATTTAATCATCACTGTTTTTTTTATTTCTTGCTAAAAACAAAAAAAGATAGAACATTTAAAAAAAAAAAGTTTTTCTTAGTTTCTGTCAGTAAATTTTGTAAAGAAGTAATTTTTCTCCTTCACTGATGTGCGTTGATGGGGCTGCACTGATGGGCACTGATAGGCTGCACTGATGGGCATTGATGAGGCAGCACTGATGGGCACTGATGAGGCGGTACTGAAGGGCACCGATTAGGTGGCACTGATGAAGAGGCACTAATCTGCCACACTGATGGGCACTGATAGGTGGCACTTATGGAAAACAGAAACACACTCACAAGGAGTGTAGCTCCTCTAATGGGACTTTAAAGAGGGTCACTCACAGTATAAGTACAAGAGTAGTGGAAGGTTTTTTTAAAATGTTTTGAATATTTATTGGAAAAATGCTTAAAAGAGGATCATCATGACCTAACAGTAATACATAAATAAAAATGGATGCATACAATTGAAGAGAAATTGATATACATAGGACAATGACCAATTGTAATGGTAAAGTTGATTGAACAACATTAAACATATGACCCAACGTTTCAAGGTAAAAAGGGGGTTGACCTCTTCTTCAGGGGTAGCGACAATTGGTCAGGATGAATTTTTACATGCCCTGGAAACTTCTCTGTGAACTTGAGTGATGTAAAAATTCATCCTGACCAATTGTCGCTACCCCTGAAGAAGAGGTCACCCCCTTTTAGGTCATGATTAGGTCATGATGATCCTCTTTTAAGCATTTTTCCAATAAATATTCAAAAAATTTAAAAAAAACCTTCCACTACTCTTGTACTTATACTGTGATTGACCCTCTTTAAAGTCCCATTAGAGGAGCTACACTCCTTGTGAGTGTGTTTCTGTTTTGTATCATATTTGGGATGTGGGTCCACTCCTAATCTACAACGCACACTGGGGCGACACCTTCCACCTCTATATGCGGCACTAATAAGCACTAATAGGTGGCAGTGATGGGCACTGAAAGGCAGCACTGTCTGGCATCACTGATGGGCATTGGTTGGTGTCACTATTGGGCACTGCTTGGTGGCACTGCTGGGGCTACATGTCAGAGCACTGACAACACTCTCTGCTGCAAGAAGATGCCGCTGGACTGACCGGCTGTGATTGGATACAGCCGATCACATGGTTAAAGAGTAGGGATGAGCTTTATGTTCGGGTCAAACATGAGTTCGACTCAAACATTGGCTGTTCGTCCGTTCGCCGAATAGCGGACAATTTGAGGTGTTCACGGCAAATTCGAAAGCAGTGGAACACCCTTTAAAAGTCCATGGGAGAAATCAAAAGTGCTAATTTTAAAGGTTAATATGCAAGGTATTGTCATAAAAAGTGTTTGAGGACCTGGGTCCTGCCCCAGGGGACATGTATCAATGCAAAAAAAGGTTTAAAAACAGCCGTTTTTTTGGGAGCAGTGATTTTAATAATGCTTAAAGTGAAACAATAAAAGTGAAATATTCCTTTAAATTTCGTACTTGGGGGGTGACTATAGTATGCCTGTAAAGTGGCGCATGTTTCCCGTGTTTAGAACAGTCTCTGCACAAAATGTACTCGCTGCTATAATGAATTATTGGTCCCGACAATACACATAAAAGTCATTGAAAAAAACGGCATGGGATTCCCCACAGTCCATTACCAGGCCCTTTGGGTCTGGTATGAATATTAAGGGGAACCCTGAACCAAAATTTTAAAAAAAATTGTGTGGGGGTCTCCCCAAATTCCATACCAGGCCCTTTAGGCCTGGTATGGATATTAAGGGGAACCCGCGCCAAAATTTAAAAAAAATGGCGTGGGGTCCCCCCAAAAATCCATACCAGACCCTTATCTGAGCACGCAACCTGGCAGGCCGCAGGAAAAGAGGGGGGGACGAGAGAGCACCCCTCCTCCTGAACCGTACCAGGCCACATGCCCTCAACATGGGGAGGGTGCTTTGGGGTAGCCCCCCAAAGCACCTTGTCCCCATGTTGATGGGGACAAGGGCCTCATCCCCTCAACCCTTGCCCGGGGGTTGTGGGGGTCTGCGGGCGGGGGGGCTTATCGGAATCTGGAAGCCCCCTTTAAAAAGGGGACCCCAGATCCCAGCCTCCCTCCCTGTGTGAAATGGTAACGGCCTACTATTTCACAAAAAAAGTGTCAAAATGGTAAAAATGACAAGACATGGCTTGGGACAAGTCCTTTATTAATGAACAAAAAAATAAAAATGCCCCACAAAGTCTTCTTCTTCTCTTGCTCTGTGTATTGCCGGGACCGACAATTCATTATAGCCAGTCTTTAAAATGACTTTTTCCTTTAGAAATGTCATTTTGTGCAATGACTGTTGTAAACACGAGAAACAAGCGCCACTTTACAGGCATACTATAGACAACCCCCAGGTACGAAATTTAAAGAAATATTTCACTTTTATTGTTTCACTTTAAGCATTATTAAAATCACTGCTCCTGAAAAAACGGCCGTTTTTAAAACTTTTTTTTGCATTGATACATGTCCCCTGAGGCAGGACCCAGGTCCCCAAACACTTTTTATGACAATAACTTGCATATAAGCCTTTAAAAAACTTGCATATAAGCCTTTATCACTTTCATGTTCATGTCCCATACTTTAATGGTGTTCGCGTGTTTGAACAAATTTTTTGCCTGTTCGCATGTTCTGCTGCGAACCGGGGGGTGTTCGGCTCATCCCTATTAAAGAGCAGCATCATCGGCTCGTTACCCAGATCAGGATCGCACCGTGTCCTAGGACATGGCATGATTGCTGTGCGCCCCTGCAGGCGCAGGAGTGCGGTGACACTGGGGCGACGTCATAGGACTTTGTCCCAGAACGAGATGGGAACCCGCCCGCTGTCATTTTACTATACAGCGGGCGAGAGGTAGTTAAACAAAAATTTGATATTTGATGGGTGCAACCCCATCTCCATCTCCCCCTCTTAGGTTAGTATCTATTGCTACCACCTTTGTCTCTATTTAAAGGACAAATGTGGGAGAGCAAAAAAACAAACACAGACACTCACCTACTGTATATGGCGGCAGCATTTTTACATTCTGGACTGTGTCAGTAGTATTTTTATTATTTCATTTATTTTTTTGCAATTTTATTTTTTTTGGGGGGGGGGGTGGTAGGTGTCAGTGGTTTTATTTATTATTATTATTATTATTTTTTATCAGCCCTGTCAGGGACCCCTGACTACTCCCCTTTGAGACAGAGAAAGGGACTGAGGACAGAGAATCCTCAGTCCCTTTCTCTGCAGCCCCAGCTGCACTGGAGATGAATAGACAGGAGACAGCGGCTCCTCTCCATTCATAAACTGAAGCATCGTAAACGTAGTTTACTCTGCTCAGTTATGAATGGACAGAGTCAGTGTGCATTCAGAAAAGGAAGGAGCCGGTAAAAGACATATATACCGACTCCTTCCTCTGCTCTCCATCATGACAGACCCGGGACAGGGGGGACCAGAGGAGCATGGAGGGTAGGGTGACCAGACGTCCCCGTTTTCCGGGGACAGTCCCCGGATTGAGGACACTCTCCCCGGAGCCCGTCTGTCCCCGGATTTGTCCCCGGATTGCAGGGGCGGCACTCAGGAACGTAGCGGCACGCACCGCTAACACTGGCCGTTGCCCTGATCTGTGCCACGGGACTTGCGCTGTGTCCCTCAGCACAGCGGTCTGAAGCCGCCTCCCCCTCCTCTCTGTTTACATTCACACAGGAGGAGGAGGAGCCCGAGGGACACACACGGCTGTGTGTATCATCCGCGCTGTTCTGAGGTCTGTAAACTTCATTTAATTACAGTATGTGGTGGACATGTGCAGGGGATTCTATACTAATGGGGGGGGGGGCTCTGCACTGGGGGGATTCTATACTAATGGGGGGGGGGGCTCTGCACTGGGGGGATTCTATACTAATGGGGGGGGGCTCTGCACTGGGGGGATTCTATACTAATGGGGGGGGGGCTCTGCACTGGGGGGATTCTATACTAATGGGGGGGGCTCTGCACTGGGGGGATTCTATACTAATGGGGGGGGGGCTCTGCACTGGGGGGATTCTATACTAATGGGGGGGGCTCTGCACTGGGGGGATTCTATACTAATGGGGGGGGGGGCTCTGCACTGGGGGGATTCTATACTAATGGGGGGGGGCTCTGCACTGGGGGGATTCTATACTAATGGGGGGGGGCTCTGCACTGGGGGGATTCTATACTAATGGGGGGGGGGCTCTGCACTGGGGGGATTCTATACTAATGGGGGGGGGCTCTGCACTGGGGGGATTCTATACTAATGGGGGGGGGCTCTGCACTGGGGGGATTCTATACTAATGGGGGGGGGCTCTGCACTGGGGGATTCTATACGAATGGGGGGGGCTCTGCACTGGGGGGATTCTATACTAATGGGGGGGCTCTGCACTGGGGGGATTCTATACTAATGGGGGGGGGGCTCTGCACTGGGGGGATTCTATGCTAATGGGGGGGCTCTGCACTGGGGGGATTCTATACTAATGGGGGGGGCTCTGCACTGGGGGGATTCTATACTAATGGGGGGGCTCTGCACTGGGGGGATTCTATACTAATGGGGGGGGCTCTGCACTGGGGGGATTCTATACTAATGGGGGGGGCTCTGCACTGGGGGGATTCTATACTAATGGGGGGGCTCTGCACTGGGGGGATTCTATACTAATGGGGGGGCTCTGCACTGGGGGGATTCTATACTAATGGGGGGGGGCTCTGCACTGGGGGGATTCTATACTAATGGGGGGGGCTCTGCACTGGGGGGATTCTATACTAATGGGGGGGCTCTGCACTGGGGGGATTCTGTACTAATGGGGGCTCTGCACTGGGGGGATTCTATACTAATGGGGGCTCTGCACTGGGGGGATTCTATACTAATGGGGGGGGGGCTCTGCACTGGGGGGATTCTATACTAATGGGGGCTCTGCACTGGGGGATTCTATACTAATGGGGGGGCTCTGCACTGGGGGGATTCTATACTAATGGGGGCTCTGCACTGGGGGGATTCTATACTAATGGGGGCTCTGCACTGGGGGGATTCTATACTAATGGGGGGGCTCTGCACTGGGGGGATTCTATACTAATGGGGGCTCTGCACTGGGGGATTCTATACTAATGGGGGGCTCTGCACTGGGGGATTCTATACTAATGGGGGCTCTGCACTGGGGGATTCTATACTAATGGGGGCTCTGCACTGGGGGGATTCTATACTAATGGGGGCTCTGCACTGGTGGGATTTTATACTAATGGGGGCTCTGCACTGGGGGGATTCTATACTAATGGGGGGGCTCTGCACTGGGGGGATTCTATACTAATGGGGGGGCTCTGCACTGGGGGGATTCTATACTAATGGGGGGCTCTGCACTGGGGGGATTCTATACTAATGGGGGCTCTGCACTGGGGGGATTCTATACTAATGGGGGCTCTGCGCTGTGGGGATTCTATACTAATGGGGGGGGGGCTCTGCACTGGGGGGATTCTATACTAATGGGGGCTCTGCACTGGGGGATTCTATACTAATGGGGGGCTCTGCACTGGGGGGATTCTATACTAATGGGGGCTCTGCACTGGGGGGATTCTATACTAATAGGGGGGCTCTGCACTGGGGGGATTCTATACTAATGGGGGCTCTGCACTGGGGGATTCTATACTAATGGGGGGGCTCTGCACTGGGGGGATTCTATACTAATGGGGGGGCTCTGCACTGGGGGGATTCTATACTAATAGGGGCTCTGCACTGGGGGATTCTATACTAATGGGGGGGCTCTGCACTGGGGGGATTCTATACTAATGGGGGCTCTGCACTGGGGGATTCTATACTAATGGGGGGGGGGGGGCTCTGCACTGGGGGGATTCTATACTAATGGGGGCTCTGCACTGGGGGATTCTATACTAATGGGGGGGCTCTGCACTGGGGGGATTCTATACTAATGGGGGCTCTGCACTGGGGGATTCTATACTAATGGGGGGGCTCTGCACTGGGGGGATTCTATACTAATGGGGGCTCTGCACTGGGGGATTCTATACTAATGGGGGGGGGCTCTGCACTGGGGGATTCTATACTATCGGGGGGGCTCTGCACTGGGGGGATTCTATACTAATGGGGGCTCTGCACTGGTGGGATTCTATACTAATGGGGGGCTCTGCACTGGGGGGATTCTGTACTAATGGGGGGCTCTGCACTGGGGGGATTCTGTACTAATGGGGGCTCTGCACTGGGGGGATTCTATACTAATGGGGGCTCTGCACTGGGGGGATTCTATACTAATGGGGGGGGCTCTGCACTGGGTGGATTCTATACTAATGGGGGCTCTGCACTGGGGGATTCTATACTAATAGGGGGGGGCTCTGCACTGGGGGGATTCTATACTAATGGGGGGGCTCTGCACTGGGGGGATTCTATACTAATGGGGGCTCTGCACTGGGGGATTCTATACTAATGGGGGGGCTCTGCACTGGGGGGATTCTATACTAATGGGGGCTCTGCACTGGGGGGATTCTATACTAATGGGGGGGGCTCTGCACTGGGGGGATTCTATACTAATGGGGGCTCTGCACTGGGGGGATTCTATACTAATGGGGGCTCTGCACTGGGGGGATTCTATACTAATGGGGGGGCTCTGCACTGGGGGGATTCTATACTAATGGGGGCTCTGCACTGGTGGGATTCTATACTAATGGGGGGGCTCTGCACTGGGGGGATTCTATACTAATGGGGGGGCTCTGCACTGGGGGGATTCTATACTAATGGGGGGGCTCAGCACTTGGGGGATTCTATACTAATGGGGGGCTCTGCACTGGGGGGGATTCTACACTAATGGGGGCTCTGCACTGGGGGGATTCTATACTAATGGGGGGGGCTCTGCACTGGGGGGATTCTATACTAATGGGGGTTCTGCAGTGAGGGGGTGTCTATACTATTGGGGGCTCTGCACTGGGGGGATCCTATACTAATGGGGGGGCTCTGCACTGAGAAATATGCAAGTTAAAGGGTTACTCCGCAAAATGTTGTAAAACTCCTCCAGTATTTTATATTGCTTTTGTTCCTGTAACATTTGTAGTCTTAGAACAGTTAGCTATTAATATTTGATTATTTATGTTTGAAGGTATCCTACGTGTTGTTACCATGCAATCTTTTACTGTTCTGAATTGTTAATTTATTGTTCATTGTTATTGTTGAACCAAAATTCTTTGGCAAGAATAAAATAGAAAATATGCATTGAAAAGTTTTATCTCCATCTTATCGTCTTAACATTTGGTAGTCGTATTCCAAAAA
The DNA here is from genome assembly GCA_037952925.1 of Lithobates clamitans. Lineage (NCBI taxonomy): Eukaryota > Metazoa > Chordata > Amphibia > Anura > Ranidae > Lithobates > Lithobates clamitans. Next base: position 3,522,212 of record JBBGZY010000800.1, read on the forward strand.
ATTGTAAGAATCTTCTTTTTTTTTTTTTGTCTCATGGACGAAATGTGAGAAATAACGTATATATCATATAATCCTTCCATAAACATATACCACATACACTGAATATATAATTTGAGGAATATATGCTTATAAAATCGTTTACCATTTGCCAAAAAAAAAAATGTCCCCGGATTTCATTTTGAAAATCTGGTCACCTTAATGGAGGGGGACTGGAGGAGCATAGAAGACATGGAGGGGGACTGGAGGAAGACCAGAGGACATGGAGGGGGACTGGAGGAGGACCAAAGGAACATGGAGGGGGACTGGAGGAGGACCAGAGGACATGGAGGGGGACTGGAGGAGCACAGAGGACACGGAGGGGGACTGGAGGAGGACCGTAGGAGCACAGAGAGGGGGACACAGAGAAGGATTTAGGGGACAGTCAGGGGTGATCAGTACGGCGGTGGAGGGAGATACAAGCACCGATCTCCCTGTATAGATTTCAATAAAGAAGCTGAAAGCCACAGGGGGAAAGGAGGAGAAGCGGTACCGCCGCACCAATCACCCCTGACTGTCCAGGTATCAGGTCAAGCATCGGAGCATGCTCGGTATCGGCACCAATATTAGTATCGGCATCGGTGCAACCCTAGTTTAGTGCATTATGCGCCCAGGAACCAATGTTTGGAATACAAAAACTCTGTATTCTGAGCATTCAACTCTGGGAGCTTACTGCCCTAAATGTCAGTACCATTTGTTCACTGTCCAGCTCCAGCAGCTGTCAGCCTCTCATAGAGTATGACAAGCTGCCAGCAGCAGGGCTGGATGGTGTGCCTGTACCATGCACCCACACCCAAATGCCAGAGCCTAATGCACCGTGGCTAAACACTCAGTATACATGAGGCCTTGTGGGTTTCACAGCAAAAGTAGGAATATGTACAGTATGTATGTAATTATATTTGAAAGCCATGTAGATTTTTTCACTTCAGTATTATGGACATACTGGTGTGGATCAGTGACATAAAATGATAATGCATTCAGTATTTTTACAGGTTTTAGCATTAGAACAACTGAAAAAGTCCAAGGGTTTGAATTATAACGGTGACCATACATGGTGTGATAAAACTGAACGACTGATATTCAATTTATCAAACAATAAAGTTGGACATAGAGCGAGAGACAAAACTGGCATGTCTGAGCAATGAGTGACAGGTACTGTTGGGTTTTAATTGATCCGAATGGATCATTTGTGGCACAATTAGGCAACATTCAGCTTGCCCCTGGTGGTTGGTTTATTTAATCCCTTCAGGCCGACCTATGCAAATATGCGGCCCCACTAGACTGGGCTTTTTTTCTGTGGGGCCGCATATTTGCATATCTCCCTTTGTTCTGGAAGCACAGCGCACTCCCAGCTCAGAGACTAGGGTCTCAGCAGGAGCCCCAGGCCTCGTTCTAATGTTCGGGACCGGGAACTTCCGATCAGGAGTCACTTGATCGCTGTGATAGCCTCTGATTGGCTATCATAGCGATCAGCCACTGTGAAGCCCTTCCCCGTGTTTTCTGTCTCTGTGAATGGACGAGACTGATACATTGTATTATTCTCTGTCCATGCAGAGATAGAAAAAAGAAAAGTGTGTGTGTGTAGAAACTATAATAATAATATTAATAGTTAAAAAATAAATTCAAATTAAAAAATACCTAGGTCGGGGTCAAGGTCATGCAGGCTGCACAAACTTTTGCTGTAATTTCTGTAATAGATTAATACCTATAATCGTCAGCTCCACCTAGCGACAAAAATGCAGAATATATTTATTTCTTTGAGGTATTTATGTACAGTTTGCCAGAAAGCACAGCCAGGAGGGAGACACTACATTTTCTGTTATGCCACATACACACGATCGCACATTCCGACAACAAAATCCATGGATTTTTTCCAACGGATGTTGGCTCAAACTTGTCTTGCATACACACGGTCATACAAAGTCGGACGGAAACTCCGAACGTCAAGAACGTGGTGACGTACAACATGTACGACGGCACTAGAAAAGGGAAGTTCAATCCCAAGTGCACCACCATTTGGGCTCCTTCTGCTAATCTTGTGTTAGTAGAAGTTGGTGAGAGACGATTCGCGCTTTTCAGCCTTGTGCTTTTCAGATCGTTATTACTGCTCTTCAGTTTGTGCTCGTGGGTTCGTATCTGTTCTTCAGTGCATGTAGTCAGTTTGCATTTGTTTTGTGCGTATTATTATTATAGTACGTATTTGATCTTCAGTGCGTTCTTGTCTGCTCATTTCTGAATTTCAGCTCGCTCTTCTCAGGCCTTTCTGTTTTTCAGTGCTTTCTGTTAGTTCGTTCTGACCAGCTGACCGTTTTGAAGCCATGTTGTGGTTACGTACTCGTTGTAGAGTTTGTGCTATGCGGGAGCTTGGTGTTGGGGTTCTTGCTTTGACCCAAGCCCAGTCCATGAACAGGGTGGGGAGGAGTTCATGGATGAAGAATTTGTTGCTCCAGTGTGACCAATTCTCTCATATGCCTTTGTTGCGGGAGATCTGTGAGAATAATCCTGATGATTTCAGGAATTATCTCCGGATGACGGACCCCGTTTTTCACCGTCTGTTGACTTTGCTGTCCCCTTATATCAGCAGGCAGGACACCTGCATGCGGCAAGCCATCACTCCCGAGTAGAGGTTAGTCGCCACGTTGCGGTACTTAGCGACAGGGAGAAGTCTCCAGGACATCAAGTTCTCGACAGGCATCTCCCCCCAGACTCTGGGGATCATTATCTCTGGGGACCTATTCTGCCATCCTTCAGGTCCTGCAGAAGGACTATATTAGGGTAAGTTTTCTCCTTTAACATCACATTCTATGTATTTCATGTTTGCTAATGTATTGTATTTCTTTCATCATTCCCTAATTACCATGATTGTAATATGCTGTGAATGTCCCCTTTGTCCTCATGCACGCTGGAAGCTTTTAAACTTTCTTTTTGTCCTTAATGCATATTTGCCTTCACTAACCTCCCCAGAATGCTATCCTGGGTCCATACACACCTAGCTTAGTCACTTAACAATGTATTTTGTCAGCTCCATAGTAGTGCTTTAGCCTTAACACCCCCTAAAATGTGCACAAACGTTATTTGTGTCTTTAAATTCATGCAGAGTGCAAGAGGCTTTTTTTGGGGGTTTCAAAATCATTTTGAACCCTCCCTCCCCCAACCGTTAAAGTCAACCAATACCAGTCCTCTGCTGACTTTGCCAAACCCATACACACTATACCTACCTCTTTTGTGGTCATATTTATGTATGAATTCACCAAAGCATGAAGTGCAAGGGCCTGCCTGAATACTTTTAAATGGTACTGTTTAAAGCTTTGTTCTCCTATTATCTTGATAGGTAATTGCAGAATGTAAAAAAGCGCTTCAATTTGTACAGTGTGTATTATTATTTTTGGATTATGACACGACTTACCTGTCCAGTGGGCTGCCAATAGTGTAAGTAAGGAGGGCATGGCCAAAGTAACACACATTGTTATGTCAGCTCTCAATGAAGTGGAAAGGATTACCTGTCCAAAACATCTCCCCCCCTAACATTTTTTACAATGGGCCATCAGAGGGGGTGAGAAATCTGATAAGTGTACCTTATCTTTTTGTCTTTAAATACTCCTTCAAATAAATGTTAATACTGATTTTGGCCAAGAATGTTTGTGTTTAATCTGCTTGCAATGTTTATGTGCAAAATGACTATTATTTTTTCTTGTTTGACTCCCCAGTTTCCTTCAACGCCACAGGAATGGCAGACTGTGGCCTCCCAGTTTGCCCAGCATTGGGACTTTCCCAACTGCGGAGAAGCAATAGATGGGAAGCACGTCCACATCGTCCTGCCCCCCAACTCGGGGTCATACTATTATATCTATAAAGGGTTTAATAGTATTGTAATGTTGGCGGTGGTGTCGGCAACATAAAAGTTCCTGTATGTGGACGTGGGGAAGAATGGCCGGATGTCGGATGGTGGAGTCATCGCCCAAACCGAATTTTACAGATGGCTCCAGAATGGTGGCTTGGGATTGCCACCTGCTGAAGAGAACATAGAAGGACTCCCGTTCGTCTTTGTCGCTGATGAAGCATTTGGTCTGGGTGAACATCTGATGCGGCCGTTCCCCATGAGGACCCTCACCCCGGAGCAGAGGGCTTTTAACTACCAGCTGGCCAGAGCCAGAAGAGTGGTGGAAAATGTCTTAGGAATAATGGCCAGCTGGTTCCTCACAGTGATCAACATGGCAGAATATAAACTCGATCATATAGTTATGGCATGCTGCATATTGCATAACTATTTACGAAAAAATGCTTTGAATCTTTTTTGCCTCTCCCTGTTGTTCAATAGTGCAAACGTAATATTTTTGATACATGATGTGACAATCTTATCTTCAGCGAACTATTATATTGTGGGTCTGCTACACACACACACACCTTTTTTTTTTGGTAATTTATGTAATGCATTACTGATAAAAATCTTCATAATTTTCAGCACCATGACTGAAATTTGTGGAGTCACGAAAATGGCGTGATTGTGGCAAATTATAAAGCACTGTGGGAGTTATTTACTAAAGGAAATTCAACTTTGCACTCCAAATGCACTGCAAAAGTGCACTTGAAACTGCACTGAAACTGCAAAGTGGATTTGCCTTTAGTAAATAACCCCCATTGCCACTGTAAACACCAACTTAGTACAGAAACTTCTATTGAGCATTGAAAGAAGAAACCACACATTGTTGAGTAGAAAACATTTTACTCAAAGCACATTCACATGTGCGTTAGGAAAAGGGTTTTTGAACAAACCAACATCTTTGCTGTATAACATTTTTTTTTTCACATTAGAAATATCCATTTTTTGGTTAAACAGGCATGTTTTAAACCATAACATACACAACTCAGGAACTTACAAAGTTCAACTTTGATAAAGTGAAGGCAATATCAGACATTAGTATGTCCAAACTGTGTTGATCTTGCCTTCATCAGATGGGGTGATGTCACCCCTGTAAAAGCCAAATTTTGAAGATGCACACAAATTGTGATTCAAACTGGGGATTTCCCTCCTGATCCCATGCCTAATGTCAACATGTGCTAGCTCCCATCATGGGGGATCAATGGACGTGTTTTGGGATGCAACCCCTTCCTCTCACCTCATTGAGTTGCGAGGAAGGGGTTGCACCCACAAAACGTGTACATTGATATCCCGTGATGGCAGAGAGCACATGTTGACACACCGTGTGCATATTAAAAATTTGGCTTTTAAAATACTATAAAACTTGTTTTTAAAATAAAAAAATACACAATAAAACAGTACATTTTTTGGGGGTTTTATATTCTGCCTAAACCATCAATGATGTTCTTCATTTTTTGTTTAACATCACTGATGTTTTCCTTTATATTTTCTAAATCATGAATGCACCCCATTATCACACCGATGAGGATCTGGGCACTTTCACTTCTGAAATGAGATTCTTCTTCCACAACATCCACATCACCTAAAAATAAATAAAAAAACACACCATGTCTTATAAATATGCAGGCATACATCTATTACCTGAAGCTGTGGTCTCAAACACTCACCTGTTGTGGTCACTATTTTAGCCACTTCATAATCCTCTCCCTTCTCATCCTCTGCTTGTGGTTTTGGGATTTCCCCTTCTTTCAGAGTTGGGGGGTCCCTGGTGACCTCTGATGTCCCGAGTCTTTTCTCCCCTATGTGAGTTAAAAAAAAGCATACTTAGCACACAGATATTTGAGGGCAGAAATAGGAATATGAAACATTGCTTGGAAGTGTCGTACAATTGTCTGTTTTGGCAGAGTTCCAAGCTGAAGACATTTTTATTTCCTTTCTAAAGCTGGAATACTTACCTTTTTTGTCATTTTCACACATGGAGACACCCCTAGTATCCACTGGAGCACCTGTGTGGGACACCCTAAAAAGGTTGTTCTGGTGTCCCACACTAGTGCTCCTCCATTCAGATGTGTAAACAGCTGCTGAGTGTCCTCTCCTTACACTGAATCAAGTTGGCATTTCGTTCTAGTACAAACCCATCTAGACAACAATGTCATAAACTTCTTTTAATAAAAAATATGGCTGAACAAATGTAGTTAACCTGTATCTGCCAAAAACATCTTATAAGTCGGCGAATGAACGATGTTTCCTACGACCGATTACTGTGCCCATGAACATGAAAGTTGTCATTTTTAACTGTACAACAGTAAAAAAAGCACATGGAGCAGCATGCAAGTAATAATAATAAAAGGAACACACGACAACTACTTACTTTTTTGAAGAACTCTCTTGATCTTTCTGTACTGATCCTGCTCCCTCAATTTCAGGTCTGACTAGCGTTTCCTCAATTGATCCTTGGATCGTCGAACCCCAAAATTCCTGTGCAGACTTTTCATAACTTTAGCCATGATATTGGCCTTTTTCACATTTGGGTTTGGGTAAGGTCCATGCTTCCCATCATAGTCAGCCCTCTTCAAGATGTCCACCATCTCCACCATCTCTATAAAGGACATATTTGAGGCCTTAAATCTGCCAATCTAAGGATTGGGACGTTTGTGGCTCCGGGCTTTCATCGTTGCTGCTCTCCTCTGCATGCAGTTGCTCTTTCTCCGCCATGTGCTCTCCCACTGCGCCGATAGACAAGGGACGGGGAATAAACTAGAAAGAACGTCAGGCGCGGGCGGAGTTTCACGCATGCGCAGTGTATATAAAGCGTAACGCGGGTGCGTCTTATGTACGATCTGTGAGAGAAGGAAGGTGTATCGGAAGCGCCGATCATTATAACGAAGGTACAATTTTAACTTGGTGCATCAGTGGCCTATACTGCTTATAGATTGAGGTCTATATTGGGTCAAGATTATGAGAGTTTCGCCTGACATTAGGGTTTATCTTGTGTTGTGTCTTGCAGAGAAAATGGATCCCTTCATTTATATGGAATTTCTATCAATATTCATTGATATGTTCAGGGAGCTGCCCTGTCTGTGGCAGGTGAACCACCCGTTTTTTTATAACAAAACAAAGAGGCAGGCAGCGCTGGAGAAACTGCTTGAATTTGTGAAGCCGATGATCCCCACGGCGGACATCAAGTATTTAAAGTCCAAAATTGGTGGCATGAGGAGTACTTATCTTAGGGAGCGCAAGAAGGTCCAGGATTCCCTGAGATCAGGAGCAGCGGATGACATTTATGTACCCAGGCTGTGGTACTATGACAGACTGCATTTTCTGTCAGACCATAGTGAACCCAGGCCAGCACTCTCCAATCTTCCTTCAAGGCTCCCCCCCCCCCCCCCCAGCTGAGGCTTCCGATGACCAACCTGGGCCTTCCAGGCAGCAATATGTGGAGGAGCCCAGCTTGAGCCAGGTATAGCATTGTTAAAAAATGTTTCTGGTTGTCAAATTAATGTTAAATAGATGTTATTTTTGATCACTAATTTATGATTTCACAAAGTGAAATACATATCAATAGACCAAGAAAAAAAGGGGGTTCCCCTAAACGGACTTTTAAGGCACTGGAAATAGTCAAACAAATACAAAAATATCTATAAAAATAAGAATTTTATTCAAAAACTTTAAAACACATAGAGCAAGGTATAGGTTTTTCGTACATCACACTCCCTCTTTGGGTGTAAAGAGTACCTATTATTTATTCCTCATGTTATCATACATGTGATGTACGAATAACCTATACCTTGCTCTATGTGTTTTAAAGTTTTTGAATAAAATTCTTTCTTTTATAGATATTTTTGTATTTGTTTGACTATTTCCAGTGCCTTAAAAGTCCATTTAGGGGAACCCCCTTTTTCTCTTGGATTAATTATTGGATGTGGCACTCCCCTCCCACTACATGGTGTGCCTGTCCCCTTTTTTCTTGTACATATCAATAGACAGTAGTAAACAAAAATGATTGTGACAAGAATGAAAAATGCTGGGGTCAGAATGATAGTCATTTCTATTTATTAACATTCAATTTGCAACAGTCATGAGCTGAAAATTGTGTGTGATTGCTGAACAAAAAACTAAAAATATGTCCCTTTTTCATACACAGGAAAGCCTCATCCAGGCAGTGGAAAGTGGCAGCCAAAAGGTGGCCGGGACCAGTAGCCTGCCCAAAACCCAGGTCCCTCCCTTCCGCATTCCAACAAAAAATCCCAGGAAGAGGAGTAACCTGGAGGAGGCTGCAATTGGCCTATTTCGGAAGGCTACTGTGGCCCTCAGAACCCCCCCAATAATCAAGATGAAGATGAATATGCCTACATGGTAGCCTGCAAAATGCAGGAAATGGAGGAGGGCCAACACCTCTTATGTGAGCATCTCATCTTACAAGCCCTAAATAAGGGGTTGAGGGGCGAACTCACAAACCAAAGCCACCTTTGTGAGTTCAACCATGGTCCTCCTCCTGCTCCTCCATCTCCTGCCACAACTACAACACCAGAGCCACAGCCTGAAAGGAAGCCTGGAAGGAAGTGTGTAAGGAAGACCAGAGAGTGATGGCCTGGGTTCAGTTTGGTCTGACAAAAGATGCAGGCTGTGGTATGACCACAGCCTGGGGACATATATGTCATCTGCTGCTGTTCCTGATCTCTTGTAGTCCTGGACCGGATTGTGCTCACTATTATAAGGACTCCTCAGGCCACCAATTTTGACTATAAAATTATTGATGTCTGCCCTAGGGTACAAAGGCTTCGCAAATTTCAGTAGTCTCTCCAGCGTTGCCTTCCTCTTTATTTTGTTATGACCCAGAATAAATAGATATTTTTTTTCTGAAAAACTTGCCTATGTGTTTTACTTCAAAAAGGACAGTTTGTTTGTGAGTAGGCAGGTGCATTTCCGAAATACAATGTCAAATTAACAAGGGACACCAACACAAACCAACCTCCTTGAGATTAAAAAATACAAGATCATAATGGTGTTGTGGAGATCTTGATAAAAAATAATAATAATAATATATACACAAAAATTCTAAACATTATTATGGAGATCTGACGAAAAAAATAAATAATATTATTCAGGAGATCACGAGAAATAATAAAGAAAGAAGTTTGTGAGAACTCTGTGTGACTATGAGCAGCAAAACAACTTCATTATTCTAGCATTATACAGAAGAAGAGAATGCGCTGCATTAAACTATTTAAAAAATTGCAGCGTGACGAATGTGCTATCTCCATTACGAACGCTAGTTTTACCAGACCGAGCGCTTCCGTCTCGTAATTTATTCTGAGCATGCGTGGCACTTGTGCGTCGGAATTGTGTACACACGATCGGAATTTACAAGAACGGATTTTGTTGTCGGAAAATTTGAGATCCAGATCTCAAATTTTGTGCGACGGAAATGCCGATGGAAAATGTCCGATGGAGCCTACGCACAGTCAGAATTTCCGACAAAAAGCTCCCATCGAACATTTTCTGTCGGAAAATCTGACCGTTTGTACGCGGCATTACAGATAAGGGATGCAGTGCTGTCCCCAGCCCGCTGATTGGACAATGTAAAGCCATCAGCTCTGCTCAGTCAGCAAACGTACATATATTAGAGCTTGATTACATTCTGGTGTTATGTCTCCTTCTCCCAGTGTGTTGTTGTAAATGGGGATTATAGAAAGATAACAAGACAAATCAGGTCCTCATACTAGTTGTATTCAAATATATATTGAATTATTGTTAAAGAAACACACAATACAAAAATGCTGTTTTGGTGGGCTTTAGCTTTAGGTTTAGTGGGGCCCCTTCACACATGTTTCATGCATTTATTTTATGTGCTATCATTTTACTTGTTGCCTAGGTATTTGTATTTGTCGGTTTGCGTGCCTGAAGCCATGCAGGTCACTTTGGTAATGTTCCCACCATGCTAGAGAAAGTCTTCAATGATCAGAGTGGCTGAATGAGTAAGTTGCAACCACATGACTACACTAACCCTGGGAGAACCCACTAATAATATTTTAACCACTTCAGCCCGCGGCCCTTTGGCTGCCTAAAGACCAGAGCACTTTTTGCGATTCGGCACTGCGTTGCTTTACCTGACAATTGCGCGGTCGTGCGACGTGGCTCCCAAACAAAATTGACATCCTTCTTTTCCCACAAATAGAGCTTTCTTTTGGTGGTATTTGATCAGCTCTGCGATTTTTATTTTTTGCTCTATAAACAAAAAATGAGTGACAATCTTGAAAAAAAAGCAATATTTTTTACTTTCTATTTGCTATAATAAATATCCCTCAAAAATATATATATAAAAAAAATTTTTTCTCAGTTTAGGCCGATATGTATTCTTCTACATATTTTTGGTAAAAAAAAAAATCTCAATAAGCGTATATTGATTGGTTTGCGCAAAAGTTATAGCATCTACAAAATAGAGTATAGTTTTATTATTATTATTATTTTTTTTTACTAGTAATGGCGGCGATCTGCGATTTTTATCAGGACTGCGACATTATGGCGGACACGTCGGACAATTTTCACACATTTTTGGGACCAGTGACATTTATACAGCGATCGATGCTATAAAATTGCATTTATTACTGTAAAAATGTCACTGGCAGTGAAGGGGTAAACCACTAGGGGGCAGTGCAGGGGTTAAGTGTGTCCTGTCTGTAACGATCTGTCTGTTCTCCCCTCAGAGAACCGGAAACTGTGAGTTTACACACACAGATCCCGGTTCTCCGTGTGCCCCTCGCATCGGCTCCGTAGGCGCGCAGGGTGCGCGCGTGTCTCCAGCGGCATGCATATGCCCCCTAGTGGCCGTCTATGGTACCGACGTACCATGACGGCGATTCTCACAGCCGAGCCATGTTGCCGCAGTATAACTGCAGCGGCTGGTCGGCATGCGGTTAACCACTACTGATTTTCTTGAAACACTCTGGGCCCATTCACACTGGTGCATTGTGGAAATGCTTAATGCACACGTTAACCACAGCACATGGCAACCCATCTACTGTATGTGCGATGCACTGCGGTACCATTCCTTGTAAATGGCATCCAAAGCATTGTACAGTAGAGCTCAACACACAACACTATGCTTTGTAGTGTGCTGCATTTTTAAAAGTGATTTGTGTAGGTTTTTCCATCAGTTGTGGTGCATTGGCAGCCCGTTCATAATGAATTGGTTGCCTTAACACAATGCATGTCAACATGTGCCATATTGCACAAAAATGCAATAACACAACACAATGGAATGCAATGGAAAGTATCATCAAAACTACAAACAAAGTTGTTGTTTAATTCCGTCAGGGAACCAAGTGCATGTAGCACATGTTCCCATTCTGATCCCTGTTGCGTTTACTGATCTAGTATGGTCAACACAGCGAGCACCCTCCCAGCACGGTTCAACCACACTGTTCAGAAAGAGATCCACATGCACTTGGTCCCCTGGGGGGGAGTCAACAACAGTTTTGTAGTTCTGGTGATGCTTCTTTTTTGTGAATGGAACCTTTCTGAAGGAACCAATTGTCAGTGTGGTGGCAGGCATATGTTGACTAATTTATAAGGTTTATATGTAACACTACCCCCATAGGGGTTGCAGATGTCTGGGTTCCCCACTGCTGTACAGCCAGACACACCACAGCTTCAGATTTCATCCAGACACAGGGAACAGTCATTGAGCTTTGTTCTTTTGTTTTTATTGGGGGGTAATAACTTGGATGGGGATAGGAATTTTGGGATGCCCAACTTGACAATAACAACACAAGAGACAACCTCCTCCCTATTTACAGCTCCGATTGATTCTTCTCCTTTACTCTGTACAACTCCAATAGATTCCTCTTTCTTGGTCTGTACAGCTCTGATTGATCCCTCTTTAGTAGCTAACAGTCTCTGTTAGGTCAGCAACAGCCCCTTACAGGCTAGGAACTCTCAGTCCCTTTAGAACAGGGGTCTCAAACTGGCCACCCTCCCATCCCTCTGCCTGTGGGAGTCATGCTTGTATCTGTCAGCCTTGAAATGCATCATGGGACTTGTAGTTTCTCAACAGCTAGGGGGCCGTCAGTTTGAGACCCCTGCTTTAGAAAATAGCAGAATGTGTTGTCAGCTGCATCTTGGAGTACCTCTAACTGGGACACTGGTCCCAGCCCTACCACTGCAGGAAATGCTAGCCCACCTGGCTGCTTCTCCACCAGCCCACCTGGCTGCCTCTTCACCAGCCCACCTGGCTGCTTCTTCACCAGTCTACCCACCAGGTAGACCAGGGCCCAGTCACAAGTGCAACCTTTACGACCTTTACAACCCTGGTAGTTCTGCCACTAGTAGCAGTCTTTTATTTTTGTTATTATATTATTTTTTACCATTTTATTTATTTATTTTTTACAAATTTATTTTTTTTATATTTTTTTACAAATTTTTTTAGGAGCCCCGGTGGGGGCTTTGTGAAATTTCGGGGGTCTAAACAGAACTCTGATCTTTCAGCTTTGAGACAGAGAAAGGAGATTGAGAAGACAGCCCTCAATCTCCATCTCTTAAGCCTCAACTGCACAGAATGAATGGACAAGAAAAGCTCTGTACAGAGCTTCCTGTTCATTCACAAACTGAAGCACAGTAAACACTGTTTACTATGCCTCAGTTATGAATGAACAGAGACAGTGGTTTGTACACCGACTCTTCATTCAGACAGGGAAGGGGCCAGTACTGTAAATGACACATTTGCTGGTCCCTTCCCTGCTCTCCATCCTGACAGATCCCCTGCAGCACCCGGCAGGAGAGGGGAAGGGGGAACCTGGCGGTGCTGTGGGGGATGAGGTGGGCCAGTGGAGTGCTCAGGAGGTGGATAGGAGGGGTGGCAGTGCAGCATGTACAGAAACCGATCCCCTCTGTTTTCCTGGAGGGGTTTGGTTCCTCTATATGCTGCCCTCACCACCCCTCCTATCCAGGTGTACAGGGAGCCTCAAGGGCCCCCTGGAGCATGAGGCTGGGTTGAAATTGTGACCCCTGCAACCCCCTGTATGTAGACCCCTGGCTAGTGGTTTTTTCCAAAATCTAGGTTCACTTTCTTTATTGGATATTTTACATTCAAACATTTTTTTATTCATGTCAGCATAGAAAAAACAGCAACATGGCAACAATATCACATTTTCAAGAGCAACAAACGTAGTATAATTCTGCAACATAAGATTGTAGTTATAACAATACAAGCATAAGACAAAAGGCCTAAATTTATTACCAAGAACCATTAACTGGAACCCAAAAATGCACAGAAGCGCATATTTCATTCGTAAGTAAGTACTCCTGATCGATGCAGAATACCATTGGTCACCATTAATATCATAGCAACAAAGACAATATAATGAGTATTGAAAGGGGACAACAAGGGGTCCAAGAAAAGAAGAGAGAGAAAAAAGAAGGAAGATAAAAATCGGAAGAAATAAGAATCCAGAAGACACAAGGAGACCTAGGCTGGAGAGGAGGTCGGTGTAGTAGGAGATGAGTCCCACGTTTGTACCGCTTATGGAAGAGAGTCATGGAAAAGGGTACATGTATATAGGTCCCCCAAGGCTTCCAGGTCTGGTCACACAGCTTACTTTGATCGTTAATAATCCCTGCAATCTTTTCATGTACCAGAATCCAAGAGATTTTATGTTTTAATCGTAAATGATACTGAGGGTGTCTTCCATACTCCTGCTATAATAATCTTAGCTGCTAGCAGAATAAAGGAAATTAGGCGTTTCAATGGACATAGCCATCCAGGTGGTAAGTCATTAAAGTGATTGTAAGGCTTGATTTTTTTTTTCCCTTTAAATAACAAACATGTCATACTTACTTCCACTGTGCATTTCGTTTTGCAGAGAGTGGCCCCGATTATCGACTTCTGGGGTCCCCGGGCGGCGCTGGTAGCTCCTCCCCGCATCGTATATTCCACAGGAGAAGTGCTCTGCCGGGGGGTTAACTTGTGGGTGCGCTCTGAGTCCAGCATTTGCGTCCATAGACGCAGAATGCTGGACTCTGCCCCGCCCCCCCCCCCCCCCACGCTTGCATCATTGGATTTGATTGACAGTAGCGGGAGCCAATGGCTGCACTGCTATCAATATATCCAATCAAGAGCCGAGACAACAGGCAGAGGGGAAGAGCGCGTCTACGCCGTGTGAATCACCCGACTCGGGTGAATGAAACGGGGGGGGCTGGGGGGCCGGTCAGTGACAGAAGTTTTTTCACCTTATTGCATAAGATGCATCAAAGTGATTTTAAAGGCTCGTTTTTTTTTTTAAATAACAAGCATGTCATACTTACCTCCACTGCGAAGCTCGTTTTGCACAGAGTGGCCCCGAACCTCATCTTCTGGGGTCCACCGGCGGCTCTCGCGGCTCCTCCCCGCATCAGATAACCCCCTAGGAGAAGCACTCTCCCGGGGGGTTACCTTGCGGGCACGGTCCCTAGTCCAGCTTTTCGTCCATAGACACAAATGTCGGACTCGGCCCCCCCGACGCTTGCGTCATTGGATTTGATTGACAGCAGCAGGAGCCAATGGCTGCGCTGCTATCAATCAATCCAATCAAAAGCCAGGACTCGGGGAGAGAGGGAGAGCGCATCTCCGCCGACAGAAATTTGGTAAGTAAAACGGGGGGGGGGGGGGGGTTTGGGTGCTGAGCCGGTCACTGCAAGGTGTTTTTTCACCCTAATGCATTAAGGTGAAAAAACACAAGGGTTTGGGTGAGCATTGAAAACACCCTATTCCAGAAGGTCCTGATTTTGGGACATTCCCACCAAATGTGAAGCATGGAGCCTCGCAGATTACAACCCCTAAAGCATTCTGCGGTGGCTGTATTATACATCCTAAATATCAAACCACACCTATAAACAGGTATAAAGTGCACAATAAATTGCTGGCTGCAATCACTAACAAAAGTAATCTGCATATAGCTACTTGCAGACTGGGGCGTTGGGGAAATCGGCTTTACCGTCGTTTTTGCTGCCCTTTTCGGCCGCTTGCAGGGCGTTTTTAACCCCAGCTAGCGGTCGAAAAAGGGTTAAATCAGGATGCATTAAGGTGAAAAAACACAAGGGTTTACAATCCCTTTAAATAAATCTAAAGGTTTGGGCAAAAAGGGTAATTTTTGATCGCATGGATTCTACCTAGCCACGAGAGATCATACAGGGCCCAACTAGAAAGTAGTTGTTCCAGGTGCCTATAAGAAATGAAGGATAATTAACCTCAAATAATGATGAGTACAAAGGGGAAAGATTAATCCCTAAATATGGTAGAGCCATTGAAATGGGAAGGATTCCCGTATATGTGAGAGCAGTGAGTCAGGAACATTAATATTCATAGCAGAAGATTTTGTCTTATTCACTCTGAGCCTAGAAATCTTACCAAAGAGTCTGAAGAATGTTCGGGAGTGAGGTAAGGGGGGAGATTACAAATAGTAGTATATCATCTGCAAATAACGCACATTTATGTGTATGGGGACCGCATAGTACTCCTTTAATATTTGGGTCATCTCGTATCACCACGGGCACAGTTTCCATCGCAATGGTGGAGAGCAGTGGGAATAGCGGGCGCCCTTGTCGCGTACTGTGTTTAATAGTGATGGGATCAGAATGGTATTTCAACAATTTAACCCTAGCTTGTGGGCGAGAGTAGAGTGATAAGAAAGATGGGTAGGGGTAATGGCGCTACCTAGGCAGGGGTGCCTGTATATATGCTATCCTTGCCTCTATACTCAGAGTGATGAGGACCACTTAAAATTAGTACCATAAATTTAAGTGAACAATATTTTGTTTAAAAGTGATATTCCACCAATATCGTGGGGAGAGAACCTCCCTATAGGGTCTCCTCAAACAGTTAATAACCAGATATAAGTAATAATATAAGGTAAAATAAAAGTGTACACCCTACAAACAATTGTCTAAACAAAAAATAATATTACTAAACAGTGTCCACCAGGTGAACCATATAATGTTCGTAGTGTAGGGTGTGACGTAGTGCGTAGCTACGCACTACGTCACACTTGGAACTCAGAGCGAGCGTGGAACACAGCTGAGGCACACGCTGCTCGGCTGATAGTTCCTATCCACAGCTCCCTCTGTTTAGTTTTTTATCTCTCATATCGAGTGTGAGCCTGACTCCTCTTGCATGGGGAGTTCAGATTGTTTTTACTGGCTGTGTTTTGGCGGTTTTTAATAAACATCAGTTTTAAACGTATCACAGTATGGGAGCCCTGTTTTTTCCCATGAGGATCTTAACAAGAGACTGACGGAACATCTGATGTCTGGAGCTGAGACACCTGGTGACGGCTGCAGTGGATCTTAGGACGCCTCTCCATCGTTTGCTACTATATGCCTAATACCCCTGCAGGGGTTTAGGGAACTGGTGAGTGGGGATCCTTGAGGGGGAGCACTCAAGTCACTGGAATTCAGCAGTTTTCTTCACGAGAGTCACCACTTTCAACGAACTTTATGCCTATTTTGAGCTTCATATCTGCAATATATACATAATTTTTCACTATAATTTTTCACCATTTTTTCACAATTTAATTTTTTATTCTTACTTTTCTAATTCATCCAATATTCATTCCAATGTTCACTTGACAGAACAGTGGGTTATTATTGGACTCTACACTTATCTGAACATTTATATGGTTCACCTGGTGGACACTGTTTAGCAATATTATTTTTTGTTTAGACAATTGTTTGTAGGGTGTACACTTTTATTTTACCTTATATTATTACTTATATCTGGTTATCAACTGTTTGAGGAGACCCTGTAGGGAGGTTCTCTCCCCACGATATTGGTGGAATATAACTTTTAAATAAAATATTGTTCACTTAAATTTATGGTACTAATTTTAAGTGGTCCTCATCACTCACTGAGTATAGAGGCAAGGATAGCATATATACAGGTACCCCTGCCTAGGTAGCGCCATTACCCCTACCCATCTTTCTTTTCACCTAATTATCTCACCCCTTAGGGGGTGCGATTCAGGGGAGGCTGCAGACCTTTTCAGTCTGTGAGCGCGGAATTATATATATTTTTGAGAGTAGAGTGATGCCAGGACATGTAAGAAGAGAAGATCAAAGCCCCAGGTCTCTAAGACCTGGATATTTTAATGAAATGTTAATTAATATACAATAAATAGAGAAAAGGATGATGACAAAATGTAGCAATCAGATATCAGAGAGTAAATATTGCCAATATATTCTATTATATTCCACTGTCAAGACTGTAGAATGACAAGCAGTAAAACAAAATATATAAGGAAACAATGAAAAATAAATATAGACTGCTAGTTGACATAAGACCCGCATCACAGACATGACATTCTTCTAAAGCTGGGGTCTCAAACTGGCGGCCCTCCAGCTGTTGCAAAACTACAAGTCCCATGAGGCATTGCAAGGCTGACAGTTACAAGCATGACTCCCACAGGCAGAGGCACAATGGGACTTGTAGTTTCACAACAGCTGGAGGGCCGCCAGTTTGAGACCCCTGTTCTAAAGTAATTGAACGAGGAAAAGGTAACCATGAGATCAGGTGTAACTGGTCCATCCATGCTCTAATTACATAATATATAATACATTGAAAACAATTAAACATGTTTTACAACAGAGGTAATGGCAGCATACATTTCACCCTTTGCTGGGTTGAAGGAGGACAAGCCATTAAATAAAAAAATAAAAATAAAACTAGATGGGCCAAAGAGAGAATGATCCCAGGATGTCCACATTTTATGGAATAACTCCATGGCATCTTGCAGTTTCTTTTTGAGGTATTCCTTCTGTCTTATGTCTGTTATGGTATCAATTAGTTGAAGTTTATGCGGGCTGCGCTTGAGGCGTTTTTATGCCTTTTTGCATGCAGTTTTCATGCATTTTGCGTTTTACGCATTTTTCCTCTTTACACTGTATATAGCTGGTTGCTAAGGAGCGGGATGGGAAGCCGGCTGCTGCGTCCTTAACAACCGATGAGTCATCAGCTGGATGTCAATAAAATTGGAGGCAAAAAAAAAATTGTGAAAAAAAAAAAAAAGCGTAGGCCCTCCCCCCCCAGGTCCATACCAGGCCCTTCAGGTCTGGTATGGATGTGGAGGGGACACCCCCACGGCAAACTTTTTTTTTTAAATGGAGTGGGGTCCGCCCCAAAATCCGTACAAGACAAGCGAGTAACCCCCTTCCTGAACCATACCAGGCCACATGACCTCATCATGGGGGGGGGGGTGCTTTGGTGACGTCACAAGGGTGGGATCTCCGTGTGACATGACCAGATGGCCATGGCTATATAAGAAATGGCAGACAGCGGGAGCGGACACAATGGAGGCAGCTAGCATCGAAGAAAGACTGTGTTTTTAATTTTTAGCGAGCGGCGGCAGATGACAAAGACATCTAGAGATAGAGAAGAAACACCGAAGGGACAAGACAGCAGAGACAGAAGAAACCATCAGAGAGAAGAATGGTAGAAGAAACACTGAAGGGAGAAGACCAGAGGAAGAAGGCACGGTTTTTAATAAAGGACTTGTCAAAAACTGTATCTTGTGTTTTTGTAATGCTACACTTCTTTTTTTTTTTTGGTGAATGGCTCATTCACATAGGGTAGGGGGGATTTCGGGGTCCCCTTGTTAAAGGGGGCTTCCAGATTCTGTTAAGCCTCTGCCCGCAGACCCCTGCAACCACCGGCCAGGGTTGTCGGGAAGTGACCCATTTTCCTATTAACATGGGGACAAGGTGCTTTGGGGTGGGGGCATGCGGCCTGGTATGGTTCAGGAAGGGGGTGGTGCTCACTCGTCCCCTCCCTTTCCTGACCTGCCAGGCTGCATGCTCGAATAACAGTCTGGTATGGATTTTGGGGGGACTCCACACCATTTTTTTTTTAACCAATTCCTGCCCGGCCTATAGCAGAATGACGGTAAGTCGGTGGTTCTGTTATCCTATGATGTCTTTCAGGATAACATGCCGGTGCGCGCCCACGAGGGCACACAGCGCGATGATCGGTGGTGCTGTGTGTCACTCTGACACACCGCATCTCCGATCGTGGTAAGGAGCCTCTGATGGAGGCTGCTTACCACGTGTTCAGCTCTGACCAATCACAGCTGATTACAGCATGAATCAGGAAGTGCTGGTAAATGGCTTTCCTCGGTTCGCACTGACAGGGAGAGCCGATTGGCGGCTCTCCCTGTCAGAAGGGGGGTCTGCGCTGATAATCAGCACATTGATTATCAGCGCAGCCCCCGTGAGAGGTGCCTATTAGCTGCCAATCAGTGCCTATCAGCTGCCAGTCTGTGCCCCATCAGTAACACCTGTCAGTGCCCATCAATGTGCCAATCAGTGCCCCATCATTAATGCCTGTCAGTGCCCTTCAGATGCCAATCAGTAATGCTTGTCAGTAGCTCCTCATCAGTGCTGCCTATCCAGTGTCATCTATCAGTGCCCATCAGTGCCACATATTAGTGCCCATTAGTGCCACCTATCAGTGCCCATCAGTGCTGCCTATCAATGTAAGAAACATGGGAGGGAAGGAGGTATGAATACCCAGGAGAACAAAACAAATGGACTTTGTAGGCACCAATCATAAAAATCAATGTAAACTTTTATTTATACATAATTGTTAAAAAGAATCAGATAGACGTAAACATTTTTTTAAAAAGAACGCAATACATTGCGGAAAGTGGTAGTGTGTCCATTTGTTTTGTTCTCCTGGGTATTCATACCCCCTTCCCTCCCATGTTTCTAAGATTTGTAAAATAGGACGTTGGCACTGCTCTACATATAAGACCTCCACAGTCCATCCTGTGATGAGATCTAATAAATCCCCATTCTTTCTTTGCCTATCAATGTAGCCCATCGGTGCCCATTAGTGCTGCATATCAGTGCCGCCTATCAGTGCCCATCAATTCTACATATGAGTGTCTCCTCATCAGTGCCACCTTATCAGTGCCACCTCATCAGTGCCGCCTCATCAGTGCCCCTTAGTGCAGCCTCATCAGTGCCTGACAAAATTTTAACAAAATTTTAACAAAACAGAAACAAAGAAAAACTTATTTTTTTCAAAAATTTCGGTCTTTTTTAGTTTGTTTAGCAAAAAATAAAAATCTCATTATCATTTTCTACCACCAAAACAAAGCAAATTTGTGGGAAGAAAATGAAAAAAAAATTAAGTTTGGGTACAGTGTTGTATGACCGCACAATTGTCATTCAAAGTGCGACAGCACTGAAAGCAGAAAATTGTCCTGGACAGGAAGGGGGAAAAGTGCCCTGTATTGAAGTGGTTAATCTTGGCATGGGGGTCTCCCCTCCAAATCTATACCAGACATGAAGGGTCTGGTATGGACCTGGGGAGAACCCCCACGCCATTCTTTGTTTACTATTTTTTTTGCCTGCAATTCTTTTTTTTTTACATTCAGTGGGGAACCCTGCTGATGACTCATCGGTTGTTAAGGACACGACGACCGGCTTCCCGGCCTGCTCCTTAGCAACTAGCTATATACAATGTTTAAACTGGAAAAATACAAACCGCAAAACACATCAAAAATCACATCACAAACACAACGCATGCGTTTCTAATGTGATTCCATTGAAGCCTATTACACGCAAAACATGGGAAAAAAAGTTCCTGACCCTCTCCAAAAAAGCACCGGCTGCAAAATGCATAGATGTGAACGTGCACCATAGCAAACTGCAAAATGCACTAAAAAACGTGAACCTAGGGTTAAAGAGGTTTTTGATGGTTCTTCAATATAGTGCAATAAGTCCTCTAGTAGCCTTTAATATATGGGTGGTTAGCCTGTTGGAGTAGGTAGAAATAGCAGAGTGTGGTAGGCAAAGAAGGCAATGGATGGGATCCAATGGTGATGTGGTATTGAATAGTTGATCTAATAGCTGCACAATTTTATGCCAGAAGGGCTGTATATATCAGCATTGATCTAGATTCACTTTAAACTGGCCATATATCTCAGGTCATAGTAGGATATGGAAGCATGATTCAACCAATCAGAAAAGATCTTTCTGGACTCTGACAGACATAAATAATGTTCAAGTCACAAAAAGTGTACAAAGAACCCCCTAGCGGGGCTTTAAAGCAGCCAGTAAAAACAAAAGGAATAATCAAAACGTAATTTTATCAGTACAAAAGATAGTATGTAACAAATAAATTCTGACCTATAGAGTAAGGACATGAACTGAGATACAATAAGCAATAAAAATATAAAAAACACAACGGACAGTGCCTGTAATCGGGAACAATGTGCGATACAATGTATAGGACAACAGGGAATGTTAAATATTAAAATCCTGACGCGTTTCGACCCTGGATGGGTCTTCTTCAGAGGATAATTGTCAACTGTGGAAATATAATCATGTATCAAACAGAATATAAGACTCAACAGTAGCAAACTCACATATGTGACATGGTACATCTACAAGCTTGTATAATTACCAATCACAAAATTCCCGATAATGTTAGGTGTTCATGATGAAGAGGATATGGTCCCTCCTGAGTTTATGCCTCCCCAGTACTGGATCAACTCCTCAGAGAGCGGGCGGTGGGCCAGACATGTCTTACGAGGAATCATGCATTTGTTACCCCCCACACACAGGGGAAGGAAACAGGGAGAAACGGGCAGCAGGCACTCACTGCACCCGAGGTGAAGTGACGATAATACTGCAATCAATGCAAGAAGAAATTCATTAATTCTCTTAGAGGAATATAAATTCCCCTGATTCAGAGCAGTTTCCTGATGTTAAGTGTGGGTGTAGGGGCATGCAGGGGACAAAAATACAGGGGAAAAGAATAGAAAAAACATGAGGAATGAAAAGTGAGGGGAGGAAAGAAAAGGGAAAGGGGGGGAGTGAAAAAGGGGGGGGGAGAAACAAGAGGGGAGTGAAAACAGGAAAGAAGTGAGGGGAACAGACAAGAAATCAGTGAAAGACAAGGGGTGCAAGAATGTGTGACCTGAGTGAGAAGTGACGTGATGAGACAAACAATTATATAGAGACCCCTGCTGCCCTCGCAAGACCATACAGTGGTGACAGTATAGGAAAAAGTACCAACCATACACCAAATGAGCAAAAAGTGTGTAGGGTGAAAAGGACCAGCCTGGAAGGGAGAAAAGAATCATGAAAGCAGTGCAGCAGTGAGGGTGTAAGAGGTGAAAGATATGAAGAGGCACAAGATGAAGGTGATAGTAAAGCCCTAAAACCATATACAGTCCACACAAGAATAATAAATCCAAAAAAGGTGCATGCAGTGTGATCACTATAGATAAAGGGGTGATGGTGGTAATTATTACCTAATACTGAAGACCGAGGGAGCTTAGATTAAATTAGCCCAGGTTCTGGAAGGTATATCAGCATCAAACATGTTTAAATGAAGACAAGAGGTATTACAAGGAAGTGCTCAAACGCAGTGGTATAAACCACATATGAAGGAAAGCATTTCCAAACAGTATAAGGGCACTTACCATTACATGAGACCAATGGCTGCATGCAGGCATTTCACAGAGTAAAGAGAGGATCGCTGAGCCTCCAATGTGGCTGTGTCCTTCTTATAGGGAGGTGCAGATTAAATGAAAACTTCTACAGGTGCGGGTGCATGTCTAGTCCCCTCCTCCCTCCCCCCTCCTCCACGGGGGGGAAAGCGACACACGGGCGCGCCTTCCACATGGTCCCCCCGGCGTTCTGGAGGAGAACAAGCCCTCGGGGACACCCGTCACTTCCGCCGCAAACGCGCCGATGCTGTGACGTCACGCGCGCGTGGCCAAGTCGCGCGCGCATGCGCACAGGGTCCGGAAGGGATCCGGTACGCCGCTGGCAGGAAAAAAGCATCCAATACCAGGTGCTGACACCTAGTGGGCGCATTTGAGGAGACGCAGGGCCCAAGCGTCTCCCCTATTTTCCTGCCAGGAAGGCATGTGTGGCACGACACCACCCCCCACCGGAAGAGCAACCAGTCAGAGGGGGACACATCCACAAAACAAAACACAGGGGAAAAAGACAGAATCGTAACAGATCATGTTAAAAATCACACCTAACGTTATTAAACACCAACTGGGAATATTATGAGAGGTATAGATAGTCCTATTGTTGACCATGATAGATATACATACATTATACTGTGCAATGTCACTGTCACGTACAAGACATTTATATAAATACAATAACATGATACATGTTATACAAATGAAAAATACAAAATAAACAATACGTAATGAACAATATACATAATAGAAAGAGATAAGCAAAATCAGAAGAAAATCAAAGAGAACTGTGAGCTATTCTTTAAGGCTATATTTTACAGATAATGGAGAAATTAGAAAAAGACATTTAACCACTTCTTTTATATTGTACTTTCAACGCAATCAGTCTCCCAGTCATGGAGCAGCCTGTAAAGGGGCTAGATCATGAAATGGGAAACACGATTGCCCCTATTGGGGGAATAGTTACCAGGACTAGAGGGAAAAGGGGGAGGGAGGGGGGGGGGGGGAAGGGAGGGGGAGAGGGAGGTGGGGAAAAAAGGAGGGGGAAAAAATGCTGTGGTCCTGGACAGACAGAAAATTTAAGGTGGGAAATTCTTCTAGTTTGTTCATTGTGTCTTACCAGAGGAAAACCCCTGGAGAAAAGGGGCGAACGAGATGGATTAGTTCAAGCCTGGTGGAGAGGTGGCGTGTAGTTGGAATATCCATCTCTGCTCTTTTTGTAGCAGAGCCTTATTCCAATTGCCACCTCTATTGGGGATATGCATCCTACAAAGGGCCACAAAGGTGACTCTTGGAGCCCTATAGTTGTGTATGGAGATTACATGCCTCCCAATAGGGAGGTATGGATTCCCCACCTGCATACAATATACATGTTGGGAGATGCGCTTCCCAAATTTCTGCCTGGTTTTCCCCACATAATAGGCGCCACATTCACATTCCATAAGATATACTACTCCACGTGTGTGGCAATTAACAAATTGTGTGGATGTAAATATCTTCCCATTAGGAAGAACAAAGGTTTTGTCTTTTTTGATAAATGAACAATAGGAGCAATTTCCACAAGGGAAAGAGCCCGCTACCGAGCAACGTTTCAATCTCCCATTCTTGTTGGTATATTCACTCTGGACAAGCTTGTCTCGTAGTGATGTGGCTCTTCTATAGGTTATAGTGGGTTGTTTATGGACAAACTCACGCAATTTGGGATCATCTGTGAGGATGCTCCAATGGCGCTTTATGATTTTATTGATGGCTCTGTGTTGTCGCGAGTAACGCATGATAATGCGTGTGAGATTGTATTCAGAACTCTTGGGGGACTTGGATCTAAACAGCAGCTGGGATCTAGATTGATCTATAGCTCGATTGTATGCCTTTTTAAGGCAAGATCGACTGTATCCCCTTGCTAACAGTCTATTTTGAAGCCCTTCAGCTTCTTTTTTAAACGGACTGTCATTCGAACAATTGCGACGAAGGCGCAAATATTGTCCGTAGGGGATTGAAGTCTTCAGTGGTGTCGGATGGAAACTGTCTGAATGGAGGACCGTATTCCTGGCAGTTGTCTTACGGAACAAGGTACTAGATAACTTTCTTTCAGTGTTCACAGAAACGGAGACATCTAGGAAGGTGACACTGTGGAGATCGTGGGTCATCGTGAATTTCAAATTGCGATCATTAACATTGATCCGATTTCAGAAATTCAATTAAATTTGGCCTCAGGTCCCTCCCAGATAACGAAGACGTCGTCAATATACCTCAGCCATTTGATTATATGGCTGGTGTATATGACAAGGCCCTCGTCCTCTAGGAGGGACTTCTCCCACTCCCCCAGGTACAGGTTGGCGTAAGAGGGGGCACAACAGGTCCCCATAGCCACACCCTGTACCTGGAGGTAATGGGAGTTGTCAAAACAGAAATGGTTGTGATGTAGTATGTAATGCAAACCCTTCAAGATAAACTCGATCAGTGCCGGATCGTACTGGGATTGTTGTTGCAACGCCCACTGCACAGCAGCCAAACCCAAAGAATGGGGAATGCTGCTGTACAGTGCCTCAACATCTATGGTCACCAGGATAGCATTCTCTGGTATCTTAAGATCGTTGATGAACTGTAGAAATTGTACAAAGGAGGGTAGAGATAGAACAAGGGGTTGCAGGTGAGCGTCAATGACCCGACTTAAATTTTCTGATATGGCCCCATTGCCAGAGACAATGGGATGTCCTGTAAGTTTAGCAGAGTTTTTATGAATCTTGGGTAGACTATAGAAAGTGGCTACTTTGGGGTGTGGAGTCCTAATAAATTCATATGT
This sequence comes from Lithobates clamitans, assembly GCA_037952925.1. Classification (NCBI taxonomy): domain Eukaryota; kingdom Metazoa; phylum Chordata; class Amphibia; order Anura; family Ranidae; genus Lithobates; species Lithobates clamitans. Next base: position 3,547,404 of record JBBGZY010000800.1, read on the forward strand.
GTTTTTAGTGATCGCTCCTGCATGGAATGCACGATCAACCAAGTTGTAGAAACTAGAGTTGTATTGATTGATGCTAAGGACCGATATTGGTTTATACCACTCCTTGTTCTTAAGGATCTCCAAACACATGGAAACGTAGTCGTCATTGTTCATGACGACCACGTTGCCCCCTTTGTCCGAGGGTTTTATTACAATTTTGGGATTTTTGGTGAGGCGATGAAGGGCTTGGTTTATCATGTAAAAGATTGGTGGGCTTAGATTTAGTTTGTGATAGTTTGCATATGTCTCGAATAGTCTGCTTTAAAAATATTGCTACATTGGGATTAATGCTCGAGGAAGGGAAAGTAGTCGAGGCCTTTTTAAACATCAATATGGGATTTGGAGTCGATCTGTCAGCCTCCTGCAGTAAGGCGTCCAGATCGATTTGATCTATCAAGTCCACCGTATTGTTTTCTTGGTAAAGAAGAGTTAGATCGCGTAGGGCCCTACATTCCTTCATGCTAAGAGGAGACCCCTCCACAGTGTCATCCCCAGAGTCATCCTTTGCATGCAGGTATTTGAGTAATAACCTGCGTGCAAACAATTATAGGTCGGTAATTGTTTCAAAGGTATCAAAGTTTTGTTCTGGACAAAAAGTTAGTCCCCGGGAACGAAGTTGTATCTCGGTTGGTGACAGATGTATAGAAGATAGATTGATTACACTTAGGTGGTTTGTTGGATCCGCACCACAAAGGGATCCAAGCCTTTGCCTGTTTTGTTGGTTTGTGGGGACCCGGGTCCCCGAGCCACGTTTAAAGCTTTTTGTGGAGCTGCTTTGGTTGGGCCTAAAGGGGGATTGGAGTGTTTATGGAGTTCCAGTGACGATGAGGTGTTGGAGTAAGGTTCAGAGACAACTGACTGACCTGCATCCAAGGGATGTTCTTTCGTCACCACATAATCCGAGAGAACATCATAGGAAGCCGATTGTATAGGAGCAATGTCCATTGCCCGTTTCTTGGGGTCGTGTTCAGGAGAATTCCTGAAACTACGATCTCTTTTTTGTTGTTGTTTGTTACGTGCTTGACCGCGTTGGGAAGAATTTTTTTGGTCAGAGACAGAATCAGTACGAGATTTTGAAGTCTGAATATTGTCTCTAGGTTCCCGACGCGGATGGTTGTTTGGTGGAAACCCATAGTTCTTAAATCTGTAGGCCCGTTCCTCCGAAAAGGCATGTTTGTCTCTCCAAAATTGCATTTCTTTATTGTGTAAAATGTTTTTGTTAAAGGCTGATAAGTTCTCCTCCAAAAGGATCACAACATCTAGAAGAGCAATTTGTTTGTTGTATTCCCTGGACAGGATGGACATCATCTCCTGGGAACACAATTTAAGATTGGTCTCCCATTCGACTTTACACGCATCACTTATTAGATCCACATTTGGGAAAATTTGAACTCGCAGTCCGAAAGGATTTATCTGCTCCTCAATATATCTCCCAAATGTTTTAACATGCCAGAAGAGGGCAGATTTTCTTTCGAGTACCTTAGTTAGTTTTTGAAATAGTGATTCGATAGACAGAATTTTTTGGTCTCCCTGTTCAAAGGAGTCCTCATATTGGGTCATCAGGTTAGCCCAATCAGCCCCTATAAATTTACTCATCTTAAACAAAATTATTGCAATATCCCTATAACCAGGAAAAAAAAAAAAAGTGAGAAAGCTTGTGCCAAAATCACATACAACACCTCGAAGCTAGCTCACAGTTCATGTCTATAACTCGAGTGTCAAAAAACGGGGGAGGGGTGTTTAACCACCCAATATCTCAAAGGATAATCGACAGGAGACACTCACATGAGAGCAGACAAAAAGGCTGCGCACCCCATAGGATGCATAAAAAGTGTACAAAGAACCACCTAGCGGGGCTTTAAAGCAGCCAGTAAAAAGAAAGGGATAATCAAAACATAATTTTATTAGTACAAAAGATAGTATGTAACAAATAAATTCTGACCTATAGGATCAGGACATGAACTGAGATACAATAAGCAATAAAAATATAAAAAACACAATGGACAGCGCCCGTAATCGGGAACAATGTGCAATACAATGTATAGGACAACAGGGAATGTTAAATATTAAAATCCTGAATGTTCCAGTCACTCAAGTTATTATGCTTGTATCCATGGCGGAGGGTTGTGCTAAAGAAAGGTGACCCCCAACATCATCTTATCTGGGAGGAATAGTAATGCTTGGACAAAGTCTTCAAACCAGTCCAGATGAATTGCCTAAAATTGTTGGCCACCAACATTACTCACTCACCGTATAGTACTTTATGTCTGTTTAGTGAACAAACATAACTGGAGTTTTACCTTGGGCCATTTTTTTGATGTTTACACAGCACAGCATTCTGCAGTATGAGTTCCTCATACCTATTAGACTGGAATTGTTTTTTTCTGCAGATAATATCCTCTTTCGCTATCGCTGCAATGTGACACGTTACAATACCTTTACACACTATTCGGATGAATCAGTCTCATAAGAATTTTAGGGCTTTAGGCTGTTTCTGAGAAACTGAAAAAGCCGAGACAAAAACCAGGAACTGACATTGTTGACTTTCTTCTTAGAATGATAGGCAAAACTGTTTTTTCATTGTGGATTGTTTGAAGGAGAGTTATAACCCCTGTCAGGTTTACTACCCAAGATTAGACATGACTAGGTAACCCCAGCACCACATCTCTAATGACAAATAGAGAAGTAACATAAAACAAATGTGGCACTTTCAACCTCCGATCAACAGACACCTTCAGCATCCTACCCATTCCATCATTACACGTGCATACTCACTTGTGAATATCTAGATCTCAAAAGCCATAATTTCCCCATATGGATTATTCATGAAATCAAGAGAGAATACAAGGAAAACATTGGATAATTCTGTTTAACCATTTCCCGACCACGCTATAGCCGAATGATGGCTACAGCGCTGCCAGCCAGTTCTGGGAGGGCGTCAAAAGATGTCCTCCAATGACCCACCCAACGCCTGCTGTGGTGCAGGCACAGCGCGTCTGTGATCACAGATTGAGGTAAAGAGCCAATCAGCGGCTCTTTACCACAATATCAGCTGTGTCCAATCACAAAAACAGTAACCGGTTATCGTCATTCTTTTCCTCATGCTGACAGCATGAGGAGAGGAGAGCCGATAACCGGCTTGTGTGAAAGGGACATCTACACTGATAATAAGGGCACTGATTATCAGTGTCCTCATTATCAGTGCAATCCCAACAGTGCTCACCAGTGCTGCCAATCAGTGCCTCCTCTTCAGTGTCACCTACCAGTACCTATCAATGCCACCTATCAGTGCATCCTCATCAGTGCCTCCTCATTAGTGACCATCAGTATAGCCTATCAGTGACCATCAGTGCCATCTATCAGTGCAGCCTTACCAGTGCCTCCTCATCGGTGCTTATCAGTGCCGCCTATCAATGCTCAGTGTCACCTGTCAGTGCTGCCTATCAGTGCCACCTATCAGTGCAGCCTCATCAGTGCCTCCTCATCAGTGACCATCAATACAGCCTATCAGTGCCCATCAGTGCCACCTATCAGTGCAGCCTTACCAGTGCCTTCTCATCATGCTTATTAGTGCCGCCTATCAATGCCCATTAATGTCACCTGTCAGTGCTGCCTATCAATGCCACCTATCAGTCAGTGCCCATCAGTGCCACCTATCAGTGCCCATCAGAGCCACCTATTAGTGCAGCCTCATCAGTGCATCCTCATCAGTGATTATCAGTACAGCCTATCAGTGCCCATTAGTGCCACCGATCAGTGCAGCCTTATCAGTGTCTCCTCATCAGTGCTTATCAGTGCTGCCTATCAATGCCCGTCAGTGCCACCTAGCAGTGCCCATCTGGGCCGCCTATCAGTGCCCATCATAGAAAACTATGAAACCTTTTTTTTTCGTTGTTCATTTAATTAGCAAAAAATAAAAACCCAGTGGTGATTAACTCCTTCCCGTCCGTGCTATAGCCCAATGAAGGCTACAGTCCTTCGGACTTTAGTGTGATCGTGTGTAGGCAAGTCCGTTCGTTCAAAAGTTCATCGGAAGTCCGTCAAAAGTCTGTCGGAAAGTCCATCGGTCTAGCCCGGTCGAAAAGTCAAAAAATTAGACGAATGCGTGGTTTCCTCCGCCCAGTCTATGTCTGGATAATTAAAATCCCCCATTATGATAACACCTCCCATCCTTGCTGCTAATCCAACTTGTGATAGGAGATCCTATAGCATACTCCCAGTAATATTTTCCCCTTAGCTTCATCCCTTTGGAGCTCTACCCATAAGGATTCCACCTCTTCCCTAGCTCCTTTAGTGATGTCATCTCTCATATTCACTTGTACATTATTCTTGATATATAGGCATACCCCTTCCCCTTTTTTACCCTCTCTATCCCTGCGATAAAGGGTATACCCTTAAATGGTTGCTAGCCAATCATGAGAGCTGTTGAACCAGGTCTCTGAAATTCCCACAAAATCCAAATCCTCCTCGTACAACAGTATCTCTAGTTCACCCATCTTTTCCGCCAGGCTCCTGGCATTGGTGAACATGCCACATAGTTTAGACTGGTTGCATACTATCTCTTATTGGGTGTTCCGAGATTGCAACTAGGACTTGTTACTATACTTTCCTTGAGTTTATGTGCTTTGGTCAACCTACCACTAATACCCCCAATACTACCCTATGGAATATGTTCCATGCTGACTATCTCTACCTCTGGGCCCTCCCACCATCGCCTAGTTTAAAAACCCCTCTAACTTTTTGGCCATCTTCATTCCCAGCAGATCTGCACCCTCCTCATTTAGGTGTAGTCTGTCCCTTCTATAGAGCTGGTGACCGACTGAGAAGTCGGCCCAGTCCTCCAGGAACCCAAACCCCTCCTTACTACACCAGCTCTTCAGCCACTTGTTTACTTCCCTAATCTCCCTCTGCCTTTCTGGTGTGGCTCGAGGTACCGGTAGTATTTCTGACTACCTTGGAGGTTCTTTTCCTTTTCCTCAATTTAGCTCCCAAGTCCCTAAAATCATTCTTTAGGACACTCCATCTGCCTCTGACTTTGTCATTGGTGCCAACGTGCACCATGACAGCCAGGTCTTCCCCAGCCCCTTCCAGTAATCTGTCCATCAGATCCGTGATGTGCCGAACCCGAGCGCCTGGTAGACAACATACAGTTCGGCGCTTCAGGTCTTTGTTACAGATTGCCCTCTCTGTCCTTCCAAGAATTGAGTCCCCTACCACCAGAATCTGTCTTTCCTTTCCCTTCCCCCCTACTCTCACTGGAGGAGTTCTTCCCCCGGCAGCTTAGAGAGTTCCTCAGCTCCAGCAGTTCTGGTCCCTGACTGGTTTCACCAATGTCACTCAAAGGAGCTTATTTATTGGGATGCTCCAGTCCTGGATCGGCCTCCCTGGCACTTCCCCCTCTACCCTTCCTGACTGTCACCCATCTACTCTTTCCTAGTGCCTGCACCTCATTGTCTCCACCCGCCTCTGTGCTGGCCCCTGCCATGTACGTTCCTGACTCTCCTTTAATATGGAGGGTCTTCTCAGTAGTGACAGTGGGCTTCCAGGGAAACAATGTGCTTACATTTTGCACAGCAGTATTCGCCCTCAATCGGATTATCAAGGCACGCATACATGCCGCAAGATGTACACCGAGTCGCATCTCCACACCCGCCATGCATCTTACCTACTAATTTAATGAGGATTGGGGATTATAACCTGTACAAATTACATAACAACTAGCTTCCTGACACTAATACTCAACAAGACATTACACAGGTACTCAACAAGACAATACACAGGTACTTGGAGACCCATGTGCACTCGCAGGCTCACGTGCACTCGCAGACTAAAGTGCACTCGCAGACTAAAGTGCACTCGCAGACCCACGTGCACACACACAATACACAAGTACTAACGTTTCACACACACAACACTCAGGTACTCACAATACACAGGTACTACCTGACACTAATACTCAATACAGCCCACGTGCACTCGCAGCACTCATGTACTTACAATACACAGGTACACACTCACCCTACACAGGTACTTGCCTTGACCCCTGTTATAACCTCTTGTTTTAAACTCTGGTTTTTAACTCACCACTTAGTCCAGTTCCACTAACTCTGTTTTTTAGCTCACCACTTAGTCTAGTTCCACTAACTTTGGTTTTTAACTCACCACTTCAGTCCAGTTCCACTTGGTCTAGGTTTCAGCAAGCTCAAAGATGAGCAGGCCCACAATAAGTTCTACAGAAAGTTAAATGGGCCCCAAGCATCTGTGACCAATTAACCACTCCCCTTAATTAGTAGGCTGAAGGAAGCAAAGAAAAAAAAGGCTGTTTAAAAAGTGACAGAAAAAAGGTGTTAAAAAAGTTGCAAGGAAAAGCCCCAAAAAGAACCTAAAAATGCAACACAGCAATCACCAGCAGTCAAAAGCAAAACTTGTTCACACTAAGAGACGAAAGCTATTGGCTACTGCCGTGTTTATAGACCCGACGTTTTACGTCACCGCTTTCAGAATGATCGGATTTTCCGACAAGTTTGTGCGCCCGTGTTTATGCAAAACAAGTTTGAGTCAACATCCGTCGGAAAAAATCCATGGATTTTGTTGTCGGAATGTCCGATCAATGTCCGATCGTGTGTATAGGGCATATCAGGGGATTAGAGTTTCGACCATAATGCTATGCATGTACATTGTATTATGTTTGGAGTGATTGGGAGGTTTGTAGCAAATGATGTATATGCTTGTATATACACAAAAAATGTCTCCAAAAACCGAACGAAAACTAAACGACTGGAGAAAATAGATACAGTGCTTTGAAAAAGTATTCATACCTGTTGGCATTTTCCACATTTTGTCATGTTACAACGAAAAACGTAAATGTATTTTATTGGGATTTTATGTGATAGACCAACACAAAGTGGCACATAATTGTGAAGTGGAAGGAAAATGATAAATGGTTTTCATAATTCTTTACAAATAAATATGTGAAAAGTGTGACGTGCATTTGTATTCAGCCCCCCTGAGTCAATACTTTGTAGAACCACCTTTCACTGCAATTACAGCTGCAAGTCTTTTCGCCCTTGTTCACACTGACTGTGGGAATGAAATCGTGCAAGTTCAGCTGAACTCACACAATTTCATTCCCGCATGTCAGTCCGACCTCCGGGGCGATTTCAGAGACATCTGTGTGGGTTTATGCACAATTGAAATCGTCAATGGAATCTCCGTCCCCGTCTCAAGTCTTTTGCTGACTCTAATGTCGCGTACACACGGTCCGACTTTTCGTCTACAAAAGTCCGACAGCCAGTCCGACAGACTTTCGGCGGCCTTTTGGCGGACTTGCGGCGGACTTGCGGCAGACTTTCTAACGAACGGACTTGCCTACACACGATCACACAAAAGTTCGACAGCCTAGTACGCGGTGACGTACACCAAGTCCGACGAGGCTATAAAACGGAAGTTCAATAGCCCGTACGACACCCTTTGGGCTCCTTCTGCTAATCTCATGTTTATCTCGTGTTAGTAGAAGTTTGGTGAGAGACGATTCGCGCTTGTGAGACTCGTATTTTTCAGTTCGTTTTAACTGTTGTTCAGTCTGTGCTTGTGAGGTTTGTATCTGCTTTTCAGTGCGTTTGGTCAGTTGGCATTGAGAAATCTTTGTTTTATTGTCCACTCGTTCCTGATTTTCAGGTCGCTCTTCACAGGCCTTGCTGTTCTTCAGTGCGTTCTGTTAAGTGCGTTCTGACCAGCCGACCGTTTTGAAGCCATGTTACCTGTACGTACTCGTCGTCGAGCTTGTGCATTGTATGTGCTTGGTGCTGTAGCTCATTCTTCAGCCCAAGACTAGTCCATGAACAGGGCGAGGAGGAGTTCATGGACCAAGAATTGGTTGCTCCAGCGTGACCAGTTCTGTCACATGCCATTGCTCCGTGAGATCCGTGAGAATAATCCTGAGGATTTCAGGAACTTTCTCCGGATGACGGACCCCGTTTTTGACCGTTTGTTGGCTTTGCTGGCCCCCTATATCAGCAGGCAGGATACCTGCATGAGGCAAGCCATCACTCCGGAGCAGATGCTAGTTGCCACGTTGCGGTACTTGACAACAGGGAGAATCCTGCAGGACCTCAAGTACTCGACAGGCATCTCCCCCCAGGCTCTGGGGATCATTATCCCAGAGACCTGTTCTGCCATCATCCAGGTCCTGCAGAAGGACTATATTAAGGTAAGAATTTTTTCTTTTATTAGCATCACATGTTATTTTATTTAATCTTTGATAATGTAATGTATTTCTTAACTCAAACACTACTTACCATCATTGCAATATAGTGTGAATGTCCCCTTTTTCTCCTCATGCATGCTGTCATTTTTTCCTGTACTTTTTTGTCATGCATGTATATTTGCCTTCACTAACCTCCCCAGCATACAATGCTGGGCACATATCCACCTAGTCTACTCAGTTTGAATGTATTTAGTCAGCTGCATTGTATTTTGTTTCCCCTAAACTCCATCCAAATAGTGTGCGTGTCATAAACTAGATTTCCAAACCCCCCCCCTAAACTCCATCCAAATAGTGTGCGTGTCATTAACTTGATTTCCAACCCCCCCCTAAACTCCATCCAAATAGTGTGCATGTCATTAACTTGATTTCCAACCCCCCCGCTAAACTCCATCCAAATAGTGTGCGTGTCATTAACTTGATTTCCAAACCCCTTCCCACACCTAAACTCCATCCAAATAGTGTGCGTGTCATTAACTTGATTTCCAAACCCCTTCCCCCACCTAAACTCCATCCAAATAGTGTGCGTGTCATTAACTTGATTTCCAACCCCCCCTAATAATTTGCTATAATGTTCTGTGGTGTTGATTTTTACAAAGCAAATATATGTTGCACTTTGCAAAATGCATTTTCACTCTGCAAGTGCATTTGCTCCAGGGCCTTAGTAAATGAGCAGAAGCTCTGCTGATTTCCATCATCCAATCTTGTGCAAGCCACAAAGTGTTTGGATTAATTGCCCTTGCATGTGATTGGGTACTCCTTGCAACATGAAGCCTTTTTACCTTACCTCATTTACTAAGCTGTGGAGCAACTGCACTTGCAGAGTGCGACAACTGCACTTTTCAAACTGCACAGTCTTGTAGCCTTTAGTCAATAAAACCCTGCGTGTCCTTAAACTTTTAATTTCTAATTTCACCACCCCTAAAATGTAACAACGTGTCATCAGAGGGGGTGAGCAATCTGATAAGTATGCCTTTCCATATTATTTATTCAAGAAGCATAGGTGTGCGCAGCCTATTGCATTAGGGTATGCACCCTTAAGCTCAAACACACATGTGTGTGCGGGTGTCTACATATATATGTATATGTATACATCACATTGATCTCCCTGCTGGCACAGTAAAAGAGAAGAGCATAAACACTTCTCTTATGGCAGAGGCGGTAAGAGGGAGATCTTTCCCCTGTTACTGCTGCTACACAGAGCAATAACACTAATGTGCACGGGGTGATTAGGGTGTGCCTAGGCACACCCGGCACACCCTGTGCGCACGCCTATGTCAAGAAGATTTCAATTATTTAATGTTATACTGATGCTGGGCAATAATGTTTTAAGTGTATAATGTTCTTGCAATGTTCTTTTCTAAATTACTGAGTTTTGTTTTCTTGTTTGATTCCCCAGTTTCCTTCAATGCCACAGGAATGGCAGACTGTGGCATCCCATTTTGCCACCCGTTGGGACTTTCCCAATTGTGGAGGGACTATAGATGGGAAACATGTCCACATCGTGCCACCACCCCATTCGGGGTCATACTATTTTAATTATAAGGGGTTTCATAGTATTGTCTTAATGGCGGTGGTGTCGGCACAATATGAATTTCTCTATGTGGACGTGGGGAAGAATGGCCGGATGTCGGATGGAGGAGTATTTGCCTAGACGGAGTTCTGCCAGCGTCTCCAGAGTGGTGGCCTGGGATTACCACCTGATGTGGATAACTTGGAAGGACTCCCCTTTGTCTTCATAGCAGATGAAGCCTTCGCTCTGAGCAAGCACCTCATGAGGCCATTCCCCCAAAGAACCCTCACCCCGGAGAGGAGGGTTTTTAATTTCCGGCTGGCCAGAGCGAGAAGAGTTGTGGAGAATGCTTTTGGGATTCTGGCCAGCTAGTTCCGCCTGTTTCAAACATCCATTAATTTGGCGGAATACAAACTTAATTTCATCATTTTAGTGTGCTGCATCCTGCACAACTTTTTGAACAAACATTCTACAAATTATATTGTGCCAGTTGGGCCTGAGGCCGGACTTATTAGTGACAATCTGACGGGCCTGGATACTGTCCGTACTGGCTTGGCCCCCCAAAGTGCCCGTCAAGTTCGAGAGCAATATGTAAATTATTTTATGGGTAGGGGGGCCATTGCAATGCCCCAGGATCTTTAAATTATCGAAATTAAAAATCTTGATGAAATATTGAATTATATTTATTGCTTGCCTTTCTTTTTGGCTTTCTCCTAGGTTATGGTAGAGCACTTGTAGTGCCAAGTGTATTTTCCTTGACTAAATAAGCACCATTGTCACTGTAAACAACTATTTTAAATTTAAACAAACTGATACTGAGCATTGAAATAACAAACCACACATTTAGTTAATTACTAAACAGATGTTTTAATATTCTGTATACATTCACTTATGCATTAGTAAAAAATGTTGATAGTCAAAAAAAATCTATATATTTACAAATTTGGAATAATATAATTAGGTATTTTTTTTATTATAAAATATTTTTTTTGGGGGGGGGTTGGTTTTTTAAAAACAGGCCTCTTTTTTTGGTTTTTAAAAACAGGCCTCTTTTTTTTTTATTTATTTATTTATTTTGGTTTTTTAAAAACAGGCCTCTTTTTTTGTTTTTTTTTTGTTTTTTTAAGAACAGGCCTCTTTTTTTTCAAATTTTTTTTTTTGGAAAACAGGCCTCTATTTTTTAAATTTTTTTTAAACATTTTTTTATTTTTTGGGGAAAACAGGCCTCTATTTTTATGTTTTTGGGTTTTTTTTCAAAACAGGCCTCCATTTTTTTAGAATTTTTTTTTTATTTTTTTTTGTTAAACAGGCATATAATTTCGACCAAATAAAAAAGAGAAGGCCCAGAACGGGGTCAGCAAACAAGGAAATGAAGAACATGATCAATGTTTTTTGGGTTGAAAAAGGGCATTTAGATTCGACCCAAAACATCGATCATGTCCTTCATTTCCTGCTGCATACGATCCAGCCAATTCCGCATTTGATCAATCTCCCCATTCCAAGCAATTATTTGAGCAATTAGTCGTTGGGCACTGTCTGTTGTGAAATTGTCACTCGGACCTAAAATTGAATGAAAAAAAGATGTGTTTAGAAATACGCAGACATACATAGATTACCTTACCATAAGCTGGTGTCTCAGACACTGACCTGGTGGGGTGCCCATGTCGCATACTTCCAAAACATCCTCGGGGGTGGTGCTGTTGCTTGAGTCAAGCACAACCAGATCACCTAAAATAGAGTTAAAATTTTTCATCAAAAAATATGCAGCCATACATAGATTACCGTAAGGTGGTATGTCAGACACTCACCTGGTGGGGTGCCCATGTCGCCCACCTCTCCTTCCTCCACATCCTCAGTGGGGCTTGGGCTGATTTCCCAAGTATGTTCTTTCGGTTGGGGGGGACTGGGTTCATCTTGGTTGAGTGTTTTTTCCCCTATGTGAACCGAAAAAAGTAATATACTTTGCACACAGATATTTTAGTACATAGTAATCTTCAAACATTGTAATGAAGTGGTGTACAAATTGTCTGTTTGTGTAGAGTTCCTAGTTTAATACATTTTTAATTTCATAAAGACATATCTATATATCTATATCTATATATCTATAGATATATATAGATATGGATATATATATATAGATATATATATAGATATATATATATATATCTATATATATATACCGTATTTATCGGCGTATAACACGCACTTTTTTCCCCTTATCAGGGGAAAATCGCGGGTGCGTGTTATACGCTGATCCCCTGCGATCCTGAGCTGACAGATCTAAAAAATCGCCGACCGCGATTTGAAAATGGCGCCGAAATACACAGAGCCGGTCCTCGGCTCTTCTCGGCCACTTTCGGCTTCACTCGATGCCGCCAGAACCTAGCCGAGTGTACTCGGCTAGGTTCGGATAGCTCCGCTCACAGTCACGCCCATCCCGGGCGGGACTACGAGTGGAGCTGAAAGTGAACGAGAGCCGCCAAGAAGAGCCGAGGACCGGCTCTGTGAATTTCGGCGCCGGCGGCGCCATTTTCAAATCGCGGTCGGCGATTTTGAAGCTCAGGATCGCAGGGGATCAAACTGCGAGCTGCAAGGCTGCACTGGGGCAAGGCTGCACTGGGATAAGGCTGCAATGGACACTGGGGAAGGCTGCACTGACAAGGCTGCACTGACATGGCTGCACTCGGGCAAGGCTGCACTGACAAGGCTGCACTGACAAGGCTGCACTGACATGGCTGCACTGGGGCAAGGCTGCACTGAGAAGACTGCAATGATGGGCATTTAAATGTAAGTTTTTTTCCCTTCAACTTCCCTCCTAAAATTTTTTTTTTTCCTTAAAATTCCCTCCTAAATTGGGGTGCGTGTTATACGCCGATAAATACGGTATATATCTATATATCTATATAGATATATATCTATATCTATCGATCGATCGATCGATAGATAGATAGATAGATAGATAGATAGATAGATAGATAGATAGATAGATAGATAGATAGATAGATAGATAGATAGATATAGATATATATATATATATATCTATATAGATATATAGATACTGTATATAGATATATATAGATATATATATAGATATGTGTGTGTATAGATATATCTATAGATAGATAGATATATCTCTAGATATATATCTCTATATCTATCTATCTATCTATCTATCTATCTATCTATCTATCTATCTATCTATCTATCTATCTATCTATCCTTATCTATCTATCACTATTTATCGATAGATCGAGTTTGAGGTCGGACCATCTTTTCCGAGTCTGATCTTTCGAGCGCCGTACCCCAAAAGAAAGATGTAATGTCTTCACCACCTTCGCCATTATTTTGGCTTTTCTCAAATGTGGCCGGGCGTACAGTCCATACTTCCCATCATAGTCCTTATTTTTAAGAATTGCCACCATTTCCACCATCTCTTTAAAGGACATATTGGAGGCCTTAAATCTCGGCTTCCTAGATCGTGACGTTCTGGCCTCCGGGCTTTCGTCGCTACCTGAGGTAGTACACACCTGATGTGCCTCCGCCATTATTCATCCCACTATGCACCGTAGAAAGAATGGGCGGAGAATATGAGTTAAAATCGAACATCAGGGACGGGCGATGCAGGCGGAGTTTCACACATGCGCAGTGTATAAAGAGAGGCCTTGCGCACGTGTCGTACGTACGTTCTGTGCGTAGAGTCAAGGAGCGGAGAATATGAGTTAAAATCGAACGTCAGGGGCGGGCGACGCAGGCGGAGTTTCACACATGCGCAGTGTATAAAGAGAGGTCTTGCGCACATGTCGTACGTACGTTCTGTGCGTAGAGTCAAGGATGGGGTATATGTGTAAAGAAAAAGAACGTCAGGGGCGGGCCAAGCAGGCGGAGTATTACGCATGTGCAGTGTATAAATTGTTGTTACGTATTGTGTTGTACGTACGTTCTGTACGTAGGTGATAGTGGACCGGGACGCTACAAAACGAAGGTAATTTTAAATTTATAAATTTGGTCAAAACTTTGTAGCAAGCAGCCTATATGGCTTGACAGATTGATGAGGCCTACATAGGGATAAGATGATGAGGGTTTAACAGAAACATAAGTGTTTTTTGTCTTGTGTCTTTATCTTTTACAGACATTATGAATGCCAAATTTAAAGAGCCAGAATTTTTGTTGGCTTTCATTGACAAATACAGAGAGATGAGGAATCTGTGGGAGGTCAAACACCCTCAATTTTATTTGAAGCATGTCAGGAAGTCAACGCTGGAGAGACTTCTGACATTTGTCCAGACGACCATCCCGGAAGCAACGAAGGAGATGTTCTTAAAGAAAATTGGGATCTTGAGGAACATGTATAAGAGGGAGCATAACAAGATCCAGGAATCCATGAGATCAGGAGCATCAGCAGATGATGTATATGTACCCAGGCTGTGGTACTACAATAAACTACGGTTTCTTGATGTCCACACTGAAGCCAGGGCATCACTTTCAACCCTTCCCTCCACCCTTCCATGCACCCTTCCCTCCACCCCAGCAGAGGCTGATGAGGACCAAGCTGGGTCTTCCATCCTGGAAGAACCGGATGTGACCATTTGGAGTCAGGTAAATTAATTTCAAAAATATTTACTGTCCTAATATTAATGATGTTAACTGGATGTTATAATTGATTAAAATAATTTTCTACTAAAAATGATGTATACATATCAATTGACAGTAGTGGCCAAATATGTTTGTCACCTGTTAAAAAAATTATGGTGTCTGATTTGTAGACTCTTTTATTAAGAGATGTATTCATATTGAATTCAGTCATGAGAAGCAAATTGTGTGTCATTGATGAACCCAAAAAAAAAAACTAAAACTATGTCCCTTTTTTATACACAGGATGAGGGCAGCCAGGAGGAACGTGGGGAAAGTGGCAGGCAGGAGGAGGCCGGGCCCATGGACAGCCTGGAGGAGGCCAGATACAGCGTCATCCTGGAGGAGGCCGGACCGAGTGTCATCCTGGAGGAGGCCGGACCCAGTGTCAGACAGGAGGTGGCTGGGCCCAGTAGGAGCCTGACACAATCTCAAGTGCCTCCCCTCCGCCTTCATACAAAAAGGGCCAGGAAGGGGACGGTGACACAGGAGGCATCCCTGTGCCTCATGCGAGAGCCCCCCCGAAGCTGAAGAGGCCTATGGGTGCTACTTAGCCAGCAGGCTGCTTCAAATGGAGTGGGGCCAATGCCTCATTTGTGAGAGACTGTTTGGGGAAACAATACACAAGGGGCTGCAGGGCGAGCTAACCAGCAACACACAATTACATGAGGCAGCCCCCCTCCTCCTCCTCCTCCTCCTCCTCCTGCCACAACTCAAACACCAGAGCCACAGCCTCCAAAGAAGGCTGTAGGAAAGGCTGCAGGGAAGGGTGCAGGGCAGCGTGGAGGAAAGGCTGCAGGGAAGAGAAGTGATGACCTGGGTTCAGTCTGGTCTGACAGAAGACGCAGGCTGTTGTAGTACCACAGTCTGGGGACATCTATATCATCTGGTGCTGCTGTTGATCTCTGGGATTCCTGGACCAGATTGTGCTCCCTCTTATATGGACTCCTCAAGATCCCAATTTTCTTGTCCACAGACTTTTTCCAGCGTTGACTTCCTCTTTATTTTCTTTTGACCATAAATAAATGGATATTTGAGTTTATGAAAAGACTTTATGTGTTTTAATTTAAATCATTGATTTAGACAAAATGTCAAATTAACAAGGGACAACAATCTCCTTGAGGTTGCAAAAACACACAAAAACCAAAAATAATGTTCTAGTGGTAACTTAAAAAAATTTAAAAAATTAAAAAATTATACATAACCAAAAAAGGTTCTTTGTGTTAACTTTATATACAAAAGAAGTTAAAACAAACAACATTAAAAACAAACAAAAATGAAAGAAAATGTATTTGTGTTAAGAACTACAAAACAAAAAAAAAAAAAATAATATAAAAAAATGGATCTTTGTGGTAACTTTACAAACCCAAAAAAAAAAAAAAAGGTAGGATAAAATAAGTTCGACAACAATCATAAAATAAAAATCTGGATAAAATCTAAAATAAAAGATGACTCCCCCAAAACAAACAAGTGTAAAAATTATTATTAGTATGGAGACATTGTTTTAAAAATAATACTATATCATTCATGAGATCAAAGAGAAAAATAATCCAGAAATCAGTTTGGGAGAACTCTGTTTGAATATGAACAGCAAAAACATCTTCGTTCTTATAGCATTATTAAAGAAGACATTAATGCGCTGCATTCAACAATCACAGAATTTGCAGCATGAGGAATGTGCTACCTACAATACGAACACTAGTTTTACTAGACCGAGTGCTTCAGTTTAGTTTTTGCTTATGAGCATGCGTCGTTTTTTTTGTCCGTCGGACTAGCATACAGACGAGCGGATTTCTGGGTCCGGCTTAGTTACGACGTAAAGATTTGAAGCATGTTTCAAATCTAAAGTCCATCAGATTTGCGGCTGGAAAAGTCTGCGGAAGCCCACACACGATCGGATTGTCAGCCAGCTTTAGTCCGTCGGACTTTTGTAGACGAAAAGTCCGACCGTGTGTACGCGGCATAACAGGTTTTTTTTCGAAGATTGCCCTGTATTTGGCTCCATCCATCTTCCCATCAACTCTGACCAGCTTCCCTGCCCTGCTGAAGAAAAGCATCCCCACAACATGATGCTGCCACCACCATGTTTCACGGTGGGGATGGTGTGTTCAGGGTGATGTGCAGTATTATGCCGCGTACACATGGTTGGATTCTCCGACGGGAAATGTTCGATGTGAGCTTGTTGTCGGAAAGTCCGATCGTGTGTATGCTCCATCGAACATTTGCCATCGGGATTTCCGCCCACAAATGTTTGAGAGCAGGTTCTCAAATTTTCAGCCAACTTCACTTTGTTGTCGGAAAGTCCGATCGTGTGTACACAAGTCCTCGCACCAAAGTTCACGCATGCTCGGAATCAAGTACGAGCCAGAAGCACTCGTACTGGAGATAGCACATTCGTCACGCTGCAAATTTTTAAATCTTTCAATGCAGCGCATTCTCTTCTTCTTTATAGAATGCTAGAATAATGAAGTTGCTTTGCTGCTGATATTCACACAGAGTTCTGACAAACGGATTTTTTATTATTTCTCGTGATCTCCTGAATAATCTTTGTTTTTGTTGTTTTTTTTCTCAAGATCTCCAGAATATATATATTTTTTTTTCTAGTGATCTCCTTTTTTTTTTTTTTCCTCTCGGTCTCCAGAATATTTTTTTTTTTAATCTTCTCTAGATCTCCAGAATAATCTTTTTTTTTTATATATAGTGATCTCCCTAATATTTTTTTGTGGTTTTGTGTGTCAAGTTACCACACCACCATTATTATCTCATATTTTTTAACCTCAAAGAGATACAACTATGTTGGTGTCCCTTGTTAATTTGATATTGTATTTTTGAAATGTACCTGCCTACTCACAAACAAATTGTCTTTTTTGAAGTAAAACACATAGCCAAGTAATTGTCAAAACAAAAATTAAAAATTTAATAGGGGTCATAACAAAATAAAGAGGAAGGCAACGATGGAGAAACAGTTGGAATTGGTGAAGCCTTTGTACCCCAGGGCAGACATCAATTATTTGACAGGCAAAATTGGTAACCTGAGGAGTCCATTTAATAGGGAGCACAATCCGGTCCAGGACTCTGAGAGATCGGGAGCAGCAGCAGATGACATATATGTCCCGAGGCTGTGGTCTTACAACAGCCTGCGTCTTTTGCCTGACCACACCAAACCCAGGCCATCACTCTCAACACTTCCTTCCAGGCTGCTGTGGTGGGTTGGGTGGCTGTGGTGGTGGTGGTGTTGCTGGACACACAGCTCCACAGAACAGCTGTATTTATACTGAGATTAAATTACACACAGGTGGACTCTATTTACTAATTAGGTGACTTCTGAAGGCAATTGGTTCCACTAGATTGTAGTTAGGGGTATCCGAATAAAGGGGGCTGAATACAAATGCACACCACACTTTTCAGAAATGTATTTGTAAAAAATTTGGAAAACCATTTATCTTTTTCTTTCCACTTCACAATTATGTGCCACTTTATGTTGGTCATAAAATCCCAATAAAATACATTTATGTTTTTGGTTGTAACATGACAAAATGTGGAAAATTTCATTGGGTATGAATACCTTTTCAAGGCACTGTATATTTCACTACATGGTGTGGATTTACTAAAAGCACGTAGACTGAGGACTTTGCAACTGCAATTACTCCAGAGCTTAGCAAATGAGGGGGAGCTCATATGCAAGCAAAAAAGCATGTTTTCTATTTTTCTTAAAGAGGAACTGCAGTCTGCTCACATAATTTGTAATAAAAACATCTTTGCCATTCTGACACTTACCTCCAACCACTTTGCATATTATTTTATATACTGTGAATCTACAGTGCCTTGCAAAAGTATTCACTCCCCTTTTTACCTATTTTGTTACATTACAGCCTTAAGTTCAATGTTTTTTTAATCTGAATTATATGTGATGGATCAGAACACAATAGTCTAAGTCGGTGAAGTAAAATTAGAAAAATACATACATAAAACAATTTTTCAGAAATAAAAAACTGATAATTGGCATGTGGGTATGTATTCATCCCCTTTGTTATGAAGCCCATAAAAAGCTCTGGTGCAACCGATTACCTTCAGAAGTCACATAATTCGTGAAATGATGTCCACCTGTGTGCAATCTAAGTGTCACATGATCTGTCATTATATATACACACCTTTTTGAAAGGTCCAAGAGGCTGCAACACCTAAGCAAGAGGCACCACTAACCAAACACTGCCATGAAGACCAAGGAACTCTCCAAACAAGTAAGGGACAATGTTGTTGAGAAGTACAAGTCAGGGTTAGGTTATAAAAAAATATCCAAATCTTTGATGATCCCTAGGAGCACCATCAATTCTATCATAACCAAATGGAAAGAACATGGCACAACAGCAAACCTGCCAAGAGACGGTCGCACACCAAAACTCACCAACCGGGCAAGAAGGGCATTAATCAGAGAGGCAGTACAGAGACCTAAGGTAACCCTGGAGGAGCTGCCCTTCCTGTACCCTGTTGATGGTCTACAGATACAGATGAAACTTCTAATGGGCAAAGAGACTGTGCACTTCTTCTAGGAGCGCCATATATATTGTGTACTTGTACACTCTGAATTTTTTATTTTCTTTGCGTGTGATTGGATATTCTCTGGGGACAACCCACAATTTGGGATTTTCTTTAACTTTTACTTTAAATGGTAATGGTAAACAGGACCAATAGAGAGGGTGAATCTCCATAATGGTGGCACAGACAACAATGCAAACCTGAAAGTTCTAATCCACCTCCACTTTATCCAAAACTAAAAAAAAAAGTTTTTCCTTTTAGTTGTACTTTAAGTAAATCAACCCCAATGATTTCCATATTTAGGTTTCTATGCATTACTGTTGAGAGAACTCATCTAAAAAGGCAGAGACTACTCATACTATATATACATATACTACATACTTATATTATATTTTTACATTCCTTAAATACCACAGACTTGGACCACTACTTAATTACCATATGCATTTAATTGTTTATTTCCTTCTGTGACTTGACTTTAACCCCTTTTCACACAGCATTTACTGACAGTTGTGTGGTAAATACTGCAAAACGGTTTAGTGAATTGACAGTTGCAGTGGCGGCTGGTGAAGTTTTAGGATGGGGGGCGCCAGACCCTGCCTTTCCTTTTTTACTTCTCCTACTTCTCATAAGCCCCACCCCTTATATAATCCACCCACTTGGTCCCCTGTATTCCACTTGCTTCCACCCATAGTGTCAGGAGTATACAGCTCAGCATCACAGCACAGAGTATACAGCCCCAACATTACAGATCAGGGTATATAGCGCAGCATCACAGGACAGAGTATACAGCCCCAGCATCATAGATCAGGGTATACAGCTCCACATCACAGATCAGAGTATAAAGCTCAGCCTCACAGATCAGGGTATATAGCTCAGCCTCACAGATCAGGGTATATAGCTCAGCCTCACAGATCAGGGTATATAGCTCAGCCTCACAGACCAGGGTATACAGCTCCACATTACAGATCGGGGTATATAGCTGCACATCACAGATCAGGGTATGCAGCTCAGTCTCAGGGTATACAGCTCAGCCTCAGAGTATAAAGTTTTAGCCTCAGGGTATACAGCTCAGCCTCAGGGTGTACAGCGCAGCCTCAGGGTATATATATTTAGGGAAAATGTGTCTAGACACTGGCATACTGCATGAGATCTGGTTCGTGAATGAAGCCCACTGTCTCTATAACTTAATTAGGGTAACGCATTGCTGCATAACATAGACTGTAAGACTTTTTAACAACAGAGAGTCAAGCTGAGAATCTTTAGTAAAACAGCACAGAACAGTTATTTGTGATTGTACTCATGATCAGTCTACAAGTCCAGGATAGCTCTGGTAACACAGGTGAACAGCTGGAGGGATCCAAGGATGAAGCACTATCCCACTGAAACTGGTGTACTTTGGTAGATATCTGGGAGGGGCTTCTCACGGTAGCTAGGTCTTCTGGAGAATCTACATGCTATTAGTCTTTGGGACACCGGTTCTGGTAGAGGAGGGCCCAGCTACCTATGTCTCATCAGGGGTGGCCTCTCTGAGCTGATGAGTGAGGGAAGATAATGTTGCCAAATAAAAGTCTAGTGTCCCTCAAATGCAAGCCTGCCTAGGAATGCCCACTCCTCCTGACTAACATTCACTCATCAAGATAAGGCAAAAGATAGACAGTTGGGAGATATGCAAGAGCAATTGATGTAATGAATGTATTCTATGCAGCAACATGCAGCAAACACCCACTGACAGATGGTGTAAAAATGGGAAGGACATCAAATATTCAGGAAGCTTTCACACAACCAGGACATTACATATGTACATATCAGTAGTATAAACAAAAAATAAAAAAGCATTGGGACTTCTCTAAATTCATAACTAAAGATAAGATAAGTAAGATAGTTAAGCACTTACAAAAATTAAATGTGATTCACCGATATTACACGGTGTGACCCACATGACCAAAAACATACTTATAAAAAGAAAATGGGGCTGAAAGAAAACACGAAAAGGTAGACACTCAAGGATCAAACTGTAAGTAGAAACACTGCTTTATTAAACAAATAATCAATTACAAAAAGATAAACCTCCACCAAGACTGTAATTACATTGACAACATTATCAATAGCAAACCATGCTCACAGTGAAGGTAGGCCTCCTTTCAAAAGAGGACAGAAGCAGACCATTGGGATCACAGGGACATACCCCTTATATTCTGTGCAGCTAGGCAGGGCCGGGACAAGGGGTGGACAGGAGGGATGGCTGCCCTGGGCATAATGGTTTACTGTAGGGTTGGGGCATCTTCCTTATCTTATAAGGCTGACAGCGGCATGGATTTTGACAAGTGAGTGACTGCTGGGTGTAGAATCCCCCAAGCTTGCACATCATGAACCAGGGGCATCTTTGCCCTGGGCACTAGATGACCTTGTCCAGGCACTGCAGCTCGGGGTCATGCAGAGGCCACACAAACCCCTACTCAAATGTTGCAGGTGATCCCAGTGTGTAGCCCAAAACCTTTGTGGAACACGGGGGCAGGTGGGGACTTCTGTCTGGATGACTAACAACTCTGTCACATGAGGAAAATTAGATGAAGTACATAGTCACCAATAGTCACTAATAGCACAAGTGCCCTCCAGGCAGTTGAATCCAGGTGAGTATTAGTCCCACTATCCAGCCAAAAACCATGCCATAAAGTAGAGCACGGTGTGGATTGGCTTGTAGTGGCTGGTATATACTAAAGGGCTTATGGACAAACAATGCAGAATATAGTTGTGCATCCACAATTAGGGTGCCAGGAACCCAGCTATTATGGGCTCACCGTCACGTATGAGAATGCGTATTTGCGGCTGTTGAGGCTTGGGCTCCAAGGCTGGTGAGAGCAACTGACTGTGTACACTGTGGAACACTGACCCATGGAGTGCTAGCGCCACCTGCTGATCGGAGAACTGCCTTGGCTTCCTCCAGCCAACTAGGAGAAGATCTGTTATGGACCACTGTGGATTTGATAAGCTGTAATAGCTGGGTTCCAGGCAGCCTTACTGTAAATGCTTTACTATATTTCTCTAGTGGGATACTCTGCAGCTTCAGAATACCATTGTTTGTGCGTAAGCCCTTAAGTGTATACCAGCCACTGCAAGCCAAGCCACACTGTGCTTTACTTTACACTATTAGCAAGACCTGCAAGACAAAGTCAAAATGAGCTAGTATGCATAGCATACTAGCTCATTATGTAATACTCACCTGAGATCGAGGCCCCACGCTGTGGTGTCCGTACACAGCACCAGCTGGCGTCATTTCTTCCCGGAGTTACTTCCGGGTATCGCGGCTCCGGCACTGTGATTGGCCGGAACCGTGATGACAACACCAGCCATTGCTTGCAACAAATTACTTATCACTGGCATGCCCCACCCCCCCGCCTGCAAAAAGTTTGGTGACTGCTGCTCTGGACTCTAGCAATGCCCCTGTCCCACCCCATAGTGTTTAGCAATATGAGGAGGGAGGGGAGTGTCATTTATCACTGTGTATACACCCACATGTGTGACTCTATAGTTACATGGGCTGCACAGTTAAGTAAAAGGAGGAAATGAAGTACTTAGAAGGGAACTGAAACTGAAGCATGCTCAGTAGATGACAACAGCTAGTCCACACAATCTCAGGCTGCAGTGGGGACACAGAGAGGAGGAGGGACAGGATCAACCAGGTATTTTTTACTCTACACAAAATGAATGCTTTAGGGGCTTTGTGAGTATGCACACTCTGTTATACAGTATGTAAGGAGAAATTTTCATAGTCTGATTTTAACGACACTTTAAGAGGTTCATCTGAGACTCTGGTTATTTTTTTGGGAAATCCTCAGAAACATCAGTGTATAGTCATCTTTAGGGTACAGTTTGATATTTCCCTGCAATGGGAGAATAATACTCACCTCCCCAGTGGCATGTATCTCCTACTTCTCCTCTGTCCAGAGCTGTAGCCTCTGGGAAATTCTTCTGGGAGCAGTGGCAGGCGCTCATACGGGTCGCAGGGATGTCGCCCCTTAATTCATGCAAATGAAGCAGCGATCAATTGAGCAAGGGGGGTGGGGGAAGCGGTGATTAATCGAGTGCTGAGGGTAGGGGCTGGCTGTGTGACTGGGGGGGGGGGCTGGCTGTGTGGGGGCTGCAGGCTGCCCCCCCCCAAGAAAATTGTGCACCAGCCGCCACTGTCTGGGAGTGTTGCATGCATGCGTACCCTGCCATTTTTGGCGTTTCCATCCTTCAAACCCTATGCCACTGCAGTGTACTGTAGAAACATAGGGGTGACTTTTACAACTAAGCAAACTGATGAGTGATTACTCCTATTTTTCTATAATTGTCATTATCACAGGGTGTATGTCCCTAATACAGAAGAAAAGCTGTTTCATGATCAGGCATTCTAATGGGGTAACAAACATGGTCAACTCTGCCTTCTAAAACACATCTGCTTGTTTGTCCTGATTAGGCAGTGTATAGTATATGTCACCATGTATCAATTCCCAGCCTGCATGTGTCCCAGCACCCCAAGATCTGGCACACTACTTATTACTCACAATGGACTTAGAGTAGTAATAAACCATAAGCATTTTTTTTAGCTTGACACAATGAACACAATAAAATAAACATCCCCCAGTAAACTATTTATTAAAATTCTTACTCAAGCACTTACAGTTTATAACTATCTCTGCTGCTGGTTCCTGCTCTCTAAGAGCTGCTTCCCTTAACTACTGGTATTCACAGGGAGGAGATGGACAGTGGCTAGTGCAGGCTCTGGTCAGCTTGGAGAAGGGAGGAGAAGAGAGATGAAGAGGAGTATCTTGCCATTCTAGTCTAAAGGGCTGTGAGTTTCTATTGATGTACACAGTGTACAGAGACATAATTCTAGTTCCTGCATGCAAGGATGGCTCCATAAGATGCTGCAAAAGAAAGGAGCCACCCTGAGACAGGAAACCTGGACAGTGTCATGGCCAGTGGCGGTGAGTCCATAAGGGCACACGGGCACCGCCCCCTCTCTCCAGCTAACCCCCTCTATGTAAAATAGATTAATTCATGCATAGTATGAATCTATCTATGGCCGCTGTAGCCACTCCCTATTCAGGTGTCCGGCCCCTTTTCAGACACCGGGCGCCTAAATTCCAGCGGGGGGATTTTTGAAGCACCTGATTAGAGCCATAGGCTTCAAAAAAGGTGGACTCGTGGTGCACAGCATTGCGCTACAAGCCCACCCAGGTGTGTTAGCAAAGCAAATGAATACGGCGGCGAGCGGGGGGGGTCACAGTGGCTGCATATTTGGGCACAGGCTGCATATGGTGGACACAGAAGCTGCATATGATGGGCACAGAGGCTGCATATGATGGGCATAGAAGCTGTATATGGTGGGCACAGAAGATGCATTTGATTGGCACAGAGACTGCATATGATGGGCACAAGGGCTGCATATGATGGGCACAGAGGCTACATATTATGGGCACAGAGGCTGCATATGATGGGCACAGTGGCTCCATATGATGGGCACAGTGGCTGCATATGATGGACACAGTGGCTGCATATGATGGACACAGTGGCTGCATATGATGGACACATATGATGGTTGCAGTGAGACTGCAATTGATATTCTTTTTCAGTGTTTTTCAGAATTTTTCAGTATGTTTGCGCACCCCGCCCCCCCCCCCAAAAAAAAAAAGTTTTGACCACCAGCCACCACTTGAGGAATAAAAGATAAAGAAGCTGCAACTTATTGAGTAAATAGATCATCTGCTGAAGAAGCTTAAACTGAGGGCTTAATATCACTCTGGCCTGTCAGATCAGTAATTAGTTACCAGTAATTGCCAGACCATTGTTCCTAATTTTCACTGAGAGTCTACTGACTGGAATGGTACCAGCTGATTGGAGAAAAGCCACTGTAGCACCAATATTTAAAAAGGGCCCAAAATACATACCTGGGAATTACAGACCAGTTAGCCTAACATCAATAGTATGTAAACTCTTGGAGGGACTATATACAAGATTTTAGTAATGAGAACGGTAACATTAGCAGTAATCAGCATGGATTCATGAAGAATCATTCTTGCAAAACCAATCTATTAACCTTCTCCGAGGAGGTGAGCTGCCATATAGATAAAGGAAGGCCCGTAGACGTGGTGTATCTGGATTTTGCAAAAGCATTTGACACAGTTCCCCATAAACGTACTGTATAAAATAAGGTCCGTTGGCATGGACCATAGGGTGAGTACATGGATTGAAAACTGGCTACAAGGGCGAGTTCAGAGGGTGGTGATAAATGGGGAGTACTCGGATTGGTCAGGGGTGGAAAGTGGGGTCCCCCAGGGTTCTGTGCTGGGACCAATCCTATTTAATTTGTTCATAAACAACCTGGAGGATGGGGTAAAAAGTTTAATCTATGTATTTGCAGACGATACTAAGCTAAGCAGGGCAATAACTTCTCCGCAGGATGTGGAAACTGCGCAAGAAGATCTGAACAAATGAATGGGGTGGGCAACTACATGGCAAATGAGGTTTAATGTAGAAAAATGTAAAATAATGCATTTGGGTGGCAAAAATATGAATGCAGTCTATACACTGGGGGAGAACCTCTGGGGGAATCTAGGATGGAAAAGGACCTGGGGGTCATAGTAGATGATAAGCTCAGCAATCGCATGCAATGCTGCTAACAAAGCAAACAGAATATTGGCATGCATTAAAAAGGGGATAAAATGATAATTTTCCCGCTCTACAAGACTCTGGTCTGGCCGCACCTAGAGTACTAGAGTATGATGTCCAGTTCTGGGCACCAGTCCTCAGGAAGGATGTACTGGAAATGGAGCGAGTACAAAGAAGGGAAACAAAGCTAATAAAGGGTCTGGAGCATATTAGTTATGAGGAAAGGTTGCGAGCACTGAACTTTTTCTCTCTGGAGAAGAGACGCTTGAGAGGGGATATGATTTCAATTTACAAATACCATACTGTTGACCCCACAATAGGGATAAAACTTTTATCGCAGAAGGGAGTTTAACAAGACTCGTGGCCATTCAATAAAATTAGAAGAAAAGAGGTTTAACCTTAAACTACGTAGAGGGTTCTTTACTGTAATGCCCCGTACACACGGTCGGATTTTCCGATGGAAAATGTCTGATCGGAGCATGTTGTCGGAAATTCCGACCGTGTGTGGGCTCTATCGGACATTTTCCATCGGATTTTCCGACACACAAAGTTGGACAGCAGGAGATAAAATTTTCCGACAACAAAATCCGATAGCGTCAATTCCGACCGTGTGTGGCCTGTTCCGACGCACAAAGTGCCACGCATGCTCAGAAGAAATTCCAAGATGGAACAGCTCGTTCTGGTAAACTTAGCGTTCGCAATAGATACAGCACTTTCGTCACGCTGCAATGTTCAAAATGGTTTAATACAGTGCACTCTCTTCTTCTTTATAATGTGACAAGAATGAAGTAGTTTTGCTGCTCATATTCACACACACTTCTCACAAACTTATTTCGTTACTATTTATCGGGATTCCCTCAATATATTTTGATTTCTCACATCTGACAACATATTTTTGTATATTTTTTATAGATTTCTTGGCTTTAATGTAGATTCTTTTTTTGTGTTTCTATTTTATTTATTTTTTTTTTGCGATTTTGATTTGTACTCCCAAAAATGTTTGTGTGTGTTTTTCGTGACAAGTTCTCACAACACCATTGATATGTTGTTCTATTTAATCTGTAGGAGATAGTTTGGTGTTGTTGTCCCTTGTTAATTTCACATTTTATGTTAGAAATGTACCTGAATCCTCACCAACAAACTGTCCTTTTTGGATGAAAACACACACAGGAGAGTAGAATTTCCCCAAAAAATTTATGAAGGACTCACAACTAAACAAAGAGGGAGGCAACGCTGGAGAAACTGCAGAAATGGGTGAAGCCTTGGACCCCCAGGGCAGACATCAATTATTTAAAAGCAAAATTGGTGGCCTGAGGAGTCCTTATCTAAGGGAGTGCAGTCTGGTCCAGAAGTCCCAGAGATCCGGAAAGCAGGAGATGACATCTGTGTCCCCAGGCTGTGGTCATACGAGAGACTGCATCTTCTGTCAGACCAGACTGAACCCAGGGTCATCACTCTCAGGTCTTCTTTCCACGCTATCTTCCACGCGGTGGCTGTGGTGGTGGAGTTGTGGCAGCAGGAGGAGGATCGTCCATCTCAATGACATCCGTCTTGGGTGTTAGTTCCCCACTCACCCCCTTACGTAGCACTTTATAAATAAGGTCCTCACACAGGAGGCGTTGACCCTCCTGCATGCCCTGCAATTTGGTGGCAGCCATGCAGGCAAAGGCCTCTTCAGGAGTGGGTAAGGCTCTGAGGGACGCAGAAGCCTCCTGGATCAGCCTGAATGCTGAATCCTGCACGGGACTCGGAGTGGCCTTCCTGGCCCTTTTGTATGGAAGGCGGAGGGGAGGGACCTGAGACTCAGTCAGGCTGCGACTGGTCCCAGGCTTCTCTTGGCTGACACTTAGCCCCGCCTCCTCCTGGTCCTCCACAGGTCTTCCTGTGTATGAAAAAGGGACATAGTTTGAGATTTTTATTCATCAATCACACACAATTTTCACATCCTGACTGCTGCAAATTGAATGTTAACAAATATAACAGACTATCATTCTGAGCCCAGCATTTTTCATTTTTGTCCCAATTTTGGGTGCCCACTACTGTCTATTGATATGTAAAACACTTTTTTCAATCAGCAATTAGTGATCAATAATAACATCTAGTAAACATCATTTATTTATTGACCAGAAATCTGTAGAAGAATGCTATACCTGACTCCAGCTGGGCTCCTCCACTTCTTCCTGGCTGGAAGGCCCAGGTTGGATATCGGAAGCCTCAGCTGGGGTGGAAGGAAGCGTGGAAGGAAGAGTGGAGAGGGATTCCCTGACTTCAGTGTGGTCTGACAGAAATCGCAGTCTCTCATAGTACCACAGCCTGGGGACATAAACGTCATCTGCTGCAGCTCCGGACCTCAGGGAATCCATGACCTTCTTGCGCTCCCTAAGATATGTGCTCCTCAGGCCACCAATTTTGGCTTTTAAATAGGGGATGGTTGCTGTGGGGACCACCGGCTTCACCAACTCCAGCAGTTTCTCCAGCGCTGCCTGCCTCTTCTGTTTGTGATTATAGTGGGGGTGTCTGACCTGCCACAGACAGGGCAGCTCCCTGTACTTGTCTATGAACAGGGGCAGGAAATTGTGGTCGTTGAACCCATCCATTTTCTCTGCAAGACACAACACAAGACAAACCCTAATGTCAGGCAAAACTCCCCTAATCTTGTTACAATATAGGCTTCCATTTCGAAGCAGTATAGGCGCAAGTTTAGATCTTACCTTCGTTATCACGATCGGCGTCTCTGATGCCCCTTCCTCCGCTCACAGATTGTACGTAAGACGCACGTGTGTTACGCTTTATACACACTGCGCATGCGTATAACTCCGCCCGCCCCTGGCGTTCTTTCTAGTCTATTTCCCGCCCCTTTTCGTTCCGCGCAGTGTGGGCACATGGCGGATAGACAGCAGGTGCGTGCTAATTGTAGCAATGAGGAGGAGGAGGAAAGGCCGGAGCCTGAAACGTCCTGATCCAGAAGGAGATTTAAGGACTCAAATATGTCCTTTGGGGAGATGTTGGAGATGGTGGACATCCTGAAGAAGGCCGACTTTGATGGAAAGTATGGGTCTTACCCCAACCCCAATGTCCGAAAGGCCAAGATCATGGCGAAAGTGGTCAGGAGTCTGCACCGGAATTTTGGGGTACGACGATCGAAAGATCAGCTCAGGAAGCGGTGGTCGGACCTGAAATTACGAGAACATGAGCAGTACAGAAAGATCCTTAGAGTGCTGCAAAAAAGTAAGTAGTTGTGCTGTGTTCCTATTCTTTTTGTGTTTATTACGTTCGTGCTGCTCCATGTGCTTTTAGGAACTGTTGTACAGTTTAAAATGGCAACTTTCATGTTCATGGGCATATTATTCGTTCGGATCAAACATTTTTCGTTCCAAATATAAAATACCATTGTTTAGCCCATATGCATTTGGCCACCATTTTGACGCCCTATACTTGTCTTCAAAGAATTGGGTTTTGTAGATGGCTTTGCTACTAGAATGAAATGCAAACTAGATTCTGTGTAAAGAGAGGACACTGAGCAGCTGTTTTCACATCTGGACACTGGAGCACTAGTATGGGACAAAAGAACACCATTTTTATTAGGGGGCCCCACACAGGTGCTCCAGTGTATACTATAGGGGGGTCTCCATCTGTGAAGCTTGTACAAAACAGGTAAAGTATTGCAGCTTCACAAAGGACACCAAAAAAGCTACATGTTGGAACTCTGCTAAAATAGATAATTGTACCCCACTTCCAAGCAATGTTTCCTATTTATAGTTCTGACATTAAAATATCTGTGTGCTAATTATACCATTTTTGTTTGACATAGGGGAGAAAAGACTCGGAGGACACCCCTCATCTGAAGAGACCAGAGCCCCCCCCCCTCTGGAAGAAGGTGAAATCCCCCCAACACAAGCTGAGCAGGAGGATGAAGACGTGGTGGAACTAGTCACCACAACAGGTGAGTGTCTGCAACCACAGGCTCAGATAAGAGATCGATGGCGGCATTTTTTTGAAACCAAATTTATTTTGGGGTTCCTCTCTTCTTAGGTGATCGTGAGGTTGTGGATCCAGATCCTTTCACATCCGAAAGTGCCCAGATCCTGATCGGGGAGATCATGGGGTGTAATTTACAATTGGAAATCATCAAGCAAAACATCAATGATGTTATTTCAAAATATAAAAACATCATTGATGTTTTGGGGCGAGTTTAAAACCCCTCCAAATCACTTTCTTCTTTTGTGTGCTACAATGTGCAAAATGTTTTTGTGATTTTTCCCAAAGCCAAATTTGGAGGATGCACACAGTGTGCCAACATGTGCTATCTGCCATCAAGGGAGATCAATGGACGCGTTTTGGGGGTGCAACCCCTTCCTCAATAATAAAGTAGCTAAGAGGAAGGGCTTGCTCCCCCAAAACACGTCCCTTGATCCCCCGTGATGGCAGCTAGCACATGTTGACATTGGGAAATTTGTGTGCATCTTCCAAATTTGGCTTTTCCAGAGGTGATTTCCCCCCATCTGAACGCAATATCAAACACAGTTCCTAAATACTCATGTCTGATATTGCCTTCAAGTTCTACCAAATGTGAACTTTGTAAGATCACGATTTGTGTCTTTTCTTGTTGGTTTTACACAGGCCTGTTTTCTATAAAATGGACATTTTGATTTTGGATAATGCCACCACAAAAATTGGTATACAACAAACATGTTGGTTTGTCTGAAAAACCTTTGGTAAATGCACATGTGATTGTGCAGGTATTAAAAAGATTGTTAATCAAGAATGTGTGGATTATTGTCTCAACGCTACAACAATTTTGGGGTGATGTAATTGTTTTATGAGAAAATGGGGGTTATTTCCTAAGGGCAAATCCACTTTGCACTACAAGTGCAGTTTCAGTGCAGTTGCAAGTGCACTTGTAGTGAAATGTGTTTTTGCATTTAGTAAATACCAGCCAACAGTGCTTTGTATAAGGTTACACAATCACGCCATTTTCTGCACTCAAAACATTTTTGTCAGGGTCAGCTAAAACAAACACAAGCAGTAAATGTCCACAAAGATTTTTTTATTTTTTTATTATAAAAAGGCTTCACAGATTTTCTGGCATATTGATGGCCCCCCTACCCGCAAAGAACTCCTGGTATCGTAACCGGACATCACGGGCACTCAGGGAGGGCAAGCCAGGACGGCCGCTTTCAAGCGCCGTCAGTGTGGTTTGATGTATCATTCCGGCCTCAGGCCCAACTGAGTCAGCATAGTTGGCCGAATGTTTCCTTAAAAAGTTATGGAGAACACAGCACGCAAGTATTATATGGTTCAGTTTATACTCCGCCATATGGATGGGTGTCATAAATAGGCGGAACCGGCTGGCCAGGATTCCAAATGTGTTTTCCACCACTCTTCGGGCTCTGGCCAGCCGGTAATTAAAAACCCTCTGTTCTGGGGTGAGGGTCCTCATTGGGAATGGCCGCATCAGGTGGTCCCCCAGCGCAAACGCTTCATCAGCAACGAACACAAATGGGAGTCCTTCAACATTGTCCTCTGGAGCTGGCAAGTCCAAGCTGCCATTCAGGAGACGCCTGTAGAACTCCGTCTGGGCGATGACTCCACCATCGGACATCCGGCCATTCTTCCCCACGTCCACATACAAGAAGTCGTAATTAGCCGACATCACCGCCAACATCACTATACTATTGAACCCCTTGTAATTATAATAGTACGACCCCGAGTTGGGTGGTGGGACGATGTGGACGTGTTTCCCATCAATTGCCCCTCCGCAGTTAGGAAAGTCCCACCGCTGGGCAAAGTGGGAGGCCACAGTCTGCCATTCCTGTGGCGTGGAAGGAAACTATTGAGGAAAAAACAAACATTACTATTTTTTCACAGAAACATGGCAAGCAGATTAGACACAAACATTATGGGGCAACCTCCAGATAGCATTTAGTAAGGGGAATTTAACAACGCCAAAGTATAAGGTACACCTATCATATCCCCCCCCCCCTCTCACGGGCCATTTCTAACATTATAGGGGGTGTGTGGAAATCTTGGACAGGTAACCCTCTTCACTTCATTGAGAGATGAATGCCTAAATAATGGGTATTACTTGGAACAGCCCCTCCTTAGTTACACTATTGGCAGCCCACTGGAAAGGTAAGAAGTGTCATAATACAAAGATATAAATACACATTGTACACATTTGAGGATATTTGGACATTCTGCTATTACCTGTCAAGATAATAATAGGATACAAAAACTTTAAACAGTGCCATTGGAAAGTATACAGGCAGGCCCTTGCACTACATGCTTTGGGGAATTCATCCATAAATCTGAGCACTAAAGAGATGGGTATAGTGTGTATGGGTTTGGCAAAGTCAGCAGATAGATGATTGAGGATAGATAGAGAATTGGGATCAGCTGACTTAGCAGTTGGGGAGAGGGAGGGTTACTAAAAATTATTTGGGGACACCACAAAAAAAAGCCTCTGGCACTCTGCCTGAATTTAAATCAAAAATAACATTACCAAACATTTTAGGGGGTGTTTGGGGTAAAGCACTACTATGGAGCTGATAAAATACATTGTTAAGTGACTACATGAGGTGAATATAGGCCAGGAGACACCATGCTGGGGAGGTTATTGAAGGGCAAATATGTATGAAGGACATAAAATAATAATTACATAAAAATCCAGCATGCATGAGGAGAAAGGGGACATTCACAGCATATTACAATCATGGTAATTAGGGAATGAGGAAAGAAATACAAGATATTAGCAAACATTCAATACAATAAAATGTGATATTAAAGGATAAATCTTACCTTCATATACTCCTTCTGCAGGACCTGTATGATGGCAGAACAGGTCTCTGGGATAATGATCCCCAGAGCCTGGGGGGAGATGCCTGTCGAGAACTTGAGGTCCTGCAGGCTTCTCCCGGTCGCCAAATACCGCAAGGTAGCGACCAACCTCTGCTCCGGAGTGATGGCTTGCCTCATGCAGGTATCCTGCCTGCTAATATAGGGGGTCAGCGAAGCCAACAAACGGTGAAACACGGGGTCCGTCATCCTGAGAAAGTTCCTGAAATCTTTAGGATTATTCTCACGGATCTCACGGAGCAAAGGCATGTGACAGAACTGGTCACGCTGAAGCAACCAATTCTTGGTCCATCAACTCCTCCCCACCCTGTTCATGGACTGGACTTGTGTCAAGGTCAGGACCCCAACACCAAGCCCCTGCACAGCACGAACTCTACGAGGAGTACGCATACGAAACATGGCTAGAAAACGGTCGGCTGCTCAGAACGAAGTAACAGAACGCACTAAAGGACAGCAAGGCCTGTGAAGAGCGACCTGAAAACCAGTAACGAACGAACAAGAATACAATGACTACCTAAAGTCACGCGGAACTTGCTTGCACGCACTGAAGAGCAGATACAAACCCACAAGCACAAACTGAACGGCAGAAAACGATCTGAAAGTCACGAGTCTGAAAAAGCGCGAATCGTCTCTCACCAAACTTTTACTAACACGAGATTAGCAAAAGGAGCCCAAAGGGTGCCGCGCTTGCTTCTGAACCGGCCTTTTCTAGTCTCGTCGTACGTGGTGTACGTGACCGCGTGGTTGGCGATCGGAAATTCCGACAACTTTGTGCGACCGTGTGTAGACAAAACAAGTTTGAGCCAACATCCGTCGGAAAAAATCATAGGATTTTGTTGTCGGAATGTCCGAACAAAGTCCGACCGCGTGTACGCCCTATAAGAGCGGTAAGGATGTGGAATTCCCTTCCACAGGCGGTGGTCTCAGCGGGGAGCATCGAATGTTTCAAGAAACTATTAGATAAGCACCTGAATGACCGCAACATACAGGGATATACAATGTAATACTGACATATAATCACACACATAGGTTGGACTTGATGGACTTGTGTCTTTTTTCAACCGCACCTACTATGTAACTATGTACATATTATTTTTATTATTATTATTTTGTACATAGTTATTAATCCATACTTATTTCACATGTAAAAATGAAGACATGTTGAAGGTCTTGTTTATCCCAGTAGTTGCAGCTGACTCCAGGCAAAGGTCAGTCTGAGGAATACAGTAAGTACCAATAAAAGACAGATAGAAATGTGGCCCAACTAGGAATAAGCAGAAGCAGACGAATCTTCTGATGCAGGCACTGGAAAATTTGACTGGACAGAAAACCAAGCATTTAGTAATAGTGTTCATTTATATTGCACCAAGAAATTTCTGCAATGAACTATTAACCTCCATGCCTCCAAAATGGCTATCTGACTAATGTCTCTAGCACTATCATCCACACACACACAGCCAATGTTTATAGAAGCCAGTAAATCTACCTGTATGGTGGGAGAAATAACATACAAAGAACAAGAGAAGAGTGTCCAGTCCCCTGTTGTGTACTGTGGTTTGACCCAGCAACAGCACATAATAGTGAACTAGTGGCCAGTGGGTGATACCATAACATGCAGCAGGGGAGGATTCTTTGATACTCCCACAGATGTATCATATGCCGAACAAACTTCACCCAGCTTTGCTCCACAGGAGAGAAAAAAATGGCAGAACAGGTGGTGGAGCAGGTATGTATTAAAATATTTATTTCACAGGGAGCCTGTCCTCAGTTTTTTAAGGTGGCAACAGAGTCAATTTAAGGCAGTGCTAAGACAGTTTAATTACTAGTATGTATTTCCTTTGAAAGCACACCTGTGTGTAAAATAAAATAACAATGGCAACAACAGTAGGAAGAGCATAAACTATCATATACCAGCTGCTGCAGAAGCTCAAGCCATTTCCACTGTTATGGAAATTAGGCTTACCTCCATCCATCCCGCAATACAATGCCCTGTACTTGACTGGCCTATCAGTGGGCCTGTGCATTTTCATGTGTGTGACCATGGGTGTATAGTACTTATTCTTTGCTTCTTTGCTATTTGTGACTTGTTGGAAGGTTCTTGAAAGCTCGCAGGTTAGACTTTTTGCAGTAGCAGGTATACACTCGGCGGCCACTTTATTAGGTACACCTGTTGTTAGTACCAAATGGGCTGGTCTGAGTATTTCAAAAACTGCTGATTTACTGGGATTTTCATTGACAACTATCTCTAGGGTTTACAGAGAATGGCCTGAAAAAGAGAACATATCCAGCATGGGCATCCGCAGGTAGGGGCAAGGGGGGTCAAGGTCCCCCCCCCCCCCTGGAATCAGGGATCGAATCGGCACTGTTAAATTCAGCACAGTGGCATCGCTATGCCACCAGCCAATCAGGTGACACCATCAAGGTGCTGTCAAGCCCCCCATCAGAGTAGTGTGACTGCAGGCTCTTTTCCCTGCTCAGTCCAGCAGAGAACTCGGCGGAGCTGTGACAGGCTGTCAGAGGTTTCCCCCACTCGCTCCCCTTTCTCCTGTCAAGGAGAAGAGATGGCAGCTCTCACTAGGTTCGCCGCCCAGCTTCCTGCCCACTCCGTTCCTTTCCCATTGGCCATAACTGAGGATAAATCAAAGGAGATGAGAGCATCATGGGATATGTAGTCCCGAAGATTGGCGGCTCCATTTTCCACAGGGAGGAGGCTACAACTCGATCAAGAGAGAGATTGAGGGACTGCAGCCTGGAAAAAAGCTGAGAGAGTGAGTGCTACAGGACAGAGAAAGAGGCTGGTGCTAGGCGGAAGCCAGGGAGAGAGTCCCGCTGCCCAGCGCCACCAGAGAGAGAGCCACACTGCCCAGCGCCACCAGAGAGAGAGCCATGCTGCCCAGCGCTACCAGAGAGAGAGTCATGCTGCCCAGCACCACCAGAGAGAGAGCCACACTGCCCAGTGCCACCAGAGAGAGCCACGCTGCCCAGCGCCACCAGAGAGAGCCACACTGCCCAGCCCCACCGGAGAGAGAGCCATGCTGCCCAGCGCCACCAGTGAGAACCACACTGCCCAGCGCAATCAGAGAGAGAGCCACACTACCCAGCGCCACCAGAGAGGGAGTCACGCTGCCCAGCGCCACCAGAGAGAGAAAGCCACTGCCAGGGTACAGACATGCTACACTACTGACCAGAGTTGCCCCGGGGGAACCCAGTCGGAAGGATCACTGCTGTAGTTTTGCTGGGTCTGGTAAGAGAGCCTATTGGCCCCTATCCATTACTTATCATAGGGACTGTACTATGTCTGCAATCTCTGACCATGATAATGTGATAATGATATTGTTGAAAAGGGGTGGCGCATGGGTGACCCTAAAATGATTCCCCCCCTGAAAAAAGTTCTGCGAACGCCCATGATATCCAGTGAGTGGCAGTTGTGTGGATGAAAATGCCTTGATGTCATAGGCCAGAGGAGAATGGGCAGACTGGTTCCAGGTGATAGAAAGGCATCAGTAACTCAAATAACTGTTTGTTTCCATCAAGGTATGCAGAACACCATCTCTGAACGCACAAAACATCGAACCTTGAAGCAGATACAGCAACAGAAGATCACACCGGGTGCCACACCTGTCAGCTAAGAGCAGGAAACTGAGGCTACAATTCGTACAGGCTCACCAAAATTGGACAATGGAAGATTGGAAATACGTTGCCTGGTCTGATGAGTCTCGATTTCAGCTGCGACATTCAGATAGTAGGGTCAGAATTTCGTGTAAACAACATGAAAGCATGGATCCATCCTGCCTTGTATCAGAGTGGTGGTGGTGGTGGTATAATAGTGTGGGGGATACTTTCTTGGCACACTATTACCAAATGAACATTGTTTAAAAGCCACGGCCTACCATGTTGTTGCTGACAATGTCCATCCCTTTATGACTACAGTGTACCCATCTTCTGATGGCTACTTCCAGCAGGATAATGCACCATGTTCGCATTTGCAGCGCTTTATAAATTTTTCATTCATTCATTCTTGTCACAAAGCTCAAATCATCTCACCACTGGTTTCTTGAACATGACAATGAGGTCACTGTACTCCAATGGCCTCCGCAGTCACCAGATATAATCCAATAGAGTACCTTTGGGATGTGGTGGAATGGGAGATTCGCATCATGGATGTGCAGCCGACAAATCTGCAGCAACTGCGTGATGCTATCACGTCAATATAGACCAAAATCTCTGAGGAATGTTTCCAACACCTTGTTGAACCTATGCCATGAAGAATTAAGGCAGTTCTGAAGGCAAAAGGGGGTCCAACCCGGTACTAGCAAGGTGTACCTAATAAAGTGGCCAGTGAGTGTATGTTGCCAAGTTTGTGCCGTCAAATACCTTCTTCTGCAGTTAGGCTTAATCATTATGTTTTAGTTCACTTTAAAAAAAGATTTTCAGTTAAAACTGAAATCAATTGTTTCCTTATATGTAAACTCTATTTTAAAAGTGATCTTACTTTTAGTAACAGTGGTGGTTCCTGATGGATGTTAGCAACAGATCCGCCTTGGTGAGAAGACCTAGTCATTTATATCTTGGAGAAGATATCTCTGTGGGCTTGAATTATGTAAAAGTTGCATTACAGTATAGATTACAGGAAAGTTTTTTTTTTTTCTCTAACATTTACCTCTTATAAATAAAACATAGGAAACAAAAAAAGGAAGGATGAAATATTCCAATAGATCATTCAATAAAGTTTCTACAGCATATATCCTACATTCAGCAACTCTCTCCCTGTCCCTACCCTTTCCCATTGCTATTATCCTCAAGAATTGCTATGAATTTTTCCATATGTTATTTCTTTATTTTTATTTCTATTTTTATTTCCAGTAATTTTTAAACTTGTTTTTTTAATTGTTATTCATGTTGTTTAACTTTTTTTTTTAATGCAGCACTAAAAAAAAAATAACAAAGAGTAACTCCATGTTTGTTGAGAAAAAAAAACATTCCCTTGTGGGTGATCTATGTACATTGCAAGGATTTAAAAAACTTTTTTTTCTCCTACCTTTTGTTGTTACAGAAATAGCTGTTTGCTTGTCTGTGTCCATGTGAATCTCTATGAAAGTGGTTTTATAATTATCAATCAGCTGCTACACCTACAGGGCTCTAATGAGGAAACGTGCATGGTCTGCATCCCTATGGCTGTGATTTACCTTTGGGAGTATCTGCAGGGGATGCTCAAAATTGAATTTGTATCTTAGTGCAGACTTCTGGGAAAATAAGTAAGCCAATCACACAAGTAGGAAATTATGTTTATGGGGGGCGTTCCGTACACCTTCGGTGTACAGGACGCCTCCAGGTAAGCATATTGCATTGCATGTTACAGAAAATTACAGAGCTGCAGATTGAAAAGAAAAGGTAATTTTTAATAACATTCAATCACAATATGACTTGTGTTGCAATTATATACGCTATATTATTTTTTTATTAGCTAATTTTTTTTCCAGGAAAGTGGAGTTACCCTTGAACTCCTTTGCAATAAGAAAAAGCAGCGCTTAACAAGCATGACAAAAACATATATTAAAAACTAAAATTGTCCAATCTGTTGTAACAAAACAAACAGAATAGTGATCCAATTATCCAGTGATGAGGTGATCTCAACGAATGTTAAATTCCTCAACCAAAACACTCAGAGGTGCCTGAGATCCTGCTGCTTCTCTCATCTAGATTGGCAGCATTTTATGTAAATGCTATCAGCGGCTTATGTTTTAATATAGAATTTTATGTATTTGAATATGTTTTTTTTACACGTTATCACCAATAAATACTACACTATAAGATTTTTTCTTTGTTACTGGTGATTCGTATATGAATGAGAGGTGCTGATTTCCTTGGAGCCTCAGATGACCACAAAGGAGAGAGCTTTTCTGAGCTGAATCCACTGGATGTTAAACCCATGGAACCACTAATTTCTTCATAGAAATAGCATTTCATAACAAGCGTATATGGCTGTTCTATTCCTAAGCCTTGTACACACGATATGATTGTTGGCCAACCGTGCATCTGAATTTTGTCAAAAGGGCGTGTGCGAAGATCTTGTCTTGCATACTAACGGTACACAAATTGTCGGTCGACAACACTAACGTAGTGACGTACTAAACGTACTACGAGACTATAAAGAGCAAGTTCATTTCTCAAGCGCCACCCTTTGGGTTCCTTCTGCTAATTTCGTGTTAGTAGAAGTTTGGTGAGTGTTGATTCACGCTTTTCAGTTCGTTTCTGAACGGCTGTTCGTCAACCATCCATGTTGCTTAATCAGAGAGAAAGTGGGATTATTGGGCTAGGAGTTATTGCTTTGACCCAAGTCCAGTCCAGGAACAACAGGAGGAGGAGTTCTTGGACAAAAAATTGGTTGCTTAATCGTGACCAATTATGTCATATGCCATTGCTGCGGGAGCTCCAGGAGATTAATCCGGATGATTTTCGGAATTATCTCCGGATGACGGACCTCTGCTTTCACCAACTCTTGGCATTGGTGTTCCCCTATATTAAGAAGCAGGACACATGTATGAGGCTTTCCATCACTCCACAGCAAAGGCTCATAGCCACCTTGCTGTACTTGAAGTCTCCAGGACCTCAAGTTTACGACTGGGATCTCCCCCCAGGCTCTGGGAATCATTATTCCAGAGACCTGCTCAGCCATCATTCAAGTCCTTCAGAAGAACTATATTAGGGTAAGTTTTTACCTTTAAGATCACATTCTATGTATTTATGTTTGCTAATGTATTGTATTAATGTGTTGATTACATAATTATCAATATTGTAATATGCTGTGAATGTCCTCTTTGTCCTCATGCATGCTGTAAGCTTTTCCTGCTCCTTTTTGGCCTACATGCATATTTTCCTTCACTAACCTGCCCAGTATGCTATCCTGGGCCCATACACA
This sequence comes from Lithobates clamitans, assembly GCA_037952925.1. Lineage (NCBI taxonomy): Eukaryota > Metazoa > Chordata > Amphibia > Anura > Ranidae > Lithobates > Lithobates clamitans. The sequence continues at coordinate 3,586,815 of JBBGZY010000800.1, forward strand.
GCCTAGTAACTTAACAATGTTTGTTGTCAGTTACATTTTGGGGCTTACCCTAAACAACCCCTAAAACGTGTACAAATGTTATTGTTGTCCTCAAATTCAGGCGGAGTGCAAGAGGCCATTTTTTGGGGCCCAAACTCATTTTGAACCCTCCCTCCCCCCAAAAAATGCTAAGTCAACAGATCAAAATATTCTATCTGCTGACTTTGCAAAACCCATGCACACTATCCCTCTTTTTTTTTTACATTTCTGTATAAATTCACCAAACCATGTAGTGCAAGGACCTGCCTGATTACCTACAAATTGAAACTTCTTAAGTTTTTGTCTCCTATTAAATTGATTGGTTATATCATAATGTCAAATTGTGGTGCAATTTGGACAGTGTGTATCCAGCTTTTTAGATTTTGACACTTCTTACCTGTCCACTGGGCCGCCAATAGTGTAACTAAGGAGGGGCTGGCCAAAGTATCACTGATTATTTATGCAAACAGCTCAGATGGGAGTGGAGAGGGTTACCTGTCCAAAACATCTACCCATTGCCTCCCCCCCCCTAAAATTTGTCTACTGGGCCACCAGAGCGGGGGAGGAATCAGATAAGTTGACCATCCACTTTTGTCTTTAAATACTCATTTAAGTGTATCCATATGTTGGCTAAGCATGTTTGTGTCAAATATGCTTGCAATGTTATGTGCAAAAGTAGTAATTTCTTTTTTCCTTTTTTAATTCCTTCCAACCCAGAGCAATGGCAGGATGTTGCAGCCCAGTACCATCAATAGTGGGATTTTCCCAACTGTGGTGGTGCTATTGATGGCAAGCATGTCCGGATTGTACCACCACCCAACTCTGGCTCCTATTATTTTAATTATAAGGGCTTTTGCAGCAGTCATGCTAGCTGTAGTGTCTGCCAACTACGAGTTCTTGTATTTGGATGATCAGAAGAATGGCCACAACTCTGACGGAGGAGTGATTATGCAGACAGAGTTCTACAAGCGGCTCCCGAAGGGCACCCTAAATTTGCCATCTGCTGAGGAGAATGTTGAGGGCCTCAATTTTGTTTTCGTGGCAGATGAGGTCTTTGCTCTGGGGGAACATCTGATGAAGCCATTTCCTATGAGGAACCTCACCCCAGAGCAGAGAATCATCAATTACAGGCTCTCTCGTGCCAGAAGGGTATTTGAAAATGCCTTTGGCATCCTATCGAGTTGTTTCAGGCTGTGACTCCAATCAACTTGGCACTCTACAAGATAAACCATGTGGTCCTTTGCTGCTGTATTCTACATATTTTTTTAAGGAAGAATGCTACTAGGTACCTAGCCTCACTGCCAAGTGACGTGGACCCTGCAGTGGCAGGCCCAGATGAAGAATCTGCAGCTCGTCCATCTGTGGGCGTGCTGACGGTTATTGAAAATGCCCGTACTGGATTTCCCTCACAAATTGCCCAAGATTTACGACAGATATATATAGTATATTTTCTGGGTAGAGGGGCAGTGGCTTAGCAGCAAATTGTAGCTGATAATTTATAATTTTTTTTGGAGATCATAAACGCCTATTTCATTTGAACTACTGTTGTCTGTGTTTCTTATGTGTCTAATATGTTCCCAAATGGGTTTTATTTTGGCCACTTGCTATAATAGTGCAAATGTACCTTAATTGCTACATGAGGTGACAATATCTTCTTCAGCTAACTATTATGGTGTGCTGTGAGTCTTCTACACACACACAATGTTTTTGTTCTTAATGGATCTAATGCATGAAGTTCAAAAACATTATGCCTTTACAACTCCTTTAATTTTTTAGAGGCCTAAAAATTGCAGGAGTTGTCCACATTTAAGAGCACATTGTCACTGTAACTACAACAACTTACGAAATACACTGGTATTGAGCAATGAAATAATAAGCCACGCATTGTTTAGTAAAAAACATTTTACTCAAAGCACATTCACATGTGCTTTTTAAGGTTTTAAAACAAACCAACATCCTGGTGTATAACATGTATGTTTTTCATTATTTCTCCTTTTTTTGTGGCATGTTCTAAAACATTAGATACATATCCCAAACTCAGTAACTTACAACGTTCGAGTTTGGTAAAGTTAAGGCCAAACGAGACATTAGTATGCCAAGACTGTGGATGTTGCCTTCCTCAGATGAGATGATCTCACCCCTCTAAAAGCCAAAATTTGAAGTCATGTACACATAGAGGCAAAACAATGAAATGTCCCTTATGATCCCATGCCTAAAATGTGTGTAGTTACAAACATCTATTTTTCTAAACCCACAAAACACACAGTGTGTCAACATGTGATATCTCCCATCATGGGGTATCAATGGACACATTTTGGGAGTGCAACCCCTTCCTCTGAGCTACTTTAGTTATGAGAAAGGTGTTGTACCCCCAAAACATATCCATTGATACCCTATGGTGATAGATAGCACATGTTAACACACTGTGTGTTTTGGGATTTTGAAAAATAGATGTATGGAACTACAACCATTTTAGGCATGGGATCATGGGGGAAATAAGAATGTTAAGGCCAAATTTGGGGGCACCTTCAAATTTTCGGTTTTAAATTCTAAAAAACACATAAACATTACAATTCACATTAGTTAGAGCAGTGTTTCCCAACTCTCCTCCTCAAGATGCAAATCCAGGTCATGTTTTAGAGGTTTCTTGAATTTGGCACAGGCGATGTTGTCATTTTCACTGTTAGTAATTCGCACAGTCGTTTTTAGAGGAAAATCTAGAAAACAGGACCTGGTGGTGCACCTAGAGGAGTGAAGAGTAGAAACACTACTCTCACCACAAATGGGCACCATTATGTTGCAGTGATGCCCAGCAATGCCACCCTTAGGGGCATCAGTGCAGTGTATCACTAAGCGCTAACATACAGTATATATTCTTTATTTCTTAAATTCCTTTACTTTGAAAATGAATTTGTACCAGAAACTCCAGTTTAGTTTCATTTTGAATGAAACCAATTATAGAATGAAATATACACTTTTTATTTACAGTAAAACTTCTTTGAAAAACTACTGCTGATCAAAACAGAAAAAAATATATGTTTGTCTACAGATTACTTATAAAATAAAATAAGTACTTATAAAATAAAATAATTTTTGCAAGACAATTTGTCACCGAAAAACATTGTCACTGGAATTCATAAAGACCTGTACAGACAGATTTTGCAAAAGTGTCTTGCATGTAGGATTGCACCGATACCACTTTTTTAAGACCGAATACAGGTACCGATACTTTTTTCAAGTACTCGCCGCTACCGATACTTTTTTTAATGTCATGTGACAGTGGCACTAATATACAGCACTGATAGGTGGCACTGATGGACACTGATGAGGCGTGGACTTTCAGTAGTTTTATTTTTATTTTAATTTACAATTTTATTTATTTTTTACAATTTATATATTTTTGCTATTGTTTTTTTTTACAATGCTTTCTTCTTTTGAGGGGAAGTGGATGGTGTCAGTGTTTTTTTATTTTTATTTTTTTATCATTTTTACAATTTACCCTTTAATTATTTATTATTCTCTTTTTTTTATTTATTTAATTTTATTTCTCAGCCCAGTTGGAGGGGGGCTTTGGTGAGATATCAGGGGTCCAAACAGACCCCTGACATCTCTCTTTTGAGACAGGGAAAGGGACTGAGGACACAGATTCCCTTTCTCTGCAGCCTCAGCTGCACTGAAGATGAATGGACAGGATACAGTGGCTCCTGTCCATTCATAAGCTGAAGCATCTTAAACACAGTTTACAATGCTCAGTTATGAATGGACAGAGTCAGTGATCACTGACTCTGTGCATTCGGAAAAGGAAGGAGCCAGTATATACTAAAACCTTCCTCCGTATATAAACTAAAACCTTCCTCCGCTCTCCATCCTGACAGATCTGGGAGGGGGGGACCAGAGGAGGACCCAGGGAGCACAGAGGGGGACCCGGAGCAGAGTGGGGACGGAGAAGGACACAGAGAGAGGGAGGAGGACACCAGAAGCCAGAGGAGGACCCAGGGAGTCGAAGAAACACACAGGGGACAGTCAGGGGTGATCGGTGCGGTGGCAGGGGCAGTTACAAGCACTGATCCCCTGTATAGCCTTGCAATAAAGCAGCTGACAGCCATGGGATGGAGAGGGGGAGAAGCGGCTGTCAGCTGCCTTTTTGAAAGGCTGTACAGGGGATCGGTGCCCCTGCCGCCACACCAATCACCTGTGAGGTTCCCTGGCCCCCTCTGCTACACTGAGGATGCCTGTTCCGATACAACAGGTATCGGATTAAGCATTGGAGCATTTGCACGAGTACTCATACTTGTGCAAATGCTTGGTATCGGCACAGATCCAATACTAGTATCGGTATCGGTACAACCCTACTTGCGTGCACTAAAAGTGGTGCAGCATGTACCAATTTCATGTACAGGTCTGGAACTTCTACTTGATTTTGGCACATACACTACTATTATAATGCACGCATTCACAAAATCTGTCTGCGCCAGGGGCTCTATCTGCCAAAAGAGAGTTGGTCTTAATTAGCTCAACTCTCATAAGATATAAACTGTCAGTATTGGATTTTGGATTTTGCGCATTCATTGCACCACAATGTAAAAGTGGCTCATTTTAGAACTACCTGAAGTTATGAATGAATTTTTGTCAGAACCAAAACATGTTGCAGACAGTATGCTCAATGAATTTGGTGCAACACATTACCAAGAAGGATTAACGCCCGAAAAGTGGTGCATCAGCTTTATTGAATTTCCCCCTGTAAGTATTACTTCAATATCTTAAGTAATGGCAAAGGTATCCCCAAATAAACAGACTCATAGTGGAAAAGTAAAAATTGTTCAAGTCTATAACTGATATAAAGGTACAACAGCTGAAGTGGTTAACTATTCCAAAAACTGTTCCTGTTAAGATATTGGAATCAAATTGGTTTAATTGGTTTGGTTTGGATAAATAGGTTATATGGGATTTTTAACAAAAACAATATGGTATTTTTTTATATTATTATATTTAACCACTTCAATACTGGGCACTTTTACCCCCCTTCCTAGAATAGGCCAAATTTCTGTCACACATTGAATGACAATTGCGCAGTCATGCAACATTGTACCCATGTGAAATTGTTATCATTTTTTAACATAAAAACAGCTTTCTTTTGGTGGTATTTATTCACCACTGAAATTTTTGAGAAAAAAAAACACGTTTTTCATTTCTGGTATAAAATTTTGCAAATAAAGAATCTTTCTTCATAAATTTATGCCAAAATGTATACTGCTACATTTCTTTGATCAAAATAACCCAAATCAGTGTATAATAATTTAGTCTGTAGGAAAATTATAGAGTCCACAAACTATGGGATATATCTGAAAATCCATCAGTCTTGATGCGCTGACTGCCTGTTTCATTTCTTGAGGTCCAAAAAGTCAGGACAGTACAAGAAAACAACTCAAAATGACCCACTTTTGGAAAGAAGACAGTCCAAGGTATTTAAGAGGCGTGGCATTTTTTTTAAGTTGTAATTTTATGTCACAATCTTATAAAAAAATAAAGAAATTTTTAAAAAAATATATTTTTTCACTATATTATTTTTTATTTACATACTGTTACCAGTGCAGTACAGCATCATCATATAACTGGTGTGGTGGGGACCAGGGACACTGGTGACAGTATTTAAAAAAAATATTTTTTTTCTTTTTTATTACATTTTTGTCCTTTTTTTACATTTTTTTTTTTACAATCTATGACCAGAGCAATACAATATTACCATACCATTACCATACTGTACTACTATGGGGAGGTGAGCGTTTTTTTTTTTTTTAACACACTATGATTGCTAATAAGAAGGCTAATTAGTAGTCTGGGATTTTTAATTGGTGCCAAAAATACAAACAGCATAAACAATTAAAATTCACAATATTTATTAATACAATTTCTTAAAAGAGACAATAGTCTACAACATTTTGAAGGCAACAAAAGAAAATGTACATAGATTCAAAGCCATCATATACAGTATATAGTACAGCACATCTTCAATACTTAAAGTTTACAAAAAAACTCCCGAACATTTCAACTCAAAAGTTTAAAGTCCTCATCAGGGGTTTGGTATAGTAGTATGATCTTGTATGATTTTGTAAATATTTTATTTACTCAACACACAGCCATTAATGTCTAAACCGCTGGTAACAAAAGTGAGTACACCCCTAAGTGAAAATGTCCAAATTGGGCCCAAAGTGTCTACATTTTGTGTGACCACTATTATTTTCCAGGACTGCCTTAACCCTCTTGGGCATGGAGCTCACCAGAGCTTCACAGGTTGTCACTGGAGTCCTCTTCCACTCCTCCATGACAACATCACGGAGCTGGTGGATGTTAGAGACCTTGCGTTCCTCCACCTCCTGTTTGAGGATGCCCCACAGATGCTCAATAGGGTTTAGGTTTGGAGACATGCTTGGCCAGTCCATCACCTTTATCCTCAGCTTCTTTAGCAAGGTAGTGGTCATCTTGGAGGTGTGTTTGGGGTCGTTATGTTGGAATACTGCCCTGCGGCCCAGTCTCCAAAGGGATGGGATCATGCTCTGCTTCAGTATGCCACAGTACATGTTGGCATTCATGGTTCCCTTAATAAACTGTAGCTCCCCAGTGCCGGCAGCACTTATGCAGCCCCAGACCATGACACTCCCACCACCATGCTTGACTGTAGGCAAGACACACTTGTCTCTGTACTCCTCACCTGGTTGCCGTCACACACACTTGACACCATCTGAACCAAATAAGTTTATCTTGGTCTCATCAGACCATAGGACGGGGTTCCAGTAATCCATGTCCTTAGTCTGCTTGTCTTCAGCAAACTGTTTGCGGGCTTTCTTGTACATCATCTTTAGAAGAGGCTTCCTTCTAGGATGACAGCCATGCAGACCAATTTGATGCAGTGTGCGGCGTATGGTCTGAGCACAGACAGGCTGACCCCTTCAACCTCATACGTTTATTTCCCAGGGACAACATCTAAATATGACGCTGAGCACGTGCACTCAGCTTCTTTGGTCAACCATGGCGAGACCTGTTCTGAGTGGAACCTGTCCTGTTAAACTGCTGTATGGTCTTGGCCACCGTGCTGCAGCTCAGTTTCAGGGTCTTGGCAATCTTCTTATAGCATAGGCCATCTTTATGTAGAGCAACAATTCTTTTTTTCAGATCCTCAGAGAGTTCTTTGCCATGAGGTGCCATGTTGAACTTCCAGTGCCCAGTATGAGAGAGTTAGAGCGATAACACCAATTTTAACACATCTGCTCCCCATTCACACCGGGACCTTGTAACACCAACGAGTCACATGACACCGGGGAGCGAAAATGGCTAATTGGGCCCAATTTGGACATTTTCACTTAGGGGTGTACTCACTTTTGTTACCAGCGGTTTAGACTTTAATGACTGTGTGTTGAGTTATTTTGAGGGGACTGCAAATTTACACTGCTATACAAGCTGTACGCTCACTACTTTACATTGTAGTAAAGTGTCATTTCTTTAGTGTTGTCACATGAAAAGATATAAAAAATATTTACAAAAATGTATATACCGTATCTACTCCAGTAAAAGTCGTTCCAAGTATAAGTCGAGGCCCTAATTTACCACAAAAAAAATGGGAAAAACGTATTGACCCGGGTATAAGACGAGGGTGAGAAATGCACAGCTACTGTAAGTGGAAAAGAGGGTCAACAATGCCCATTTGCATGCCTCACTGTGCCCATTTGCAGCCATAGGTCCCCTGAACTTCAAACTCGGTAGTTAAGGGTTCCTAGATGCCCCCTAGCTGCAGCCAAAATTTGGGGTCTCTGAACCCAAAGGGTCCCGAAATGACATTGCTGCAGATGGACATAGTTGACCGAATTTGGGGCCCTGGGGCAAAGTCGGTTCAGAAAATGAAATTTTCTGCTGCAGAAAAGTGCTTGGCTCGAGTATAAGTCGAGGGGGGCACTTTCAGCACAAAAAAATGTGCTGAAAAATTCGACTTATACTCGGGTATATACGGTAGTATAGTAGTGTATATAGTAACTTACACAATTACTCAGCATAACATGCGGTAGAATGGATGGGCAGTCACATGACAGCATCCAATACAGCACCAAGGAATCGTGTCAGAGACCATGAATCAGACCGAGACAGAAGTACAGTTAATCACACTTGTTTAATAATAATAAAAAGGTAAACAGAGTAAGCGTAGTCAATACATAGCCAGAGTTTAGCAACCAGATCGGGTAGTCAGCCAATGCCAATGTCAGAGAGGCAGAGATCAACGTAGTAGTACAGCAAGCAGGATCAGGAGCCAGAAGGGACATCAGCCGAGTAAGTCTTCAACAAGAACGCAGGAGAAAGTCTCTGAGATGTAACCAAAGGCGAAGGCAGAGATGAAGTGATCTGGACGGCTTTAAGTAGCCAGGACTGACGAGCAGATCATCTGTAGAGAGACAGGAGCTGGCAATTAGCCGACAGCTGAGCAGCCAGCTCAGAGAGGGAAGTGCTGAGTCCATCCCTGACGGATAGTAGTATAGCGTCCAATACAGCACAAAGTAAATATGACTGTTAAAACAACCATTTTTTAAAATGAAATCCATTGATTCAGTGTGTACTATTGTGATTAGCTGTGATTGGCCACAGCTAACAACATGGTACAGATGGGCTATGATTGGTCCCGTCTGTACCATGTGAACACTGTAACCAGTCACAGAGATGATCACAATAGTACACAATGAATGGAAGCCATCCACTGTGAACACTTGTCATGTGATCTGCTGTGATTGGTCACAGTTATCGTATGGTACCAGCAGTGGGCCAGTACGCTGATTCATCATCCACTGTGTTTGGTGGACACAGTGGGTGATATATTGCGCTGCAGCATGGCCCGGGGGAGCGTGCACAAGGCACGATCCTGGGAAGATGTCATATAACGACCACCAAGAGCAGCGAAGCTCCCATCTGGCCGTCATTTTACTATAGGCTGGGTGGGAAGCAGTTAAAGGAGAACTGTGGAATTTAAAATAATAAATACTAAAATAATAAATATACATACTCACCTCTTTGATGCAACATCGGTCTAATGCTGCAGCTTTCCCCCACCAGCTCTAAGCCCAAGAACTGAGTACATGAGCACATGACTGCTGATTGCTCAGTGCTTGGTCTTTAATGAGCAGAAAAAGGTGACTGTCGGTCACCGGCTCTGTTTTCTGCACTTCCAATGCTCACTGCAGTGATGGGTTTGGCAGAGTGCAGGAGAGGCTGGCTCAGGCTCTCAGTGCTGCGCATTTGGGTGGATCCTAACATTATTGTTCAGATTCTCCCACACCCTGGAGATGCTCTGTGATGTCAGCTGGAAGTGGTCTTTAGTAGATTGTTGGCTGATTCTGGGTCACAGGAGAGCAGAACTAAGTGCACTCCTGTGATCCAGAAGAGAAGTATGGTCAAAAAGGTTTTGGGCATACTCCTCTTTTAAAGCATGTAGCCAAAAATATAAAATACTATATAGTGCACCCTTAATATAAAGTGTACCCATCTTCTGATGGCTTCTTCCAGCAGGATAATGCATCATGTCACAAAGCTCAAATCATCTCACCACTGGCTTCTTGAACGTGACAATGAGGTCACTGTACTCCAATGGCCTCCACAGTCACCAGATCTCAATCAAATAGAGCACCTTTAGGATGTGGTGGAACGGGAGAGTCTCATCATGGATGTGCAGCCGACAAATCTGCAGCAACTGCGTGATACTATCATGTCAATATGGACCAAAATCTCTGAGGCAAAAGGGGGTCCAACTCGGTACTAACAAGGTATACCAGGTTGGACCCCCTTTTGGCCGGTGAGTGTATATCTCCAATGAAAATATGTACATTACAGTAATGAATAAAAAATGAATACAAGTGTTTAGCACTTCTGATTGGCAGCACTGGGGTCATTGGTTCAAATCCCAACCATAGCACTATCTGCCTGGAGTTTGCAAGTTCTCCTTGTGCATGCGCGGGTTTCCACACTCCAAAGACATGATGTTAGGTTTATTGGCTCCTGTCTAAATTGGTCCTAGTATGTGTATGCATGAATGTGATTGTGATTTAGAGACCTTAGATTTTAAGCTCTTTGAATGCAGGGACTGATGTGAATGTTCAATATATATGTAACGTGTTGCGTAAATTGTCGGCACTATATATAAATAATACCGCTAATAAATAAAAAATAAATACAACATTTGGGGACAAGGGTTTATAAATTCTTTCAAATAAAGAGTAAAAACACACAAACACTAGCTACTTCACTGGACTTAAAGCGGTAAAAAAAATCACAGCACTATAAAAAATGTTGGGCCCAGTGCACCGCATACTAGCACATTATGACAGACTTACATGAAAACGAAGCCTTCCAGCTGCGCGCTGTCATTGCTGTAGGCGCTTCCATCTTTACCCGGTCTTTCTTCTGGGCTTCAGCGGTATGAATGGCAGAGCTGCAATGATGTCACTCCCATGCATGCCCACAGGAGTCACTGTTTATGGCTCAGGACTCCTTCACCAGACGCTTCTAAAGTACATATCTCCTAAATGGTGTAGGCTTACCTATAGGTAAAAATCAACCAAAGAAGTTTACTCCCACTTTAACCTTCCACGGTCGAAATACTGCTTTTTGCCTTGCCACTGAATAATTGCTTAAAGTGGTTGTAAAGGTTCGTGTTTTTTCACCTTAATGCATCCTATGTATTAAGGTGAAAAAAAACACCTGGCAACATATTGCATATACTCTACTCCAGTGGTCATCAACCCTGTCCTCAGGGCCCACTAACAGGCCAGGTTTGCAAGATAACTGAAATACATCACAGGTGATATCATTTGCTGCTCAGTGATTGCAGTATTCTAGTCTGCATCTCCCCAAGGTAATCCATAAAACCTGGCCTGTTAGTGGGTCCTGAGGACATGGTTGATGACCACTGCTCTACTCCATCTCTGCAAGCCTTAGTAAACCCAGGAGAAAGAAATATTAATTTATATTTTGGGAAATGGTTGTATTCCTTCTTTTCTATTCTATTCTAATTGGGTTTTTTTTATTCTATTTTTTTTCTATTCTATTATAGTCTATTCTTTTTTTTCTATTCTATTCTATTCATTTCTTTTTAACAAGAAAATTCTATTCATTTCTTAATATAATAGATTTTTGTTGAAATTTTTCATAATAAACAGATGAAAGAATGCATATAAAACAGACATGACTTTGCAATAAGGGTATGTGGTAACATTGCATGGAATAAACTTATAAGACCAAAGAGATGTTGTATAGAAGGCCTATATTATCACACAATAAAGTAACTGTAGGTGTTAAAGATAGTTTGACATCTTGGAGGCCTGAGCCTCTTTTAAACGACTAGACTTAAAACGAGTTTACCATAGACTGATGCAATAGATATTGTAAGACTTAGAGACTGTAATATGGACTGTCTTGGTCTTAGTTCAGGAGATGCAAAAGAGATATAGGGGGAAAGTAAGGAAGAAATTAGGGGAAGTGGAAAGAGGGAAAACATATTATTCAAATTGGATTAATGCACATTTTTAGCCGTAGCTCCAAAAGGGTAAGTAACGGGAGGAACTGAGGAGTAGTGTGTACCATTTGGGAACCCTGAAGATGTTTGTGTTAATCATTCAATTTTATAGTGTGAGTGCCAAGGTCGCCATAGTTGTTAAAATTTTGCCATTTTACCCTCCTTGGAAGCCATTAACTGTTCGAAGATGTGAAACTCATTAACTTGCCTGATCACTTCTTTAATTTCAGGGACCTCATCTGATTTCCATTTTCTCATTATTGTTGCTCTAGCAGCATAAAGAATTTGCATACACATTGGCGTTATGCATGAGACATGTATTCCATGAGCATTTAAGCTTAGAATGCCCAGAGCTACCGTACATCTGGCTTACAAAGATATGCCATAATATTCAAAGTTATTTTAAACACTGCTGTCCAGAAGCTTCGAAGATGGAGTCATGACCAGGTCATGTGAAGCAATATGCCCACCCGACCACATCCCCTCCAACACTCATCTGGTGTATCCTTGGAGAATTTAGCCATGATATACGGGTGAAGTACCATCTCTGTTGCAGCTTTTGGGCAGTTTCCCAATAGTTGGAACATCGTGAGAACTGATAGTTGCATCTGATTGCTTTTATCCATTGCAGTTCTGAAAATGAGCTTTTGAGATCTTTTTCCCACTTGAGTAACTAGGGAATTTTAAAATATGTGGATTTAGCCTGCAGTAAGTTATGGAACAGTGTAATACCCTTACAATTGGGCTGTGGGGAGTTACAGAACTTCTAGGCCTGCGATGGAACGTGTACTTTGGAGATATGTGTGGATGCCAGAAGATGTGTAAGTCTGATATATGTGAACAGTTACCTACTGGGCAACAACTATTGTTCAGTTAGTTTCAAAGGGGATCATTTTCCCCCCTCTTGTTATGTCAGCTATGATATTTATTCCTTTCTCCTTCCATTCCGTGAAAGAGAGGTCCGGAGATAGGGGTTTTAGGGATTCCAGAGGTATATGGACCAGTTGGCAATCTTTAGACAGGGCATTTTGGGATATAAATTCACTCCAGGCTGTCAGTGACGAATGGATGGTAGGGTGGTCCTGTAGGAATTTCCCACTTAGATTAGAGCCTATCAGTGCGAGGTTGCTAAGGGAGTGCGGGTGTGCTGCCTCCCTCTCTAGCTTGAGCCAATGTTTTGGATGAGTGGGTAGGAACCAGTGTCTTAGAGGTACGCCTTGTAGTAATCTTTTAATATGGGTAAGCCCAATCTAGTTCCAGGGAGGTGTCTGTAACACTCACCTCAGGCGACATATCATGGAACTTGGGCTTTGTTTTACAGGGCTTGAAGAGGAGGACCTCATCTCCCCGCTGGCACTGCGAGCAAAGGAGCCCTGGGATGGATGACTGCATGCTGAGCTCTGGGCTTGTGAGTGGCCGCGTGTGTGGCTCAGCCATCTTGAAAGCTGAAGCGCCGCGGTTTAGAGAAGAAGTTGTCATCTTCCCCGACCTCTGGGAGCTTTTTCTTTTGGCGGATGACATGCCCGCGGGCAGGGCTGGACTGGGACAAAAATGTGGCCCTGGACTTCATCCAGACCGGCCCAGGGCACAACACATCAGGGCACGGTACATCAGGCCACATCAGGGTACAGAGCCCAGCACATCAGGGCACAGGGCACAAGGCACATCAGGGCACAACACATCAGGGCACGGTACATCAGGCCACATCAGGGTACAGAGCCCAGCACATCAGGGCACAGGGCACAAGACACATCAGGGCACAACACATCAGGCCACATCAGGGTACAGAGCCCAGCACATCAGGGCACAGCACATCAGGGTACAGCACACCAGGCCACATCAGGGTACAGGGCACAGCACATCAGGGTACAGAGCCTAGTACATCAGCGTACTGGGCACAACATATCAGGGTACAGTGCCCAGTACATCAGCCTACAGGGCACAACATATCTGGGTACAGTGCCCAGTACATCAGCATACAGGGCACAACATATCAGGGTACAGTGCCCAGCACATCAGCGTACAGGGTACAACATATCAGGGTACAGTGCCCAGTACATCAGCGTACAGGGCACAACATATCAGGGTACAGTGCCCAGTACATCAGCGTATAGGGCACAACATATCAGGGTACAGTGCACAGCACATCAGGGTACAGATCCCAGCACATCAGCTAATAGGGCACAACACATCAGGACATGTCAGGGCACAGTACATCAGGGTACATCACATCAGGGTACAGGGCACAGCACATCAGGGTATAGCACATCAGGACACAGCACATCAGGGCACAGAACATCAGGGCACACAACATTGAGGCACAGCACACCGGGGCACATCAGGGCATAGGACATCAGGGCACAGCACATCAGGGCACGGGACACATCAGGGCAGATAGCACATCAGGGCACATCAGGGCGCATCAGGGCACATAGCACATCATAGCACATGGCACATCAGGGAATGGGCACATCGGGCCACGGGGCACATCAGGGCACAGGGCACATCAGGGCACGGGGCACATCAGGCCACATGGCACATCAGGGCACAGGGCACATCAGGGCACATGGCACATCAGGGCATGGGGCACATCAGGGCACATTATGGCACATCAGGGCACAAGGCACATCAGGGAACGGGCACATCAGGGCACGGGGCATATCAGGCCACATGGCACATCAGGGCACGGGGCACATCAGGTCACATGGCACATCGGGGCACATCAGGGCACATGATGGGGCACATGGCACATTATGGGGCACATCGCACATCAGGGCATGGGGCACATCAGGGCACATAGGGGCACATCAGGGCATGGGGCACATCAGGCCACGTGGCACATTAGGGCACGGGGCACATGGCACATCAGGGCACATTATGGAACATGATGGGGCACATCAGGGCACATTATGGGGCACATCAGGGCACATAGCACATTAGGGCACATCAGGTCACATGGCACATCGGGGCACATCAGGGCACATGATGGGGCACATGGCACATTATGGGGCACATCGCACATCAGGGCATGGGGCACATCAGGGCACATAGGGGCACATCAGGGCATGGGGCACATCAGGCCACGTGGCACATTAGGGCACGGGGCACATGGCACATCAGGGCACATTATGGCACATGATGGGGCACATCAGGGCACATTATGGGGCACATCAGGGCACATAGCACATTAAGGCACATCAGGCTACATGGCACATTAGGGCACGTGGCACATGGCACATCAGGACATGGGGGACATCAGGGCACATAGCACATTAGGGCACATCAGGCTACATGGCACATTAGGGCACATTGCACATCAGGGCACGGGCACATCAGGGCACATGATGGGGCACATAGCATGATGGGGCACATACTTCATCGGGGCACATAATGGGGCACATAGCACATCGGGGCACATGATGGGGCACATAGCACATCGGGGCACATGATGGGGCACATAGCACATCAGGGCACATCATCAGGGTACATTGTGGGATCTTACCAGCCAGCATGCAGAGTAGCGCAGGGAGCTTCTGTAGTAGTAAGTCCTCTCTCTCTCGTGTCATCACGCTGTTCCCCGGCGGCCCCTCCTCTCTTCTCGTCTATACCAGATGATCTTACAAGCCAATTGGTATAGACAAGAAGAGAGGAGGGGCCACCGGGGAACAGCGTAATGACACGAGAGAGAGAGAACTTACTACTACAGAAGCTCCCTGCGCTACTCTGCATGCTGGCTAATCTCGATCTACCCATCAGGCGCCAGTTGTCGGCGGTTGACGGGTAGATCGCCGCGCACCGCAGATGCGGCTGGAAGTGAGACTGGCCCAGACTGAGCCATCGGCCCACCGGGAATCTCCCGGTAGTCCTGATGGCCAGTCCATCCCTGCCCGCGGGTGCCGGGATTGTGCAGGATTATTCACCCACTGTGTGAGACCCTGTGCGGCTTGGAAGGCATCTGGTGAGCTGGTCTGAATGTAGGAGCTGTCTCAAAATGCAGCCATCTTCAGTTAGCCACTCCCCCTATTCTTTTATTTTCCTATGTATTCGAATTTGAATTTATTCTATTTGAAAAATAAATTTCAGAAGATGGTTATATTCTATTTAACTCTATTTTTTTACTCTATTTGTTTCTATTATATTCTTTTCTTTTATTTTCTATTCTATTTTGTTCGGTTTTACTCTATTATATTCTATTCTTTTATTTTCTGTTATATTCTTTACTATTCTATTCTAGTTTTTTCTATTTTATTCATTTATTTTCTATATTTTATTCTCTTTGGATATTTGAAAACTATTTGAATTTGAAAACTATTTGAAATTGATTAGAAAACCATTTGAATCGATTCAAATTCGAATTTCATCCGAAATTTTTTTCCCAGCATTTTGGATTCATTTAAATTCGGTACTATTGTAATTCAGAAATTTGGATACATTTGAATTTCCAAAAAATGAATATTCATCCGAATTTCAATACGGAACGAAACAAACTGCACATGTCTATTAAATTACCCTTGTGGAGATTTCTCCTCACTGCCTGTCCTTGTGACAACCATGAACTTTTGTCTCTCTCTTTCTGTAAAGAAGAAACAGAAGGTTAATCTACTCAGTGGGGACACAGACAGCAATACAGACAACAGTGGCTCTAACCGTTTCACTCTCTCTCAAAAAAAAAATTACTACAGATACACTTTAAAGCCGGGAAATTCATCTGGAGTCTTTATCACATGGCTAAGCTGCATTTTCTTTAAAACTTAATGTCTCATGAATGTAGTCACATGTAGCCACATGTTCTGTGCATTTACTTTGCCTTACCATATCTTGTATCACTCATTATTGCTCTGTGTGGTGTTTATCTTTATCATGATCATATTTGCATGAAGCTATTGCTGCTCCCTTTGCAGGGAGTTTTACCTACTGAGATGAAAATACCTTCTTACAATACAGAAGGAAATATTGTCTTTACATTATGTTTACATGAAATAGAATGGCCTTGCTATAAGAAGAAGACAATATGGGGCCCACCATACCATCCCTTTTTTGGGACAATATATCTAAGGGAATGGGAACAATGGCCCTCTGGATGATGAGAAAAGTCTTGAGGGACTGTAACAGTTAGGAGTTTGCCCTCCATGAAGACAAGCTCCCTTAGACAGGCATTGGAAGTGTGAAAATAGGTACCGGTAATTGGTATTGGTAATTGGTAGATATTGGTAAACTGGGAGTCAGTGTGTGGGGGCCACGTTAATGCAGACATGTCAGCTGGTCTACAAGATTTACTGACCCATGAAAGCTTAACTCTGGCTTGGAAGAGAGGCCTGGTCATAGGAGTTTGAAAACAATATTAGCTCATGTTGCTGGTCCCTCAGAACAAAATCGAAAAAAAAATTAAAATGAATACAATAGTACTTACAATAATTCTCTTCGCTTGGATGCACCAATGGCTACTCAACCCTTGAAAAAAAACCCTTGTTATTTTTTTCAATAACAAATCTTGTTTATCACTTTTAATCACCTTGAAATTTACCTGCGGCGTGACGTGCAAATCAGAAGCAATAGTTTAAATCATTGTCAGCTGCAAATAATTTTCCATTCAAGAAAGTATCCATTTACCAGTTCATACACTATGTCCTCCATTCTTGAGCTCAGCCCACTCTACACTGTATCTCTTTCTGGTTTCAGGTCACTGGGCTCCCATGACTGCCTCCAGCCAATCAATAGGGCAGAGACCAGGGCTTCTTGAGTAGAATTTCTGGACAAACTTTACCAAAACAAGTTATATACTCACATTTGACAACACATATAGAAGACTTTTTGCAATACCTCCTCCTAACATCTCTATACATTTTTGAAGGATAATAAAGCAATGGTTCAACTTAGACATTCATCTACATAACCCACAGTCAACAACTTCCATGATGTTGCAGATAAAGCTTTTCTAATCATGCAATTTATTAAATGCTCTACACATGGGTTTAGGTTTTCTTTTCCCCACAAAAGTTTGGAGATAATTAGTAGAGATGAGGTTAGGGTTTGGGTAATGCATGGGTTTGAGGCAAACCTAACCTGTTCACGGAAACAGAAAATGTATGCACAATTTTGCAGCCATAGCAATAAACTACCAATAATGGACTTCTTAGCATGTGAACTTAAAGAGGAGTTCCACCCAGGCGGGCCATTAAAAAAAAAAAAATTAAAAGTCAGCAGCTACAAATACTGCAGCTGCTGACTTTTAATTGGACACTTACCTGTCCCTGGGTCCAGCGATGCGGGGGATCGAAGCCCCGCTCGTCCCCCCCCTCCGCTCGTTGGCGCCGGCATTTCAACTGTGGGCGCCGGGCTGTGGCTTCACAGCCTGGCACCCACTGCGCATGCGCAAGCGGCGACGCGCGCCGTGATTGGCCGCTCAATCACCTGGGACCTGTAATGGGTCCCAGATGATTGACAGGAGGGAGGGAGAAGAGCCGAGCCCTTCCTGTGCAAGTGATGTCACCAGCCCAGGCAGAGGAAGGGGCAGACTACGAGGGGCCACCCAGCAACAGGCATTTAGAGGTAAGTAAAAAAAAAAAAATATCCAAATGTTTTTTTGGGTTTTTTTTTAGAATTTTTTAGATATGTTTGTTTTTTTGGGTGGAACCCCACTTTAAGTCAGGTGGCTTAGAAGGGCCAGTAATGGAGGATTTCTTAAGCAGGCATTAAAGGGGTTGTAAACCCTCGTGTTTTTTCACCTTAATGCATCGTATGCATTAAGGTGAAAAAACACCTGGCAGTCACCGGCCCCCCAGCCCCCCCGTTTTACTTACCTGAGCCCCTTCATCTCTTCGGCGGGGACGCGGTCTCCCTCTCTCCACAGGGTCCCGACTCTTGATTGATTAGATTGATACCATTGGCTCCCACTGCTGTCAATCAAATCCAATGACGCGGGCTCTGGGGGGTGGGGCCGAGTCCGGCATTCGTGTCTGTGGACGCAAATGCTGGACTCGGGAGCGTGCCCGCAAGGTAGCCCCCTTGGGAGAGCGCTTCTCCTAGGGGGTTAGCTGATGCGTGGAGGAGCCGCGAGAGCCACCGGGGGGACCCCAGAAGAGGGGGATCTGGGCCACTCTGTGCCAAACGAGCTGCACAGTGGAGGTAAGTATGACATGTTTGATATTTAAAAAAAAAAAACGATCCTTTACAATTACTTTAACCACTACGGCATTAGAACATTTATTTTTTATTTTTTTTTGCACACATGTAAAAATCTTAATTTTTAGCCATAAAATTACTTAAACCCCCAGAACATTATATATTTTCTGAAAGCAGAGATCCTGTGGAATAAAAAGATAATAGTTGCACTTTTTTATATTCATAGGATATTTGTGAAACTGTTTTTCAATCATCAAATTTTCAGGAAAAAATATAATAAACACACACAAACACACACAATATAATGACAATTTTTAAAAATTATAAATACCGTATTTTCCGCACCATAAGACACACTTTTTTTCCCCCCAGAACTATGGGGGAAAATGTCTCTGTGTCTTATGGAGCGAATGTATGCTAGGCACCGCCCCCCTCCGCCGCCGCCATCATCGCCCACCCACCGCCACCGCCGGAAGAGAGGCAGGAGAGCGGAGGACAGACATCTGAAGCCCCTGTGAGTGCCGGGAGATCTCCCAGCTGGGCCTGACATTGTTGCTAAGACAGAAGACAGAGCATTCGGCCGCTCGGGCTGCTCTGTCTTCTGTCAGGGGGATGGAATGACATGAGGTAAGGCTGCATTTATGTGCAATGGTCAGTCTATACTTATATCAATGGTCAGTCTGTACTTATGTGCAATGGTCAGGCTGCGTCTCTGTGCAATGGTCAGGCTGCATTTCTGTGCATTAGTCAGTCTGCATTCCTGTGAAAAGGTCAGGCTGCATTTCTGTGCAATGGTCAGGCTGCATTCATGTGCAATGGTCAGGCTGCATTCATGTGCAATGGTCAGTCTGCATTTCTGTGCAATGGTCAGGCTGCATTCCTGTGCAATGGTCAGGCTGCATTCCTGTGCAATGGTCAGTCTGCATTTCTGTGCAATGGTCAGTCTGCATTTCTGTGCAATGGTCAGGCTGCATTCCTGTGCAATGGTCAGTCTGCATTTCTGTGCAATGGTCAGGCTGCATTTCTGTGCAATGGTCAGGCTGCATTCCTGTGCAATGGTCAGGCTGCATTTCTGTGCAATGGTCAGGCTGCATTCGTGTGCAATGGGCAGTCTGCATTTCTGTGCAATGGGCAGTCTGCATTTCTGTGCAATGGTCAGTCTGCATTTCTGTGCAATGGTCAGGCTGCATTTATGTGCAATGGTCAGGGTGCATTTCATGGGCACTGGTAAATATTTTAGGACACCATTTGGTTCAGAATATTTTTTTCTTGTTTTCCTCCTCTAAAACCTAGGTATATAAAAGATGAGAGAGGTTGCATCAAGTAAATACTGTGTTTCCCCGAAAATAAGACCAGGTCTTATATGTATTTTGGCTACAAAAAAACACACTAGGGATTATTTTCAGGGGATGTCTTATTTATTTACGGTATGTATAATAATCTACATTTAGTCAAATCCAGTCATGTCATCATGACGATCTTAAAATGGTTGTAACCCTAAAAAAAATAAATAAAATAATATCCTGATCCTTTAAAGCCTGATAGACAGTACAGTGCTTGTGCTGTGTCATTTACCCCTCTATGTTCTAAAAAACCTGGAATAAAACAATAAAATGTTTTTTAAAAAGTTCCTGTGTTCCCTGTCTTCTCGCCCCCTCTCCCCCTGTCAGCTCAGGGGTCAGCATTATGACATTCTGTAATCCCAAAAATAAACCTTGGTTAAAGTCACTGTAAAATTATGCAATCTGTTTTGTAAAAAGATTATATAATTTGCAGTGTGTTTCCCTTTGTAAATTTATTGTGGAAAATACCTTATTTACAGTGCCACTGGGTGCTCACGTGACCCGCCGGAACTCTTCTTCTCTGCTCCGAGCTCCGGGCACTGAAGAGGTAGGGGCCGCTGACATCAGCTGGAAGGAGTGGAGAAGATCTCCGGACGGTCCCTATTGCTATCACAAGGGGTTAATAAACCACACTAGGCATGAGAGTTTAATGTGGTCAGTGTTTTGGCTGTATTGGGTGCTCAGCCTGCTCTCTTCTAATGTTTAGACATGTGCTGACAAGCCCCCCACCACCACCTGCACAGCCATTTGCTGGGAAGTCCAGTGCACAGCTGATTCACCTCCCCCAGCTCTCTGAGCACCTTATGAAGCTTAGAACAGAGGGTATGTGATCATTTATAAAAAAGGAGAAAAAAAAGGTTTTTATAATTTTTTATATCTACACACAAATGTTTTGCCTTTCATTTTAAACTGCATAGGTTGTTTTACAATGTGAGAATTTAAATATACTTTAATGCTGCTAATGTGTGTAATGCAGCTTCTTTCTCCAAACAAACAAGAAGAGGCTTGACCAAAAAAGGAGGTCCTTTGAATCACGTAGCCATGCCCACTGCTCTACCCACAAGTGATGTCATCCAGGAGATTCCCTGCAACATACAGTGCCTGTGTACAGAGCTCTGGTCTGTCCTTCAGCTACAGCTATTTCTCCATCTCACAGCACTGCTATCCATGATTACTAGTGTCAATAAAGAGAAGCGCCCATGCTAGGGAGTGTGGAGTACACACCTTTTCTATTTTCATTTTGTAAGTGGCCAATTTGCATTTGATTGTAATAACAAAGCTTTTAAAGTGGGTGTAAACCCACTTTAAAAAACTAACACCTGCAAGACAAAGGCATAGCATACTAGCTCATTATGTAATACTCGCCTGAGATCAAAGCCCTCGCTGCGGTGTCCGTACACTGCTCCGGCGGCCGACATCTCTCCCGGGGGTTACTTCCGGGTATCGCAGCTCCGGCGCTGTAAATGGTGCAATGATGTCACTCCCACGCATGCGTGCAGTAACGGCACACTCACTGAAGCAACGGCACATTCATGCCATTGCCTCAGTTTGTGTCAGTGCGCATGTGCCAATAACATTGGCACATGCAAATACAGGGGATATCTCCTAAACCATGCAGGTTTAGGAGATATCCTGGGTAGATACAGGTAAGCCTTATTATAGGCTTACCTGTAGCAAAAAGTGGTCTGTAAGGGTTTACAACCACTTTAACTCTACTGCACTTAGTATGCGTTATTCTTGTTTGTTTGTATGTCAATTGTAGATTGTATGTCAATTGTAGATCTCCTCAAACTTGTAAGGAGCAGCAACAGAGGCAAGTGGTGTTTAAAATATATGTGAACACTTACCTTGTAAAACACTGAGCTTTGGCCACTTGCCTAACAGGGTGCTCTAATGTGGTCACAGGGTACACTGTGGAATCTGGCATCTCTCCCCGCCTGCACACAGCCTGTGTTTATGGATGTATACAGAGGAGGGGAACACAGTAACTGAGGGGACAGGCAATAAGGATATACACCTGGAGGAGTGATGGGGGGGGTATGGGGATATGTATTGGGGGGTGCTTTTGAAGGGGAGAGGACTTGTGCTGGGGGGGTGGGAATTGAAATACCCCACAACACGTTCTAGCACAAGTCCTCTCCCTGCCAAAGCACCACCAAGCACATATTCTCTTCCTCTTCCCTGTCAGTCAAGTTACTGGAGCCAAGTGCCAGAACTTGTTCTGGCAATGGCCTCCAGAACTCAGCCAGGATTCATGGGACACCAGGATTTTTTTCAAATCATGGGAAGGTTCCACCAAAACTTGTATAGGTAGGAGCAGGGGCATACGTACAACGATCACAATTGCAATTCGACCCCATGCTCCAGGGGGCCCATGTAGCCCCTTGTAAACCTGGATAGGAGGGGCAAGGGGGGCAGCATATGGAGGAACCAATCCTCTCCATTTTCCTCCTGCAGTTGCTGAAAGGCTGGGAAGGTAGAGGAAAGGATCCTCCATATGCCACCACTCCTATCCACCTCCTACTGTAATCAGGCTCCTGTGCTCTCTCCTGCCCCCCTTATCCCCCGTAGCTCTGCTGGGTTCCCCCTTCTGTGCAATATAATGTTGGCTGGTATATGGCATCCTTGGCAAAATAATGGTGGCTCTATGTGCCTGACACTGTGGTGTAGCACAGTCCACAAACTTGTGTAAACAGGGTGTTTGGCAAAGCTGGCATGAAGATGCAGGATGTGGGGGTGATTTGTGGAAATTTTATTTTCCGTTCTAGCAGTCCTCAAAACAGTTATCAGGACTATAGCTGGATTATCAGACGAGGGGTATAAGGAATATGGAGAATGAGCAACACTAAAAAGGGAAGTGGTTGCTCTGGCACCTTGAGGATGAGGGAAAGCAGAAAAAGGTATTTAAAGTGGAGGTATACTCCACTTTTAAACTTGTACCTTCAGGTAAGCCTATATTAAAGCTTACCTGTAGGTACAGTGAATATCTCCTAAACTTGCACTGTTTAGGAGATATTCACAAACGATGCTGCTGGTGATGTCACCGGGGCATGGGCTCTGAAGGGACGACATAACCATATCATCCCTTCAGAGCTCTGTGCCGGAGTAGTTGTGACCTGCACGGGTACATGCGGGGCTGACGGGGCCTGGCGTGCGAGAGGACGAGCCAGCGACTGGGGGCATGGGTGGGGTTGTCAATGGTGTGCGGTGGAGGGCTCGAGCAACAGGGGGGTTAGTGCGGTGTGGTGGGCTGGAGTGCGGGGGGAGGGGGGTCTGTGGTCAGGTCTGTCTGCCACCCCCTGACTGATGAGGCACCAGCCGCCACTAATGTGAACTAAAAATCCCTTTGTTTTTTGGCAAGGTTTACTAGAGTGTGTAGCAGTGTGGAGAGGGTTTACTTAGAGTTTTTGTGGTTTTTACCAGACCCAGTGTTACTGAGATACACCGGAGGTGGGGTGAGCCGCTACAAGTCTCATGGGCAACAAGGTCCTGTATGTTCCCTTGAAGAGGAGTAGAAAAAGCATTAGCAGCACTTGAAAATAAAGTGCCTGCTATTTACCTCCCAGGGCCTCTCCAGACTTCCTCTCTGGTATATGTGACAATTGAAGGAAATTTGCAAAAAGGTGGGAACAAGGAGGCATGTGTGCCTTTTGCTGCTGCTTTGTCTCAATGAGGTGCTGCTCCCATTGAGCTCTGTGCTACAGGGTCAGGTATCTCTTCATGCATATGGTACCCATATAGCTTGTACTTTTCTGATATAGGTTGCGGACTACAATGGTGCTGTCACCAGCTGATACATTATTAAAGCCCACACTGCAGAGCTATTTCTATGTAGGCATCCCAACCTGCAAAAACTCATTTCAGGGAGGTTTTAAACTCATTTCAGGGAGGTGACGCCCCCCAATAAAATGCAGGCTTTACCAGTGCCAATTAAATGCAGCCTGATCAGTGCCAATTACATGTAGCTATACCAGTGCCCAAAGAAATGCAGCCTGATCACACAGCTGCTGGGGCTGGGCTGCTGGTCCTGGGGTCCTGCTGCTAGGGCCTAGCTGCTGGGGCCAAGGGTCTGGCTGCTGGAGCTGGGCTGCTGGTCCTGGGGTCTGGCTGCTGGGGCCAAGGGTCTGGCTGCTAGGGCCTGGCTTCTGGGGCCAAGGGTCTGGCTGCTGGAGTTGGGCTGCTGGTCCTGGGGTCTGGCTCCAGGAGCTAGGCTGCTGGTCCTGGGGTCTGTCTCCTGGAGCTAGGCTGCTGGTCCTGGGGTCTGGCTGCTGGAGCTGGGCTGCTAGTCCTGGGGTCTGGCTCCTGAGGCCGGCTGCAGGAGATCACTGCGCAGTGGCACCCAAAAGTGGAGAAAGAGTCCACTTGACAGTGGCAATTTTTTAATTTTTTATTTAATTGCTACAGTCTGCAGATCACAGTCTTCTCTCTGCCTCCGCCCACCCCCCTCCTTCCCTGCTGAATCAGCTGGACTGACCCCAAAAAAAGTACCCATGCAGCAGCCAAAGCAGGCTGGGGAGAGCAGTATGGGCTGTCCCCCCCTCTGCCTCTGCTTGCAGCGCCTTACATCCGCCTGTCACTCAGCCATAGAAAGAGCGGCCGTCCTCCATTCGGCCGCTCAGGCTGCTCTGTCTGTCTGTGGCTGAGTGACAGACCCAGCCGGGAGATTACCCTGCACTCGCAGGTGTCCGCAAGCCCACAGCCAAATGCGGGAGACTCCCACGGCTCGCGGGAGACTTGAGATGTCTGTCTATGTGCTATCTATGCTAAGTGTTTGCATACTGTCCTGACATTAGCAGATTTCTACCAAACACATACCTGAAGTCTATATTTAAATTTTTTTTGTGCACTCTGTTTTGCCATTTTATTAAACTTTTAAGACAAAGTAGTGTCAACTCAAAATTGGGTGGAACTCCACTTTAAGTGAAAATTAATCAGGTTGAGATGCTGCTTTATTTAAGCAAAGCTAGAAGTTAAAACATCAATTACAATCCAAAACATGCAACGCCAGAATATTGTGTTATTTACATTGTCCAAAAAAATTGAATTCTTTAACACCACATACAGTATAAAGGCATCTCCCAAACATGTTATTTAAAGGGTTGGTGTTTTCCTTATGTTGTCCTAGAGGTCACATTAAATAGTGGACCCACTCCCTGCTGTACTGTATTTAAACAAAAACATTTTTGCATTGGAACATACCCCCCAAGGCACCCAGGGCCCCATACCTTTTTTGACATTACCTTGCCTTTCAGCCTTAAAAATAGTCAGCATTGATTATTAAGAACCCCCCCCCCCCCTATAAACTTTGTTGGGGTTTGAATTTAAGTTTGACATTTTCAGGCTTCATGCAGGATTCAACACACCCCCTGTGAACTAAACCTGGGCACAGTTGCTCATCCCTAGTAACTAGTATTAAATCCACTATCCTAATTTTCTTGTCCCTGAAAAGGTGAATATCTATTCTAAACCAGATCATAATATCTGTATTATTCCCCACCTAACTAAGGTGTGGCCAAACACACAGATTGTTCCATCCACATTACACAGGACAGATGGACAAATTTCCCCTACTGAAAATGTTATTCTAACAGCCAGGGCCTGCAGTTGTCAGAATAACCAAACAGCGGCGGCATCTGTTTGGATGCAGTCACTGTTTGGCCAACAATTTTACACCCGATTACTTGTTCAAATGACTTTTTCCAAGCTGGGTAGTGCTGACAGAGCACCAACAGGTGAACTTTGGCCAATTTAGCAGGAGTCGGCCAAAATGTGAGCAGTGTATGTCAGCCTTTAGAATGTTGGGGGTATTGGGGGCAGAGGGGGAGGCAATTGTTCTCTCCTTCCCCTCAGTACTAAAAGTGATGAAACATACAGTATTTTTGTTTCCTCCTATTTCACTGTATAAGGCCTCTGCTGTCATTGCTCAATGGTTTCAACCTCTCTCCCCTGGATACGTCACTGATTTTTGTGTCCACTTTCTTTTTAAAAATTTACCATTTATATATTCATTTCCTCTTGAAATCTTTCATGTTAGGTTGACATTTCTTTTGTTTTGTACTCCTAAACTCCTGATCCAATTTATTCATTCTATCTTATATTGCTTAAAGTGTATGTAATATTGTGTTTTTAATTTTAGAATAAAGTGTACCTTCACCCAAAAGTCAAAGTGGCACTTATCCTCTTCCTTCCCCCAACCCCAAACCAATTTTTGGCATGTTTTTTTCAGGGAGCAGTACCATTTTTGATGGGTAATTTCTCCTCCTTTTTCAATCCTTAGGCTACTCTCACACTGGGGCATTGGCGGTAAAGCGCAGCTTTTTTTTAGCAGCTCTTTACTGTCGTTTTTGCAAAGGGTTTTCGGCTGCTAGCAGGATGCTTTTAACCCCTGCTAGAGGCCGAAAAAGGGTTAAAACCATAGCGGCGCTATGCCAGCAGTTCAGCGGCACTGCCCATTGATTTCAATGGACAGGGGCGCTTTAGGAGCGGTGTACAACGCTGCAAAGATGCGGCTTGCAGGACGTTCTGCAAGTGCACCGCTCCAGTGTGAAAGCACTCGGGCTGGAGAGACAGGAGAGGTGCTATGCAGGCGCTATACAGGCGCTATTTTTAGCGCTATTGCGCCTGTAAAGCGCCTCAGTATGAAAGCAGTCTTACCTAGGTGAGGATGACGTCAGTTTGAACTGTTCCCTTCATCCTCACCCACACATCACATGTCACAGGAGGCTGCAGGACCAGTCTCAGTGCCTTGCGCATGCACAGTGGGACCGGCTGTGAGCCATCAAGACGTCCTGAGTCACCGCTGATATCACTGGTTCTGTGAGTGTTTGCCACTACCGGGTTTTGAGCCTCTGCCAACATCATCAGGTGTCTTTTATACACATAACGAGTAGTTGTTAGAAGCATCTTCTTATATTGACAGGACTAATCTGTGTACCATATGAACACATACTGTAGCCAGTCTGTTGGGGCCAGAATTATTGTTGGTTGGTAAGGGATCAAATACTTATTTTACTCACTAAAATGCAACTCAATTTATAACATTTGTATCATGTGTTTTTTCTGGATTTTTGGTTACTATTCTGTCTCTATCATTTAAAATACACTTATCAAAATTATAGACCCTTACAAAATCTGTAGGGGATCAAATAATTATTTTCTCCACTGTATATTATTATATTTATTATGGTTTGATTTTTTTTCTCTACCTACTGCTTTTTTGATTGATTATTTTTTCTTTGCGTTGCTGCCTGAAAAAAATATCAGCTTTGGTTTATTTACAAATGTAAAAGTCACTTTGTAGCGGATGAGCTATTTGTATTTCAACGTTCGCCTTCTTCTTGGCATACCATTTTCTAAATATATACCTGGATGCAGACAGCTGAGGGAGGCCAGACATGTATATATAGTGTAACAACCCACTGGCGTCCTTTCTGGCAATAACAATTCACTAACCATAAATGCTTGCACTGAGTTCATATTTGAATCTAATGTAAAAAGTTTCCCAAACCAGGATTAGAGTTGATGGAAGAATCCGCATAGCAGTAGACCTGCTGGGGGAATTCATAGAGAGTGTCATAGACACCCTTTAGAATTTCCTCAGCACAGAAAATGTCACAGACAGGTATATGACTTTGTCCATGTCTGCTTTGGGGAAAGAGTGCCCGTCGCACTAACAAGTCCCTGGCCGAGGATTGTTATAGTAGGAGTGGGCAGAGCCTAATGGGGAACTGAGAGACAGGTCAGGTCCGCTCTACTTTTTTATACATTCTTTATTTATTGTTTTGAACCGTGTAACATTGCACATAAAATTACAGAGAGTTATTGCAAAGCAAAATATAGATACCTAACATAGTCGTTGTTTATTTTTAACACATTAACTACTTGCCCTCCGGAAGATTTACCCCCTTTCATGGCCAGGCCATGTTTTTGCGAGACGACACTGTGTTATTTTAACCACTTAACAACCGGCCCATAGCTGAATGACAGCTGCAGGGCGGTTGCTTAACTCTGGGAGGGCGTACTATGACGTCCTCCCAGAATTCCCCTCTCGCGCGCGCCCAGGGGCGCGCACCCGAACGCATCCGTGACCGCCGGATCCCGGTAAATGGTCGCTGATCGCGGCGGTTTACCATGTGATCGCTCCGTCAAATGACGGAGCGATCACATGTAAACAAACCGGCGTCATCTCATGACGCGGTTCCTCTCCTCCCCTCCTGTGTACCGATCGGTACACTGTGAGCAGAGAGGGGGATGGATGGATGGCTGCAGTGCTGTGGGCTGGATGTGTCGTGCCCACAGCGCTGCACAGTGACATCCAGCCATCCATCCATCCATGCTCAGCCATCCCTAATGCTCTGCAATGCCCTGCATTAATCTGCAATGCCCCACAATACTCTGCAATACCCCCACAGTACACTGCAATACCCCGCAATACTCTGCAATACCCCGCAATACTCTGCAATACCCCGCAATACCCTGCAATACCCTGAAGTACTCTGCAATACCCCGCAGTACTCTGCAATACCCCGCAATACTCTGCAATACCCCGCAGTACTCTGCAATACCCCGCAGTACTCTGCAATACCCCGCAGTACATTGCAATACCCCGCAATACTCTGCAATACCCTGCACAGTGACATCCAGCCATCCATCCATGCTCAGCCATCCCTAATGCTCTGCAATGCCCTGCATTAATCTGCAATGCCCCACAATACTCTGCAATACCCCGCAATACCCCGCAGTACTCTGCAATACCCCGCAGTACTCTGCAATACCCCGCAGTACTCTGCAATACCCCGCAGTACTCTGCAATACCCCGCAATACTCTGCAATACCCTGCAATACCCCGCAATACCCCGCAGTACTCTGCAATACCCCGCAGTACTCTGCAATACCCCGCAGTACTCTGCAATACCCCGCAATACTCTGCCATACCCAGCTATACTTTGCAATACTCGGTGATACCCAGCCATACCCAGTCATACTCGGCGATACCCTGCAATACCCTGCCATACTCTGCAATACCCCCCATACTCTGCAATACCCCGCCATACTCTGCAATACCCCGCCATACCCTGCAATACTCAGCCATACCCAGCCATACTCGGCTGTACTCGGCCTCTGTATGTGGCCAGGCTGTGGAAGTCTCACACATGTGGTATCGCTGTACTCAGGAGGAGTAGGAGAATCTATTTTGGGGTGTCATTTTTGGTATGTACATGCTATGTGTTAGAAGAATTGTATAAATGGACAACTTTGTGTTAAAAAAAAAATGCGTTTTAACCACTTCCCGCCCGCCGGCTGTCATACAACGTCCTTGACTTTGTGCGGGGATATCTGAATGATGGGTGCAGCTACAGGCATCATTCAGATATCAGCTTTTTTAGCCGGCGATTCCCTACACCATGAGAATGATCATAGCGGCTGTTCTGCTGCTTGATCATTCTTACGGGAGGCTAGAGGGGATGACCCCCCCTCCTGCCGCCCTCCAGTGCTTCTAACGACTCACTGCTACGATCGAAGCCAGTATCTTTTTTTATTTTTTTATTTTTATTTCAGGTTTCCCAGCCTAGAGGTGAGATGTGGGGTCTTATTGACCCCATATCTCACTGTAAAAAGGACCTGTCATGCCATATTCCTATTACAAGGGATGTTTACATTCCTTGTAATAGGAATAAAAGTGGTCAATTTTTTTTTTTTTTTGGAAAAAAGCATCAAACTAAAATAAATAAGGTAAAACAAACAATAAAAAAAAAAAAAAAAAATTTAAAGCGCCCCTGTCCCTGTGTGCTCGCATGCAGAAGCGAACGCATACGTAAGTCCCGCCCACATATGCAAACGGTGTTCAAACCACACATGTGAGGTATCGCTGCGATTGGTAGAGCAAGAGCAATGATTTTGACCCTAGACCTCTTCTGTAACTCAAAACATGTAACCAGTAAAAAATTTTAAAGCATCGCCTATGGGGATTTTTGAGTAGCAAAGTTTGGCGCCATTCCACAAGCGCGTGCAATTTTGAAAGGTGACATGTTGGGTATCTATTTACTCGGGGTAACATCATCTTTCACATTATGCAAAAACATTGGGCTAACTTTACTGTTTTGGTTTTTTTTAAAGCACAAAACAGTTTTTTTCTCCAAAAAAAAAGCTGCGCAAATACAGTGCAAGATAAAAAGTTACAATGACCACCATTGTATTCTCTAGAGTCTTTGCTAAAAAAACATATATAATGTTTTGGGGTTCTATGTAATTTTCTAGCTAATAAATGATGATTTTTACATGTAGGAGAGAAATGTCAGAATTGGCCTGGGTGCTCCAGAACGCCTGGAGGTGCTCCCCTGCATGTTGGGCCTCTGTATGTGGCCATGCTGTGTAAAAGTCTCACACATGTGGTATCGCCATACTCGGGAGTAATAGCAGAATGTGTTTTGGGGTGTAATTTGTGGTATGCATATGTGGTGTGTGAGAAATAACCTGCTAATATGACAATTTTGTGGAAAAAAAAAAAGTAAAAAAAAAAAAACTTGATTTTGCAAAGAATTGTGGGAAAAAATGACAACTTCAAAAAACTCATCATGCATCTTTCTAAATACCTTGGAATGTCTTCTTTCCAAAAAGGGGTCATTTGGGGGGTAATTGTACTTTTCTGGCATGTTAGGGTCTCAAGAAATTAGATAGGCCTTCAGTACTGAAGGTGTGATCAATTTTCAGATATTGGCACCATAGATTTTGGACTCTATAACTTTCACAAAGACCAAATAATATCCACCGATTTGGGTTATTTTTACCAAAGATATATAGCGGTATAAATTTTGGCCAAAATATATGAAGAAAAATTACTAATTTGCAAAATTTTATAACAGAAATGAAGAATATTTCATTTTTTTACAGATTTTTCGGTCTTTTTTCTTTTATAGCGCAAAAAATAAAGAGCCCAGCGGTGATTAAATACCACCAAAAGAAAGCTCTAGACGAAATTTTCATATAGATACAGTGTTGCATGACTGAGTAATTGTCATTCAAAATGTGAGAGCACCAAAAGCTGAAAATTGGTCTGGTTATTAAGGGGGTTTAAATGCCCAGTGGTCAAGTGGTTAACTGATTGCGTGGTCATGCAACGCTGTACCAAAATTAAATTTGTCATTTTTTTCCCACAAATAGAGCTGTCTTTTGGTTGTATGTAATCACCACTGTTTTTTTATTTTTTTACGCTATAAAGAAAATAAGACACTATTCTGAAAAAAAACAATATTTTTTACTTTCTGCAATAAAACATATCCAATAAGAAAAAAATCATATTTTTGGTAATAAAAATACCAATAAGGGTATCTTGATTGGTTTCCGCAAAAGATATAGCATCTACAAACTATGGGATATATGCTGGAATTTTTTTGTATTTATTTATTTTTTTTATACTAGTAATGGTGGCGATCAGTGATTTGTAGCGGGACTGCAATATTACGGCGGACAAATTCAGACACTGACACTTTTGATACTTTGGGGGAACCAGTGACACTAATACAGTGATCAGTGCTAAAAATATGCACTGTCACTGCACTAATGACACTGGCTGGGAAGGGGTTAAACATCAGGGGCAATCAAGGTGTTTGTGTGTACTGTGTGCCTCACCAGTGTTTGTGTTTACTGTGTGTGCTGTTTTTACTTAGGGATGTGATTGATTTTATTCCCTGCTTTGAAAATCCTTCACTTAACCCATTGTCAGGAACTATGAATCAGTCGGAGACAGAAAATGCAGTAAAAATCACACCTTTTAATAAGATGGTAAAAATGGTACAAATAGTAAACGTAGTCAAAACATGACAAGGAAACAGTGTAAAATGTAGGGTGGGCATTTAAGTGGTGATTCCCTGATGATATAGCATAGACATAAATTTGTAAAGACAAATGTTTATTGAAATAGACATAGAATATACATATCCAAATAAATAAAGGGGGCTAACAAAGAAACCCCTATATCTATAAACTTATCACATGTGTAACACAACATCAGATGGTATAATATAAAAACCTGTCACAGCATAATGTCAAATGGGTGTTGTATGGAGCTTGCCAACATGTTTCCAGCCACAATGGCCGCTTCCTCAGGGCTTTGTTCCATAGAGTATAAGTCCACACCTATGCTCAAAATTGCCTGGCGTGTCCGAGCTAAGAGGAGACCAAAGAAAAAAACATCCAGTCAGCTACCAACATACAGGAAAGGAATCCCAGCTATATCAGAGTATACATGGTATTTACCCTCAAACCTGGATATGATGGGCCACTCAAAATTTAAACAGAGGTTAGGTAATCCCTGCCACAAGTGCATATCATCCAATGGCTCAGTTAACCAAAAAATCCTTATTCAATATTGAGATATATATCGCCCATCAATGACACAAATAAAGGGTAAAGATGTCTCACATCTCTGCTGGACTACGGGTTCCTCAGGAGACCCGAATACTTATCGTTTCTGTCCCCTCCACATATGGGAGGTATTTCCATGCATTTTGCAGAGATGTGAGACATCTTTACCCTTTATTTGTGTCATTGGTGGGCGATATATATCTCTACTGTTTCTTCACTGTTTCCTTGTCAATTTTTAGGACTGGGATTCCCTGTTAGCAGACAAGCCTGTTTTGAGCTTGGGGCTCTGACTATACATTCCTACAGCACTTTACAGTAGTTAAAACATAGCCGGGGTTTGGTAGCCAAAGCGGGTAGTCAGAACAAGCCAGTAAATCAGGAAGCCAGAGATCAGCGTAGTCGGAGGAAGCAGACAGGATTAGGAACCAGAAGGGATGTCAGCCAGGCAAGTCTTCAACAGGAACACAGCAGAGAGTCTCCAGATATGTTTGACCAAGGAGAAGGCACGGAAGAAATGAACGAACCAGGCAGTTTAAATAGCCAGAAGGGGCTGGCTATAGACTGAACTGACTAGCAGGAAATGATCACTCGGTGAGCCACTATGGAACAATGAGTGTTGGCAATTAACCAACAGCTGAGTGACCTGAGCACTGAGAAGGGAGGGCCGAGAGCCCAGCCCTGACACCCATCAGGGTTTACATATACAGAGCTCCATCTAGCCTCTCTCCTCGATGATCAGCGGGTGCCAGCAGACATCCATTGGCCGGCACCCGCTGACCAGCTTCTGCTGTGACAAATCACAGCAGAAGCGGTGTGCCACCTACCAGGAAGTGCAGATGCACATTGCGGCCACCCTGTAGCAGAAAATTTGCTATAGGGTTATTGGCAAGTGGATAAAGAAGAATAGCCGCATGAGCAAATTTGCACGTACCAGAGGAGAATAATCAGAGAAATAATATAGTCGTTATGGAAATGTCAAAACTTGATGTGGTATGTTACACCCATACAACAAACTCATGGTGGGTCATTAATAGAAAGAAAGCGGTTTGGGGTGAAAATCTGTAATTGCTGCCAATGAGTTGTGATTAGGTTGAAAAAAGCATGACACAAGAGGGAAAGTAAGGGAGAGGCAAAAGGAAACGAGGAAGCGAGTAGGTGAGGGAGAAAGAGAAGGTCTGCTCCACTTTTCATTGACAGCACAGGCAGTGGGCGGATCCATAGGCGCTATTCCATCCACTAGCGTATTTCAGATCCTTCAACTGCTGTGCACTGTCACTCAGAAGTTGAGCAGAACTGTTGGGGAACTACTCTCTCAGTTAACCCATCGGTTAGACCCGACCACCCAGTGACAGGTCATTTCCCAAATATGGGTATTGCCCATATTTGGGTAATACATCACTGTATCCCTGCCCTATTGTTTACATTTAGCTTTTGACAGGGCAATCCTCTGGCTGGCCAATGGATAAATGAGGCCAAGGATACAGAACTGTGCAAGAAGCTATCAAATACATGACACTTTCACAGAACAGGCAGGGCCCGCGCTGAGTACTGGCACCTCTGTATGCCAGTTCAGATTAGGTCCTAAATACCGCCAATTTCCTA
This sequence comes from Lithobates clamitans, assembly GCA_037952925.1. Classification (NCBI taxonomy): domain Eukaryota; kingdom Metazoa; phylum Chordata; class Amphibia; order Anura; family Ranidae; genus Lithobates; species Lithobates clamitans. Next base: position 3,620,808 of record JBBGZY010000800.1, read on the forward strand.
AACCGAGAACTGGCAGCAAATCTTTAAGCATTTGTTGCTGCCATAGCGATATATTCGTAACTGCTTTCCACCCACACTTTCGCCCAAGGATGGCTACAGCGCAGACTTACTTTGCCTGGAGGGTGTAGCTGGCTGTCCTCCTATGATTGCACTGCCTGTGTGCTGCTCTTTGTGATCGTTGTAAGAGGCCAATCAAAGCGGCCCTTTACCACGTGTCTAATGACAGCTGATCACGGATGTAAACACAAGCCGGTAATCGGCTTTTTTTTCCTCATTCTGACAGCGTGTGGAGAGCAGAAGAGAGCCTATAACCAGCATGTGTCAAAGGGACATTGACACTGATAATCAGGGCACTGATTATCAGTGTCCTGGTTATCAGTGCAGTCCCAACAGTGGCCACCAGTGCTGCCAATCAGTGGCCACCAGTGCTGCTAATTAATGCCCATCAGTGCTGCCAATCAGTGCCACCTATCAGTGCAACCTATCACTGCCCATTAGTGCCACCTATCAATGCCCATCAGTGCCGTCTATCAGTGCTGCCTATCAGTGCCGCCTATCAGTGACCTTCAGTGCCGACTGTCAGAGCCCATCAGTGCCACCTATCAGTGCTACTTCATCAGTGCCCATCAGTGCCGCCTCATCAGTGCCTATCAATGCAGCGTAGCAGTGCCCATCAGTGCAGCCTCATCAGTGCACATCAGTGACTATGAAAACTTACCTGTTTGCAAAATTGTTTTTTTCAAACTTTTCGGCCTATTTTTGTTTGTTTAGCAAAAAATAAAAAACCCAGTGGTGATTAAATACCACCAAAAAAAAAAGCTCAATTTGTGTTAATAAAAGAATACACATTTAATTTGGGTACAGCATTGCATAACTGAGCAAATTGGCCTGGGCTGGAAGGGGGGGGGGGAGTGCCCAGTATGCAAGTGGTTAAAGTGACATTAGCAAGAACTACCTGAATTTGGCAATGTTATCAATTCTTGCCTGAATTAGGCTTAGGTGGTTCTTAAGGGGACTACTGCCAGAAAAGTGGCGTTAGAGTTATTTGGAATTCTCCCTGACTGTCACCAGACTATTCATTTCAATAAATGTGCATTTAACATATTTCATGTTATTTACCCCTAAAGGCCCCCTTTGTGTACACTTTGAAAAGCCCTGAGACAAGCTCTCACATAAATGGTTATGTAGGAAAGTGAAGGGAGGGATAGAGGACCTTGGCCAGTAATGTTTGTACTTAGACACATCCAGAAGAGGAGAGGGCTATAAGATACCAGTATGGAGGGAGCTGTGCTATGAAACTCAATAGTCACATTTTCTAGCTCTAGCAAGTTCAAAGGTACATTGCAAGCGGACCCATTGCTGCTGGCATCACGCAGAAGTAAGCTTTCTGAAGTAAAGTTCTGTATGTATATGTGTGCTGACATTTGTGCTGGAGCTCAGCACCTGGTCTCATGCTAACCATCAGGAGCCGGGAGGATCATTGTGATTGAACCCATCACTGTACTCTGCTTCTCCCTCTGAACGGCCAGAGAAGAAAAAATAGAGACAAAAAAAAAAACCTCTGCGTAAAAAACAAAATATATGTATATATACAGTATATATGCACACACATATATATATATATATATATATATATATATATATATATATATATATATATATAAAAATATATTATATACATGTTTGGTGAGCATTGATTCCGAGCATGGGTGTTTGTACTTTCAACTTGTGTGTGACGGATTTGTATACAGACCATACGAAAATCTGACAACAGATCATGACTGTTGAGGTGCAATAAACCCAGGTCCATACCATGATCCATCCAACTTAGACCTTACCCCTTCTTCCCATCAATAAAGACCACTTACCACCATTCATGTTGGAAAGGGCAAGGCCACAGCTTTTATTAAATTCAACTCTTAACAACTTAAACATACATTTAACATTCCACAGTGCCAGTCACAGTAGCACTGTGAGCACTCAGTTCCGACTGGTGGAAAGGGAGATAACTGAGGGGCCTGTCCTTACCATAAGTGCCGGACTGCCGTCTATCTCCCAATTAGCTTGAAGGGCGTACCTCTTACCGCCGTGTTTTGCTGGCAAGGTCACCAAAAACCGCAGCAAGCTGTGACGTACCAACCATATAAAGGGGCGGGAGGGTGGGCAGCTCTTACCGATCTTCTTCACCAAAAAGGCCCAGAATCCCCTGGGGCAACCACCTAAGTGAGCTCAGGCCCAACCCCACTCCGTCCCCCCACCAATCCACCGTGACCCCTAGTCACCATCTCCGCCCTGGTTATGCCCCCAACAGTCAGGGCTCTCTTTCCCAATGGGTTCAAGAAGCCTGCATGACTGTTGAGGTGCAATAAACCCAGGTCCATACCATGATCCATCCAACTTAGACCTTACCCCTTCTTCCCATCAATAAAGACCACTTACCACCATTCATGTTGGAAAGGGCAAGGCCACAGCTTTTATTAAATTCAACTCTTAACAACTTAAACATACATTTAACATTCCACAGTGCCAGTCACAGTAGCACTGTGAGCACTCAGTTCCGACTGGTGGAAAGGGAGATAACTGAGGGGCCTGTCCTTACCATAAGTGCCGGACTGCCGTCTATCTCCCAATTAGCTTGAAGGGCGTACCTCTTACCGCCGTGTTTTGCTGGCAAGGTCACCAAAAACCGCCACCAGCCTGTCAGTAAGCTACTGACTGGCGCCCCACCGCAGCCAGCGCCTGTTCCACGCCCCTCTGGAGACCCAGGTTAAAAATATCCAGCCCGATGTCATTCAGATGAACTCCATCCCTCCGCAACAAATCGCGATTATCGCCCTCCAGGTCCCTGTGGCGTACCACTAAACCCCCTATCTGGCGCACAAACTTAGCCACTTGGGCGTTGACCTTCCTACGAAAACGTTCTAGGAGGGGGCCAGGTACATCACGCGCCCATACCGAACGGGGCACAATTTCTGACCAAACAACGGTCAGGTTAGTAAAGAAAGAACAACATTGGGCAATGTCACTTTTTACCGCAGATATGATGTCCACGGATCGCATATATCCAACGTCATTCCCTCCCGCATGTATGACCAGGATGATGGGACCAGAAACGTGGGCACGAAGTTGCTGACATTCCTGAAGAACCTGCGTCCAACGTAACCCACGCAACCCGATCCATCGTATCCTTGCCACGTCGTATGAAAATCCCAAGTTCCTGCCGCAAGTTCTGATCTCTGCCCGGCGAGCGGCCCAGTATACGAAAGAATCCCCGAGGATCCAAATCTGCGCCGGAAAAGAACCTGTAAATCAACACAACAGATGTGGTCGGACATAAAGAGAAAAACGAGAAGACTCCCATCTACCCAAACGCTGAAGTTCCGTATCAGAGAAACCCAAACCCGACGCGGCGGTCGCTGCGCCAATGCGAAAAGAGTGGGTGGAGAATTCCTTCGCAGGAAAACCCAAAATCTCCAGACAACGACGAAAAACACGCAAAAATTGAAAACGGCTGAGAGAAGTTGCATCAGCATGGACAAGAAATGTAGGAGACGGGGGGCGCGAAGGCACGAAAGAGAGGGCCAGAGACACCGGACAAAAGGGGCCGCCGCAATAATGCAAGACTACCCGGCGGCCCTCGCCAAAACAATCAGTCTTAGATGAACGCAAGAAAATCGTGACACTGCGGTGCGACAACGCCACATCCTCCCATAGGATGCCCCCCGAGATCAGTTTTGACTTTGACACCAATTCGCCAATTCGAAAGGCACCAAAGAAAGCCCAAGAAAAGGCTACCCTGAAAAGGAGAGTCTCATATTCCGATGAACATACATTCGGAAGAAGAGACAAGATGCCCGAAAGAATCTGAATAGATATAGGGCGTCTGGTATCCGGGAGGTGCGTAACCCGCTTCCAACCCCGGATAACCCGTCGGACAGGAAAAGCTTTTGTTACATCCTCCCACCCTAAGAGCTGGAACCAAAATGACAGGGCCGACAACGCGGATGAAACCGTAGACCCGGAAACGCCTTTTTCTGATAGAAATAATAAATAGGCAAATAAGATTAAACGACGGTCATCCGGAGAATAAATGTTAAACTCACCGCCCGACGCCTGGACCCACTCATGCCAAACCCGGCAGTACGCCGCCCACGTCCGCGGAGAAAGTGACGACCGGAGGAGCTCAGTCAAACGCCGAAAACGAGGTTCCATAAGTGGGCCGGACAGGGGAGGCCCTCCAAAGAAGCCATCGGAGCCAGTGTTCGAAAACGGCAAAACTGTTGACGAGAAAGAGCATCGGCAATATCATTAGAGGTACCCGGCACATGCCTAGCCCTAACGCAGATGTTGAAATGTAAACATTTTAAAACTAAAAACCGTAGCAACGAAACGACCGGAGGAGAACTGGCTGACTGTTTATTCACTACCTGCACCACACTCATGTTATCCGACCAGAAGACCACCTGGTGATTGCGCAACCTTTCACCCCAGAGCTCAACAGCAACAATAATTGGAAACAGCTCCAGCAGGGTGAGGTTGCGCAACAAATCCATGCGGGCCCATGAGGCCGGCCAGCGTTCAGCAGCCCAGTCCCCTTGAAAGAAAGCGCCGAACCCACAGGAGCCTGCAGCATCGGTATACAGCTCCAGCTGTGAGTTCGGTACTTCCTCCCGCAACCAGCACGACTGTCCATTGTAAGTCTGCAAGAATGATAGCCAAATCCCCAAGTCATCCCTCATAGGCTTGGTGATTCTGACATAGTGGTGAGGGGCAGTGATGCCCTTCGTGGCCCATGACAGTCGCCTACAGAAGGCCCTACCCATCCGGATCACCCTACAGGCGAAAACCAGATGACCCAGCAACGACTGTAGCTGTTTGAGCTGTAATTTCCTCGCCCCCTTCGCCAAACGGACCAACGAGAGGAGCCTGGACAACTTGTCACTGGGCAACCTAAAAACCATCGCCACTGTGTCTATCTCAATACCTAAAAATGACAGGACTGTGACGGGACCCTCAGTCTTGTCAGCGGACAGTGGGACGGCGAAAAGCCGGCATGTATCCTGAAAAACAGTGAGCAGCCGCAGACACTGCCCACTGCCCGCTGGACCCACAAAAAGAAAGTCATCAAGATAATGCAGAATGGACTGAATACCCGCCTCCTGGGTGACCACCCAGTCAAGGAAGCTACTAAATAGCTCGAAAAAATAACACGATATGGCACAACCCATAGGGAGGCACATGTCGAAAAAATAGCTACCCTGAAAGTAGCAACCCAGGAGGTGGAAACAGTCCGGATGGACTGGGAGGAGGCGAAACGTGGACTCAATGTCCGCTTTTGCCAGAAGGGCAGACTGCCCCGCTGCCCTGACCAGCTGAAGCGCTCTGTCAAAGGACGCATAGTGCACTCTGGATTCCTCCCGGTCAATGCCATCGTTCACCGAGGAGCCAGAAGGGTAGGAAAGGTGATGAATGAGGCGAAATTTTCCCTCCGCCTTTTTTGGGACCACACCGAGAGGAGATACCCTCAGGTTGTGGAAAGGAGGGAGATCAAAGGGGCCTGCCATTCTTCCCAGTTCCAATTCCCTCCAGAGCTTCTCGGCCACGACGGACTCGAATTCTTCCGCTGATTTTAAATTATGAGACATGGTCGGGGCGTCCGACGGGGTAAAGGGGATCCAGACACCTCGGTCCAAACCGTCCCGCAGAATCAGGGCCTCTCTATGAAGGGGGTACCGGTCTAGCCAGGGAAGCATCTTTCTGACGTTCACCGGCGTCCTCCGGCTTAAGAAGGTCAGTCTTGGTTCCGGGTCTGGAAAACGACTGTTTTCCCTTTCGAAAACATTTACTGGCGGGGTGAGCCCCTCCACAACTGGAGCACTCATGCCTGAAACGACAGGCGGAGTACCACTTGCAGTGGCTTTCGTTGAAAAGCCAGCAGATACCCTTCTTTGGAACGGCCGACGCTCCGGACTGAGGGGCGCCGACCGCAGACTGAAAGGACGAAGGCCTGTGAGGGCACATAAGCAGCAACCACAGGCTACCGTCCTGACAATCAAAACGAAATTCCCGACGTGCCGCCATTTTCTGCCGAAATTGAGTGTCATAATGAAACCAGCACTGACCCCCATAGACCTTGTATGCACCCCAAATAAGGTCCAAATAGCAAAATAACGAAGTGGCCAACTCCGGGAACCGCTCACTGAGCACCCCCGCATAGGCACAAAACCCCTGCAGCCAGTTCCCGAACGTCCTAGGAAGCTGTTTGGGTTTGTCACCCTGCGCCGATACGTCAACCCGTCGAGATTTGTCGATCGTCTCCCTATCCGGCGGAACGAGGGTAAGAAAGTCGACGAATTCGCGACGCCATATCTTCTCTTTTGTCTCTTCCGCCAAGTGGGTACCCGTCGGCGACACAGCCCACAACGCACCCCCATAAGCGGAGGTGGGGTTGGGCGATCCCGAGACGCCCATACTGGAGAGGACTGATTTTACAACCGACGCTATGCGATCCTCCGGGCCCGATACGGAAGCATCAGCAGCTCTACCCCAAATTAACTCGCAGTCATACTCACTTGGTCGAGGAGGCATCGCGGGTGATGGACGATCGGCCATCGGGCCTGGCAGCGAATCCGATTCCAAGGCGACTTCAGAAGACTGCAAGCGTAGGCGGGCTGCGTAATCCGCTGTGCTGTCCCGACTCAGGGAAAGGTCCAAGGGCGGGGGTCCAACCACGGACCCGGTCGAATCCGACTGACCATGGACAGAGGCTGAGCAACGGCAGGTACACCTGCCAGCTCCTCTTGGTTGACCCGGGGCGGATGCCGCCGCCAGCCCGGGTCTGGAGCCGAGATCCCCCGCCCTGACGGGCGCAGGGGGATGAGGAAGGGCAACCGATGCGGGCATCCCATCAGGACCGCCAGCCCGGACAGGCACGTAGGAATACGGTTGCCCCACCGACGGGGTGGAGGTCGAACGCACCCGGCTGGCCTCCACCCTGCGGGGCGCAGGAGGCTGCCGGTGGGCACGGGGTATCAGAGGGGGAGGGGTCAACCACACATCGCCCGCCCTGCCGGGCGCAGGGAAGATGTGCCTCGCGCCAACCCCCGCATCCTGGGACGTGGGAGGAAGATACCTGTCCCCTGCCCTGCCGGGCACAGAAGGAACTCCGCAGGATTGATCCTGCACTTGTGCTAACGTTCCTGCCCAGGCAGGCGCAGGGGGATAGTTCTGTGGCCCATCATTGCTTCCTCCACACACCACACTGCTGTGCTGCCCAGCGCACCTAGCACCCAGCTGTGGTGTGTGGATATTCAAAACTCCCGCCCTGTCAGGCGCAGGGAGCACTCCGTCCACTAGATGGCGCCGGACCGGCTCCAAGTCCTCGGCAGAGCGATCATCGCCGGCTCCGAGGACAGCTGCGGAGGACGCAGCGGCGGCCGGCGGACCGACCCGCCTCCTCCTCCCCTTCGTGCCCGATGATTTCCCAGCGGAGGAATAAGCGGGTCGGCCGCTCAGGACCCCCCCGCCCCCCGCGCTGGCGGCAGCACTACGAGTATGAGTGAGGGGGCCGGGGAGCGCTGCGGCTCCAGCCCGGCCGCCTCCCACATCAGAGAGGGGGGGGGCGGGGTGAGTGCTGGAGCGGGGGCTGCGTGACCGGGGACAGCGCGACGAGGCCCGAGTGGAGGCCTTAGCCCGCGCAGGGGACCTTCTCCGTGCCGGAAGACAACGGGGGGGGGCAGAGGAAGGGTGATTCCCCGTCGGAACAGGCAGGGGAGAGACAGGAGCAGGAGGGGGGGGAGAAGAGGACGGATGTGGAGGGGGGCAATAGAAGGCCCTAGAGGGGCTGGGGCTGAGGCGGGAAGGCGGCCGAGTTCGCCTTCTAACCCTGGGGGGGGAATCCTGAGGGGGGTCAGGTGTGGGAATAGGAGAGGAATCCCCAGGGGTCAGGAGGGAGAAAAGCCACCCTGCCTGACCCTGAAGAGCCATCTCTCGGACCCTGGCCAGAAGGAGCTCGGTGTCCATGGTTGGAGGGACAGGGTGGGGTTCAGCCACAGCTCTTACCGATCTTCTTCACCAAAAAGGCCCAGAATCCCCTGGGGCAACCACCTAAGTGAGCTCAGGCCCAACCCCACTCCGTCCCCCCACCAATCCACCGTGACCCCTAGTCACCATCTCCGCCCTGGTTATGCCCCCAACAGTCAGGGCTCTCTTTCCCAATGGGTTCAAGAAGCCTGCATTGTCCACCGAAAATTTACTAGCCTGCCATCCAACATTTGTTGGCAGAAAGTTGGACAACAATTGTCAAAAGGAGCGTACTAACAATCAGATTTTAGGACAACAGTCTGTCAACAGACAACCCCCTGCCAACAATCGTATTGTGTGTACGAGGCTTTAGTCCATAGGGTTCAATATTGAGTTGGCCCACCCTTTGCAGCTAGAACAGCTTCAACTCTTCTGGGAAGGCTGTAGGGTTGCCACATCATCCCTTTAAACCCCGAACACATATTAATTACACAGGTTCTGTGGCTGATTAAGATGGTAATTAAATTCACTTTGTGCCCTACCTGCATTAAATTAGCTTCAGAAATTGTGTGATTATTATGTGTTTGGGTTTAAAGGGATGAGGTGGTAACCCTAGAAGGCTGTCCACAAGGTTTAGGAGTGTGTCTATGGGAATGTTTGACCATTCTTCCAGAAGTACATTTGTGAGGTCAGGCACTGATGTTGGACGAGAAGGCCTGACTTGCAGTCTCTGCTCTAATTCATCCCAATGGTGTTCTATCGGGTTGAGGTCAGGCCAGTCAAGTTTCTCCACCCCAACCTCGCTCATCCATGTCACTATGGACCTTGCTTTGTGCACTGGTCCAAATCATTTGGTGGAGGGAGGATTACGGTGTGGTTTTTTTTTCAGGGAGATGCGGTGTGTTACACTGACACACCGCACTCACGATCAACATGCTGCGCGCTCCCGCGGGCACATGCCGGCATGTTATCCTGCTGGACGTCATATGACACCCAGTCAGGATAAAAGAACCACTTCCCGGCCGTCAATCTGCTATAGGCTGGGCAGGAAGCGGTTAATCACCACTGGGTTTTTTTATTTTTTTGCGCTATAAATGAAAAAAGACCAAATATTTTGTAAAAAAATTCATTTCTCTTCATTTTTGTTATAAAATTTTGCTAATTAGTAAATTTTCTTCATAAAGTCTGGCCAAAAAATAGACTGTTACATTGCTTTGGTAAACATAACCCAAATAGGTATATATCACTTGGTCTTTGTGAAGGTTATAGAGTCTACAAACTACTGTGCTAATCATTGAAAATTGATCAAACCTGATGTACTGACGGCCCGTCTCATTTCTTGAGACCCTAACAAGCTAGAAAAAGTACAAATACCCCCCAAATGACTCCTTTTTGGAAAGTAGACATTCCAATGTATTTAGTAAGAGGCATGGTTAGTTTTTAAAGTCTTTTTTTTCCCACAAAATTGTTATATTAAAAGGTTATTTCTCTCAGATGGCATGTGCATACCACAAATTACACCCCAAAATACATTCTGCTACTTCTCCTGAGTTTTTAGAAAATGTGGGTAAAAAATGAAAACGCATTTTTTTTTTACACACAAAGTTGTCCATTTATAAGATATTTCCAACACATAGCATGTAAATAGCAAAAATGACACCCCAAAATACATTCTGCTACTCCTCCTGAGTATGGCGATACCACATGTGTGAGACTTTATCACAGCCTGGCCACATACAGAGGCCCAACATCCAAGGAGCACCGTCAGGTGTTCTAGGGACATAAATTACCCATCTAATTTCCTGACAAGAAACAAAAAACGGAGGCGCCTCTGGGTGCAGACTTAAAAACAATTTTAATAAAAAGAGCAGCAGAAAATATTGCATTCACATTTGAGTTGAGTTAAAAAGGCATATAGGAGTCCCAAATGTAACCAAAGGGGTCCGTGAGGTCAATCATCCTTGCCATGGATTTGTGTCATCAGACTTGTCTTCAGATGCACTGTATCCCCCAGCCGGCAAAGATGGAAGAATACCAGAATGAGGCTTGGAAGGCAAACAGTAATCCAGGCAAGGGGCGATGACGTCACACACATGCGACGCGAGTCAGCAAGCCATGAATGACATGACGGCTGCACTCCTTTGTCAAGCTCTGACAAATACATCATGACATTGACTATATGCACACCACCATGGACTATTACCATTTTTATCCTTCCTAATCCCTTGTTTTAGTTCATTATTTGTATGCATAATATTGTCATTTATGTGGATTATTGCTTTTAACTTTTGCGCCAAACACTTGTTATAATTTCCTGACAACCTATGACATTTTTGAAAGCCCTTCATATGTGGGCTTTATACATCATCATTGACTTTATGCACACCACCACGGACTATTACCATTTTTATCCCTCCTAATTCCTTGTTTTAGTTCATTATTTGTATGCATAATATTGTCATTTATGTGGATTATGGCTTTTAACTTTTGTGCCAAACACTTGTTATAATTTCCTGACAACCTTTTACATTTTTGAAAGCCCTTCATATTTCTAACACATAGCATGTACATACCAAGAATTACACCCCAAAATACATTCTGCTGAGCAAAGGGTAAACAAAAGACTACCTGTGGTTTTAGTAGTGCAATTGTCCACAGGAGGAGAGCACTGATCCAGGCAGCAGGCAGGGACGTGGTCAGCGATAGTGAATAGAATTGTCCAGGCAGCAGGCAGGAATATTGTCCATACTCAGTACAGGCAGGGATACTGTCCATTTACAGACCAGGGTCAGTGCAGGTAGAGATAATGCCAGCAGTGCCAAAATATTGGTCCTGGTAGTAAGCAGGAACATGGTCCATAGTACAGGTAGCAGGCCAGGAAAGAATGGGGACAGGGGTAGAGGCTTCTCTCACCCAAATCTCCTTTAAGCCTCCGGTCTCCAGACCCTAATCTGGGAATGAGAAAACTTTCTTCATCCAGAAAAACAATTCTGAAGCCCCTAACATATGTGTGACCCCTGTGTTATGAATCCCACTAGTCCAGTAGCAGGGTAAAAGATCAGTCCAAGAGGCAGGCAAAAAACATGGTCAAACAGTTCAGGGTGAGTTCCAGAGCAGGCAGAGGTATGTACAGTTTAGGGTTAGGCAGAAGCGTGGTCAAATAACAAGCCAGGGTCAGTTCCGGAGAACTGCAGTGGCATAAGGGGTGTGGAGGAAAATGACAGGCATTGAGAATTACATTTCCCATACTTCACTAACAATGTAGAGAAGTATGGTAACGGTGGAAACAGTCACTTATACAGAGGCCAGGTTGGGAAGGACACTGAGGACCATAATACGCAGAGTCTCTTCTAACTCCTCATCTGGAGCACACCCTGCATTTCTTTTGATATCTTTTTCCTGTTTACGGGGGGGGGGGGGGGTTCTCAGGAAAGTGGCATTTGTGGAGTCTGACTCCCCCCTGGTTTCTGGATTGGGTCGTTTCTTTTGGGGATTTCCACACAGGTGTCGCCATGAATCGATGAGAACATGTAGACATTTCGTCTGTCCCTCCACCTGATAGCCAATATCTCATCATTCCACAAAGATGCCGTCTCCCCTCGTCGTAGTCTTTCATGGAAGGAAGCCCTTCCTATTGGCTCTCACTGTACCACATGCTGGAGTCTTCCTCCGGTGAAGATTGCGGAAGAGGGGCAAGCTTGTGTAGTAATTATCCACATATAGATGGTAACCCTTTTCAATGAGTGGATAGACAAGCTCCCTCCACCTGATAGCCAATATCTCATCATTTCGTAAAGACGCTGTCTCCCCTCGTCGTAGTCTTTCATTAACGAGCCTTTGCGGGAAGCCCTTCCTATTGGCTCTCACTGTACCACATACTGGATTCTTCCTCCGGTGAAGATTGCGGAAGAGGGGCAAGTTCGTGTAGTAATTATCCACATATAGATGATAACCCTTTTCCAGGAGTGGATAGACAATCTCCCAAACAACTTTTCTGCTGGCTCCAGTGTACTCTGGGCATTCGGGGGGATGCAGCTGGGTGTCCTTCCCTTTGTACACCAGGAAGGCATAGATGTATCCTGTGGCTCGGTCACATAGTTTGTAGAGCTTAACCCCATATCGGGCCCTTTTGCTGGGGATAAACTGCTTGAAGCCCAGCCTGCCTGTGAATTTGACAAATTACTCATCCACGGAGATATTTTGGTCGGGGGTAAATAACTGGGGGAATTTCTCAGAGAAAATTTTTAGAAGTGGCCGAATTTTAAATAATTTGTCATAAGCTGGGTCATTTCAGGGAGGGCACTGGGTGTTGTCATTGTAATGGAGAAGCCGCATAATCATTAGGTATCTTGATCTTGGCATAAAGGATCAGAAGATTGGCATGTGGTGGATGGGGTTGGTGGACCAGTAGGAGTATAATTAATTTTTTTTTTTTTGAGATTCTCATATTGAAAGTGAGGCCCAAAAATATTTTAAATTCCTCCACGGTTAGTTCTCTCCACTCACAGGGACAGGCGTAACTTGAACTAGGGTTGCCTTATATGAACTGTTGTGCATAGAGGTTGCACTGGGCCACGATGGAAGATAACAGGTCTTCGGTAAAAATGTAAAAATCACTAGTGCTTGGCCTTTCTTGCAGTGGTACTCCATTTCTCGGGGATGCCACTGCGCTACTAAAGAATGCCACTGCGCTAATGGATGGCACGGAGCTGCTGGTTGATGCCACTGCTCTACTTGTAGTAGCCTGCTCCTAGCCAGAATACCTTTGTTTCACAGGTACACTTTCCTCTTCCTACGATTCTGTAGCAGACCCACTGCTTAAAACGGGTTATTATGCCGAATCAGAATTGGACTCAGACTCAGAGAGCTTCCCGCTGCTCTCGTCGCTCAGGCTAAGAAGCTGGTATACCTCCTCACTGGAAAAATATTTTTTCGCCATACTGGTGACTGTGGGCTGTGGTGCGATAGGGACACTAGGACAGATGTGGCTGCACTGATGGGTGCTGATGAGGCTGGTCTAATGAGACTGCCCTGCTGGGTGCTGAAGAGGCTGCACTGATGGATGCTGATGAGGGTGCACTAATGGGTGCTGATGAGGGTGCACTGATGGGTGCTGAGGAGGGTGCACTGATGAGGTTGCACTGATGTGCACTAATGCACTGTGGCTACACTGATTAGCTGGCACTGATGTGCACTGATGAGGTGGCACTGGCGGGCACTAATTAGGATCCACTGATAGGGTGACACTGATGAACACTCGCTTATGGGCACTGATGTGCACTATTGGTCACTGTAGTGGCATTATTGAGCACTGTAGTGGCACTGATTAGCACTGTAGTGGCACTTATGGGCACTGTAGTGGCATTGATGTGGCACTGATGGACACTGTAGTGGCGCAGATGAGCACTGATGAGCACTGTAGAGCACTGTAGAGCACTGTAGTGGTGCAGATGAGCACTGATGGCACTGTAGCGGCACTGATACGCACTGATGGGCACTGTAGGTGCACTGATGGGCACTAATGTAGCACTGTTGGGCACTGTATTGGCACAGGCGGCACTGTAGTGACACAGGTGTGGCACTGATCAGCACTGATGGCACAGATAAGCACTGTAGTGGCACTGATGTGGCACTGATGGCACTGTAGAGCACACTCTAGTGGCACTGGAGGCACTGATGTGGCACTGTAGTAGAACTGGTGGCACTGTAGGGCCCAGAAAAGTACTGATGTTGCACTGTAGGGCACTGTAAAAATAAATCAGACTCACAGTTTGGCACTGGATCTCTCTCCTCTCCACACCCGCTGTATCGGTGTGAGGAGAGGAGAGAGCTGAACCCCTGCATGACCCCGTATTGTTTACATTGTGATAGCTCCGTCATTGGATGGAGCGATCACATGGTAAAGGGCCACTGTCATTGGCCCTTTACCGCGATCCGTGATGCGCAGGGTCCGGTGAACCCAGCGAGCACGAAAATTTTGCATGCGCGCCCCAGGTGGCGTGCGGGAGGAGCAAATATGGGAGGCGGTCATTTGGTTATGGCCCGGTCGGCAAGTGCTTAAAAACACTGCTCTATTACTTCTGCCTTACTTCCTGGTCAGACTTTAGGTCATGATACAGGAAGGAGTTGACCAGCTGATCTCATTAGCACACACCCTGCATCATCTACCCTCAGCTGGTCAACTCCTTCCTGTGTCTTGACCTAAAGTCTGTCCAGGAAGCAAGGCAGAAGTAATTGAGCAGTGTGTTTAAACAGCTATGAAGAGAGTTAGGTAATCCGGAGTATAATTAATGGACAGCTGTTTTATTTTTGCTAAATAAGTACATTAATGCTATATTGGTACATGGGGGATCTGGAATTTAGAAAAAGAAGAAAGAAAAGGTGAGCCTAGCCTTTAACAACCTCAATACAGGGCACTTTCACCCCCTTCCTGCCCAGGCAATTTTTCAGCTTTCAGCGCTGTCGCACTTTGAATGACAATTGCGTGGTCATGCAACACTGTACCCAAATTAATTTTTTTTATCTTTTTCTTCACACAAATAGAGCTTTCTATTGGTGGTATTTAATCACGAATCGAAATTTTTTACGTTTCTGTCAGTAAATTTTGTAAATAAGTAATTTTTCTCCTTCACTGATGTGCGCTGATGAGGCTGCATTGATTGGCACTGATAGGCTGCACTGATGGGCACTGATGAGGTGGCAATTATGGGCACTGATGAGGCGACACTTATGGGCACTTATTAGGTGGCACTGATATGCCACACTGATAGGCACTGATAGGTGGCACTGATGAGCACTGAGAGGCGGCACTGGTGGGCACTGATAGGTGGCACTGGTGGGCATAGATAGGTAGCCCTGATGGGCGGTACTGATGGGCATTGATGGGAGGCACTGATGGGAATTGATGGCAGCACTGATGAGCAGGCACTGATGGGCACTGAAAGGCTGCACTGACTGGTGGCACTTAAGGGCACTGAAAGGCTGCACTGACTGGTGGCACTTAAGGGCACTGATTGGTGGCACTGATTGGTGGCAATGATGGGGCTTTCCTGTAATCAGGGCACTGATGACCTGTGCCCCGATTACCTGCCCAGGTCTCCCCTGCGAGGAGATGCCTCTGATCAGCACTCCTCGCCACACACTCTGTCAGTGTGAGACGAGGAGAGCCAATTCACGGCACTTCCGTATATACATGTGACCGGCTGTGATTAGACACAGCCAAACACATGGTTAAAGAGCCGCGGCCGTGGCTTTTTACAGAGATTGGGGTCACGCCGTGTCCTAGCAACATGATGCGGACATGATCGCCAAGCCAACAGCGGCCATTCTGGTGTGCCGTCATATGACGTCCACCCAGAATGAGAGCCGCACCGTCCCTCTGTCATTTGACGGTGGGCAGGTGGCACGTGGTTAAGGCGTCAGCATACCAAGACATTTTGGACAATTTCATGCCCCCAACTTTGTGGGAACAGTTTGGGGATGGCCCCTTCTTGTTCCAACATGACAGCACACCAGTGCAATTCAGATGCCCTCTTCTGAAACATTCAGTTACAACCAAATCAAATTGTCATCCAAACCTCTGACACATCCTTCAAAAAATCCTCTAGCAACTCTAGCAATCTAACAAAATAGCGTATGTCCACTTTATATGCCCTGCTGACAGACTTGAATTGCAAACCTCCCTATATGGTCCTATGGGAAAAAGATATGACTATTTAATTAGAATTGACAGAGTGGCAGGAAATTGCCAACGATCTGTCCAAAATATTTAATAATACAATTTTAGAAAAAGTTATCCAATGGCCTCCCCGGCCTTTTTTTGGACATTGTGGTTAACTTGGAACCTTGTACCATAGCTGGTGGCAATGTCCAAAGTATTTAGATTTTGGATCAGAATTTTTTTTTTTTTTATCCGCTCCATGACAAGGGTAAATGTCCCTAAATCTCTGGAATTGGCTATAGTCCAGGAACGCCAGGAACGTTCCAAAGAATGCCAATTGGTTAATTCATTTTTTTCACACCTGCCTCTAGGGCCTGCCATGGTATTGCACTATGACACTAAGCACTTATCCTCTTTAATTTCTCCCTTTTTTGTGTGTGTGTGTTTGTCACTTTGCACAGTATGCACTTTCTTTATGATTAGTACGGTGTAGGTCCTTGGGTCTACCCTAAAAGTCTTGGGAGTGGGTGGACATGGGCTTCTGGTCGTGTTCATCCTGTCTCATGGGGTATCTCTTCGGGGGAGCCCCACCCAGTACTTGGGTTGGATTGTCTTGGCAGTGCTCCCGGAGAACAGGGGAGGGGGGGGGGGGGCAGTGAGTACCCTAGTCCCTGTCAGGAGCTTTGCACCTCGGGGATCAGGGCAAGGGTCCTTTCCCTTTGGAGGAGGACCATGTGTACACCCTTTGCACTTTTTTGTGTTCTCACTTTTATGTGCACATTTTTTTTTTTGCACCTGGTGTTACGTTTTCGAGTATGACAGCACGGAACTTCAAAAGAAAAGAATATGTTTAGCAACCAGAATAACCATCACAAAGCACTGGAAGCAACCTGTGGTGATGCTTAACTATGTCAAATATAAGTTCAATTGGATCATGGTTAATAACAAACATACCAGTACTCTCCAAAACAATAAAACTAAATTTGACAAGAAGTGGCACTCTTGGACAAGATACATTTTGATGGATCCATGAGACCTGGGGATTGCCCTCCTCTTAACTTTTTCTTAACTTTTTTTCCTATTTCTTTTACTGACCTCTCATCATATTAAGCTATCCTTACATCTGGCCTTGTTGTTTATTACACTTATTTGGAATTTTAATATGATAGATACCATCCGTCGCCTTTTTTAAAAAAATGTGCTGTCTCTTTGTGCTTATTACAGAGATATGATTCTCTAAACTAGGCAGGTCCTGTAACCAGAAGAGGGACAGGGCAGCTATATTCTCGAACTGATATTGGTCAAACCCTGTCTTATGCAATAAGTCTCTTGATCTCACCTACTCTTGATGATACATATGCCTTATATGTATTATGCCGCGTACACACGATCGGAGCAAAAGCAAAAGACCGATGAGAGCTTTTGGTCGGAAAATGCGACCGTGTGTATGCTCCATCGGACTTTTACTGGTAGAATTCCCGCCAGCAAAATATTGAGAGCAGGTTCTCAATTTTTCGGTCACAAAAAGTTCCTATCCGAAAATGCGATCGGCTGTACAAATTCCGACACACAAAATTCCTACGCATGCTCGGAAACAATTCGACGCATGCTCGGAAGCATTGAACTTCATTTTCTCTGGTTGTCGTAGTGTTGTACGTCACCGAGTTCTTGACGGTCGAAAGTTCAGAGAACTTTTGTGTGACCGTGTGTATGCAAGGCAAGCTTGAGCGGAATTCCATCGGAAAAACCATCCAAGTTTTTTCCGACGAAAAATCCGCTCGTGTGTACGCGGCATAGGAGAGGTTTTGCAACTCTTTAAATATAATCAAAGATTGAAAAAAGGAGCTGTCCAGCATAGGGATTCTGTTAGCCAGGTTAGAAGATCAAATGAAGGATCCCCAGATGATTCGGAAATTATATGAATTATCCTATTATTATAAGAATCAGACTCAAGGGACAGGCAACAGAATACATCCAGAGTCCTCCAAGAATGTGGAGAAGGGACGGTCTCCAGTCTCCCTAATTCAGAGGGAGAGGCTGCAAGAGACTGAGAGATCTCACAAGAAAGAGAGGAATCATCCTGAACAGAAAAGTCTCAACAGTCCCATAAACCCCAAAATAGGTGGTGGAATACAAGAAAAAGAAAAGGTCTAATGTTCATTTTTTTAGAAATGACTTGAGCCAAAAAACTCCACTCAAAGGCAACCCAGGATTTGTAGTGCTAGATAGTTGGCAAATTGTATCTAGACAAGGTTACAGACAATAGGACCCTCAGCATTGCACAATTGGTGAAAATCCAGACTAAACCAAAAGAAAGAGCACCTGACAAATTCATAAAGGAGTATAAAACAGCTTCAATGCTTGGTATGGTCCTCCTTCGTTTCGTTTAAGCTCTATGTGACATTCCCAGGTACCCATTGGAGTGTAGCTCAGGTTACATGTGAGCTGTCATACCAGAGCCAGTGAGCTTTTTGAATGATTGTCGTTTTTGTTACCTTTACTACTCTGTATCAAAAGTTATTGAAATCCCAGGCCTTCTTGGATGTATCCCCTTGTCTCTTCAGGAGAGTCCCCTTAAGTGTTCCACACTAGGATGCCCGGAATAAGCACTAGAGTGATACAAGAGCTATATAATAGATGTAAAAGGTCAGGAAATGTTGAAGGAAATCAAAGAATCAGGTCCTTTTTAGGGAAGGAAGCCGAAGGGCTGATCCATGTGTTTTAGTGGATCCAGTGAATAAGCTCCTACTAAAATAGGAATTAGCAGTCCCAGGGTGTGGAAAGTCCAAGCAAATCTGGAAAGGTTCACAGTGGAGTACAGTAATACCAGAAGGATGAGGAAGGGCAGTTGATGGAGTTGCCTGACTCAAGGGTCTGGAGTAGAAACTACAAGAGGAAGCCTGAGCATCCAAACAGTGAGGAGGGACCCAGCCGAATGAGCAAATAGTCCCCACTTACAGAATGAGGGGCACACCTTCATGCAGAAGGCTGAGGAGAGAGGATAGAGGACCTCTGGCCTCCAGACTTGTGACTTGGGTGGGAAGTAGGCTCTGCCTACGAAGTACTACTGTAGTAGCAGATGAAGGCTGGGGCTCCCCCACCCCATCCACAGATCTCCTGCAGTAAGACAGGGACCCACTCTGACCACCAGTGGCGTTGCTAAAAACAGTATCAAGGTCAGGTCTGAAAAGACAACTTCCCCTAAAGGGCAAGTGAATCAGATGTTCCTTGGGTGTATCCATTGTGTTGGGGGGGGGCTTTGGTGAGATATCAATGGTCTAAACAGACCCCTGACATCTCCCCTTCGAGACAAAAAAAGGGATTAAGGACACGGATTTCCCAGTCCCTTTCTCAGCAGCCTCAGCTGCACTAAAGATGAATGGAGAGGAGACAGAGGCTCCTCTCCATTCATAAACTGAAGCATTGTAAACAGTTTACGATGCTCAGTTATAAATGGACAGAGGCAGTGATCACTGACTCTGTTCATTCAGAAAAGGAAGGAGCGGTAAATGACATATTTACCGGTTCCTTCCTCTCAATCCTGACAGATCCAGGACAGGGGGGACCGGAGGAGGACACCACTGAGAGGGAGGAGGACACGGGGAGCCGGAGACCCAGAGAGAGGGAGGAGAACACCGGAGAGAAGGAGGAATGACGCAGGAGGAGGACACAGGGGGACAGTAGGGATGATCGGTGCAGCGGTGGGGGCAGTTACAAGCACCGATCTCCCTATATAACTTTTAATAAAGCACCTGACAGCCACGGGAGGGAGAGAAGGAGAAGCGGCTGTCAGAAAAGCTAAAAAGGGAGATCGGTGCTTGTAATTGCCCTCACCAATCACCTGTGAGGCTGCCCGGCCCCCCTGCTGAGCTCGAGGATGCCTGGTCCGATACACTTGAAAATGCTTGGTATCGCCATGCATCCCTAAATGTGTCCCAAGTGCATATGGATGCATATTACTCCCATGTGAAATACAAGTTTAGATGTTTGTAAGAGGCCATTACAGCAAAATTACAAGGCTCCAGAATTGTTTAAAATGCTCCAGGACACAAAAGGCTTGCCCTTGTGATGAAAGGGTCTTTTCTAAGGAATTTGATCTATAGTGACATGTTTTGTTTTCACAAATTAAAGTCTGCTAGCAAAGGACATAAAAGTCACTCCAGTTTATTCATACTGAGACCCAATTAGGGAATTTGTCAGTGAAGTCCTAAAAGATTAGAACATCATGAACCCATTTTTATTCTTCTCTAGGTGTATAGTCCACATCATTTACAATGGGTAAAAAAACAATTAGCAACAAAACTCACTCAAAAGGAAACAACTCCATTACATTAGCAAGGGATCCTCAAGTTGCAGGGTAATACCTCCTTACATCAATCAGATTTACATCTTGAGTCATATGGAATTTGCATAAAAACAGCCTCTCCAGGAGTAAACTGTGAGGACCTGGACCCTGAATCAGAGATTGTAAAAGAGGTCCAGAAGGGTCAGAGTGAGACTCTGCTGGGGATAGCACTGGAGCATGCTGATAACCTCTGCAAGCAGACTGCTTCATTAATTGTGCAAAGACAGACACACAGTCTGAAGTGTACATAAAGAGGTTTGTGGACAAAGTACATAAGAGGCCTGAAAAGTCCCATAATGCAGACCCCAGTGCCTAAAGGTCACATTTCTAGCCCTGCAATCTTTTAGTCCATCACAGTCTGGGGACAGCCTCCAAAGCTGTTGCTAAGGATAAGCTGATAAGCTGATCCAAATAGTTGCTGTGTAACTTAACTACTATTTTAGAAGACTTGGTCAAACGAAATCATTTTCTATTTTTATAATCATCCTGAAAAAATAAACTGAAAAAAAAATGGCTAGCAATATTATAGTCAAACTTTTTGGCTGAACTAAAGAAAATGTGTCTTTCCTCATAGGACACTAGCGAAAAACCAAGACGTGCAGGGGCGAACTGACCATTGAGCCACTCAGGCACTGCCCGAGGGCCCTGGGCCACTAGGGGGCCCCAGCAGAGTTGCCAGCCTCAGTAAAACCAGGGACAGTATGTATAAATCTGTGTTTTTTTTTACATCTGTCTGTGTATACTGTGTGTACATGTATGTGTATACTGTGTGATTGTATACTGTGTGGCCCTTTAATCTCTGATTGCCTGGGGGGGCCCATAATCTCCTATTGCCCGGGGGCCCCATGAGTTATCAGTCCGCCCCTGAAGACGTGACAGACAGAGGCGGGGTTATACAGGGGCTGGCTTCTGGTTTTTGTTTGCCAGTGTCCTTCTTTGCTCCTGATAGCCAAACAGCACTGAGGGAGACTGACTTGGATGGCATGGAGGCGAGAGAGAGAATGAAAGTATCTCAGGATTGCCAAATTTTCCCCCACACCATGTTTTCCAGGCACTTCTATTCCACCTAACAGATAGAGGGAAGGGAGAGCAGAAAAACGAAAAATTGTATACTCGCCATTCCGTAATTTTCCTTTCCTGTCGCATCTTCATGGCAGCATACACTTTGGGGTTGTGACTCCACCCCCACAACCTGATAGGACCACATAACTATAAGTTGCAGAAAGGGCCCGCGCCCCAGTATTCTCTGTATATATACACATCACCTCGGAAGGGTGGGCGATTGTATGCTGCCATGAAGCTGCGACAGGAAAGGGAAATTATGGAAAGGTGAGTATATAATTTTCCGTTTTCCTGTCGCATCATGGCAGCATACACTTTGGGGAATAACTCGCAACTGGGTGGGAATGCAAATTAAGTTTATTAACAAAGAATAGAAGAGTTGGTCTGGACAACGGTTCTTCCGAAATCCACTGTGGATAAGCGAGCGGAATCCACCTTATAATGAGATATAAAGGTGTTCCTGGAAGACCAGGTGGCCGCTCTGCAAATGGTTTCCGCAGAGACTCTACAGTAGGCCACCCAGGAAGTTGCCACTGCCCTGGTGGAATGTGCCTTTAAGCCCTCGGGTATCTGATGGTTACTTAGCGAATACAACTTCTTGATGGCTTTTACTAGCCATGACGCAATGGTGTGTGAAGATGCCGCCTGACCTCTCTTGAATCCATGCTGGATAATTAGAAGGCTCTCTGTTTTTCTGATGGATCTGGTTCTGAGAGGTACTCCAAGATGTTGCCCTTGACGTCTAATGGATGAGGGTTACCCTGATCTGTGACAAGTGCTGGGAGATTAATCTCTTGGTTGAAATGGAAGGATGAGGATACTTTGATCTGAAGGCCTCAGGACTAATCTGTCTGGGTAAACGATCAGGTATGGTTCATTAGCCAGTAAAGGGTGTCTCTGACACCCTTTTAGCCGATGTTAAGGCTATCAGGAATGAAACCTTTAGTGTTAAGTCCCAGAGGGAGATGTTCTCGAGCGGTAAGAAAGGTTCCTTGGAGAGGGCTTCTAGAACAAGTGAGAGGTCCCAGACTGGGAAGGAAGGTTTTCTAGGGGGCCTTAGTTTTAGGCAGGCCCTTTGAAACTGGATAATAAGGGGATCTTGGGCCCATTTAACTCCTGTCAAGGCGGATAGGGCCGACACTTGGACCTTTAGGGTGCTTGACCTAAGGCCTTTTTCTAGGCCCGACTGTAGAAATTCTAGAATTTATGATACCGAAGGGGAGGATGTGTCCCAGCCTTGCTGTTGAGTAAAGGCGACAAATTTTTCCCAGACCCTTTTGTAGGTGTTGTTGGTAGATCTTCTGGCCTGGGGTAAGGTGTCCACCACCTTTTGGGAACAGCCTTGATCTAAATACCTAGCCCTTTCAGTCTCCAGGCCATCAAATGTAGCTTTTCCGGGTTCGGGTGAAGTAGATGATCTTGGGAGAGCAGGTCCGCCGATAACGGGAGAGGAAGCGGGTCTGTTGTGTTCAGTTGCAGGAGAGTGGTGAACCATGGCCTCCTCGGCCAAAAGGGGATCACTGCAATTACTAATGCCATTGATCTCTTGAGCCTTAGAAGGAATCTCGCTATGAGGGGAGTCCGGGGAAAGATGTAGCCCATGCAAAAACTCCAGGGGTGTTGGAGGCAATCCGTTCCCTCTGCTGTAGGAAAGGGAATTCTTGACAAGAATCTCTGGCATTTCGTATTTGCTGGTGTTTCTGCAAGATCTATATGCGGTGATCCCCAGGTCCGAGATATGAGAGCGAACGCCTGGGGACTCAGGGACCACTCATTGCTTGAGATGAAGCTCCTGCTCAGTGAGTCGGCCAAGAGGTTCTGGGCTCCCGGGACGTAAACCGCCCTCAAGTCTGACAGGTTCAGCTGTGCCCATTCTATAACAGGAAGGACCTCCTGCATCATGGAGCTGCTTCTGGTGCCCCCCTGCCTGTTGATGTAGGCGACAGCCACTCTGTTGTCCATTCTCAGAAGGACCTGCTTCCCCCTCAGGTGAGGGCTGAAGGCCAGGAGAGCTTGGAATGCTGCCTTCATTTCCAGCACGTTCGAAACTGAATCCTGTGACCTGAATGGCCAGCGGCCCTGAGCCGCGTAGTTCTGATAGTGTGCCCCCCACCCCTCCATGCTGGCATCTGAGGTCACTGTCTCCTGCAGAGGTGTGACTATGTGCTTGCATCTCCAAGTTGTGAAGCCGTGTCCACCATCGCAGTGATTGCTTGACCTCCTCTGAGATGGAGTTCGGCTAGGACATAGACGTGCCATCCCACTGGCGCAGAAAGGAGATTTGGAGGGGTCTTGAGTTCCATTGTGCCCATTGGACCATTGGAATGGTCGCTGATAGTGAGCCTAAGATACTGAGGCATGCTCTGGCTGGTAATGTTGTGGTTGAGATTGACTTCCTCACTCTCGGGATTAGGAGAGGTATTTTTTCTGGAGGGAGCTCTGGTGTCCAGTTCTGCTCCCAGGAAGACCATTCTCTGGGTGGGCTGGATATTGCTTTTCTTCCAATTTATTAGCCACCCTAGACCCTACAGTGTGGAGACTAGAATTTCCCGATTTGGATGAGAGACTCCTGGCCGTCTGAGAGAAGCAGGATATCGTCCAGGTAATGGTGGACCCTTAGTCCTTTCTCCCTCAAGTAAGCTATTACGGGTAACAGGACCTTTGTAAATGTCCTGGGTGCGGTAGAAATCCCGAATGGGAGGCTTCGGAATTGGAAGTGCCGATGGTTTAAGGTGAAACGAAGGAATTTCTGGAATGCGGCGTGGATAGGGATATGCAGATATGCATCCTATGCAGATATGCGATTGAAAGCATCCAATCTCCGAGGTTTATTGCTTGGAGGATCGATTGTAGGCTTTCCATTTTGAACGACTCTATCCGGATTGATCAATTGAGGTTTTTCAGGTCCAAGACCGGACACAAATCCCCTGACTTCTTTTTGATTAAGAAAAGCGGGGAGTAGAAGCCTTTGCCTCTTTGTGTTAGCGGAACCTCCACTATTGCCTGTTTTTGAAGAAGATCCTGGATGTACTGGATTAATGACAGCTTTTTCTCCCGGGATGGTGGTAGTTTGGTTGAGCAAAACTGATCCCTTGGGGGGCGTCTTTTGAATGACCATCTGTGCCCGAATTGGATGGTTGCCACCGTCCATGGGTCTTTTATTGTTTCCGCCCAAACCAGCCTGAACTTTGTGAGTCTGGCACCCACTACCGCTGGCTGGGCGGGCGCACCTTCAAAAGGACTTCTGGTCGCCGGAGGTGGGGGTTTTGGGTTTCTGGAATTTAAAGAAGGATGTCTGAGGGTTCTTCCAGCTCCTTCTATATTCCTTCCCAGGCCTATAGGATTTTGCATCCCTGTATCTCTCCAGGAGATTGCGTCTGAAGGGAGGCGGTCTCTGCTGTTATGGTCTTTTGTCCGAAGGTATAAGGCCTGACTTTCTGCCTGTCATTTTCGAAATTGCTGTATCCAACTTCGTCCCGAAGAGGTTTTCCCTGTCATACGGTATTCGGCACCAGTTGGACTTAGAGGCGGGGTCTGCCGACCAGGGCTTTAGCCATATCACCCTTCTGGCCATTACAGAGGCCAGCATGGACCTTGATGCGGATCTAATAGTGTCCACAGAAGCTTCTGCTACAAAATCCCCTGCAAGGCTAAGTTCTTGTAAGGCCTTGACTATCTGCTCTTGGTCCACGCCCTGAGCAGCGAGTTTTGCAGTGCTTGAGGACCAACTGGAGATAGCTCTTCCCACCGTGGCCAGTGCCACAGCTGGTCTGCAGGCACCTCCCGCAAATATGTAAGCTCTTTTAAGGTCAGTGTCAACTTTAATATCGAGCACGTCTCTAAACGTCACCGCGTCTTCGATAGGGAGCGTCACACATCTAGCTAGATGCATCAAGGATGCGTCTACTACTGGAGGGGAGACTAGAGGGGACACCTTGGGCTCCTTGAGCGGGTACAATTTGGCAAGTCTGTTAGACTAGTCTTCTTTTCAGGATTCTGCCATACCTCCTTGATCAGCTCATCTAACTCGTCGATGAACGGGAAAGCCTCTGGAACTCTTTTGAGATTTGGGAAATGTTTCCTCTGTTTCTGTTGGGTCTCCTTGGGCTCCTCCCAGTTTATCGCTTCCTTGACCGATTTAACAAATGGTTCTATTAGCGAAAAATCGAATCCTGCTGATGTTTCCAGCTCTTCAGTGTCAGACGGGAGTTCTTGCTCCCTTGATGTACTGGGATGAGTGGGTGAGGCGCTTTGGGCTGTAAACACTGCATCAGGAGTTGAGACTTGCGGAGTTGAGACTCCGGAGAGTTCTATGGCGTCTGGCTCTTTCGCTTTGGTGACTTCGTCGATGCATCTACGACAAGCCAGTTTATCTGGTAGGGCGGTGGCCCCGCAAACCCAGCAAGCGTTCCCTACAGGACGGGAGGGATGCACTGGTGACTGGTGTCTGCCTGCAGGGGATCTTCTGTGATAAGAGCGGCTATGTCTTGAGTAGGATCTGGATGGACTCCTGCGACTTCCCCTGTGGCCTGAGCGACTTTTTCCGCGTGGGCGGCATCGTCTGTGGCCGGAGCGGCTTCTCCTGTGCGAGGTCTCTCTTCGCCTTGATTTGGATGATCTTGAAGACCTGATAGGGCTGACCAATTTAGGCAGTGTTAGTGGAATCCTGCTCTTTTTTTCAATCTTCACTACTTACCAAAAGGATCCTCCCCCCTTACCTATTAGGCTGATGGTGATCTGCTGGGGCAGCAGTCTCCATAGAGAAAGAGAGTGATTCACCTAAGAGACACAGGAAGGTAAGAACCTGCAGAGTAAGACAAGAAGAGTGTACATGCGATAAGACAGCCACTTACCCAGAAGGGGGGGGAACACCAGGATCGTAGACAGAGCACACAGGTAGCCAAACACACAGTGAACGGGCAGGAGCAGAGAAAAACAGCATCAGGAGGTTTTTAAAGCTGCCGCCCTGGCCGCCACCCAGTGAAGGAAACAGAATCTTGGAGACCGCTGCAAAACAACTAAGCCTGTTTAAGGCTTATACTAAAGCCGCTGACATACCCCTGAGATCACCAGAGTGGGGCTCCTTCAATCTAGGTCGTTTAGAGGCTGTACAGGTAAGGACAGGCTAGAACCTGGCTGGGGCGAAGCGGTAAGGGGGTGCTTCTTAATCCGTTGGGTCCTGACAGGTGAGGAAAAATAAGAGAATACTGGGGCGGGGGCCCTTTCTGCAACTTATAGTTATGTGGTCCTATCAGGTTGTGGGGGCGGAGTCACAACCCCAAAATGTATGCTGCCATGATGCGACAGGAAATGTCTGTAGCGCTGGTAGATTTTTTAATCCACTGCTGAAAGGTAAATCTAGTTGGTTACTTGTTAGGTGAAGGTAGGTTTGCCTCTGTTCCAGCTTGGCTGAATTGCAGGTAGTTTCACGCTGTGCCGGTGGGTGTCGTTGTCACCATGGGCCAGTGTTGGAAAGGCAACGTGTCGAAGCGTATGAGTGCTCCTCTGTCCCGGAGACAACTCGGTGGAGGTGGTCCTCCGAGTTGCATTCTGGGAGAGGGTCTTTATGGGACAGATGCCATGTTTAGGGGTTCGTTTTCACCCACCTGCTGGCCCTCCTGGCCGACAGGTATGCATTAGGAATACCACCTCATGGTCCTCCGTTCTGGAGGTCCACGTCGCTGCAGCGTGTGGGTGTGCCCAGAAGTCTGTCTGGGGTCTACCACATCGGCAGAGGAATGGTCCTTGGCTGTCTATCCTGAGTGAAGAAGCTGGACAAGTGAGAAGATCCCAGGGGAGGACCCATCATGGAAGGATCATGCAGAGTGCTGGTCTGGAGGGGAGCCTGGTGACTCAGTTGGAGGACGTATCCTGAAGTAATCTTACTGCATAGTACTGCCGGGTTGGCTTAAAGGTTCAAGTGCTGTGTCTGATGTTCATCACAGACCATTACATCCTGTGGCAGAGGATCATATGGGTTTTATTCCAAACAAGTCTGTGGCAGAGACTTTTGTTCGTGCTACGTACTGGCTGCTAGGCAAGTGAGAGAGGCCTATCCAGGCGGGCAAAGATTGAATCCCACAAGGGGAGTACACTTAACTACAAGCGTTTGATTAAGAAATACCAAGAAAAGGTATTTGAGCTTCCCTGCAATTTTCCTTCTGCCTCTTTCCTGCTACTTCCTTTATTCTTTGTTCAATAAAGCATTGGAAAAGATACTCAAGTGTTTGGTGCATACATCGTCCGGAGGTAAACTTAACTGGACCCTAGACCCGGTGCCGGTGAAACAGAGGTGGCGGAAGTGAAGGTAACAGCCCGCTTTAAACCAGCAGCTCCACCAAGAGTAATTGCTACATGTGGGGGCTCGTCCGGGATTTGTAGGCCATCGACTTCCCGCAACCTAGAGACGTGTTTTACTGGGAGTTTACGGTGAAAGCTGGACTTTGTCGATTTCTCAGGAGAAGAAGGGGTTAAAGTTGCAGGACTTTATTTCTGACTGCGTAGGCGGCGGGCGCCAGTAAAAGCCCAGGAGCTACGTGATCAGAGGAACAAGTGGGTGGAGCCTAGCCTACTTGATACCGCGTGAGACGCGTGTATGTGTGTTGGCGCCAGAGAAGAAGAGAGGCCTCGTGATCATGCTGAGAAGATTAGAGTGTGGCCATGTCTTTTTCGGTGATGCAACCAACTGTGGGACCTAAAATGTTCCCTACGAGCACCGATACGGGTGCTATGCTGACCGGAACCTTGCTTACGGATACCGGCATTCGTCTGAAACCGCAAGGGAGGTTTGTTCTTGATACAGTCGGAGATATTGAAGGGCTGGGCATGCTTTGCCACAAGTGTGAGGGACTGGCCGTACATCTCCGTCCATTTGCTCGCTGCCCGCAATGTGGAGAATATTTGTGGTGGAGCAACCTACCATGTCGCCCCGTGCTTATCGTATGGACTGGGCTACAGATACTGCCACAGTGGAAGCTGCTGCTAATGTTTAAAAAGAACGGCAGGCCGTGATTTCACCTGTTTTCATCGAAAGTGTTCCTGAGAGAGATACTGCGGTAACTAACTCATCAGCGGACATTACTTTGATTTCCGCGTCCACTACGCCTATCCCCGTTGTACCTGTCCAGAGGAAGGTGGGATACGTAAAGGCTTCCCGCGGCCGTGGTCGAGGCCTACCCCAGAGACTACCCAAACCGCAGAAGTCCACGTCAGGAACGGATGAGAGATCAGAGGGGAATGTATCTGGGACTTTGTGTAAATACTTGCCGGCAGAAGAGTTGAGAGATTCGGAGATAGATTCCATGTCGGATCTCTCCGGTGATGATGATTTATTTGAGACTATGTCACAGGAACTGTTATGGGCTCAGGGTGAAGATGTTGCTTCTGCCTTGACTTTCTCAGAATGGACAGCCCTAGATTCTGGGAGAACATCGCCTTGTGTGGAGCCACACAGTACTATCGAGGAGACATTGCCTAAAGTTACTACTTTGTTTCCAACACCCGTCAGGTCTATGGTGAACAAGTCATTGGACTCGTGTGTGCCCCCTGGTTTGGGGAAAAATAGATCATTGCCTAAACTTGCACGTTTGCAGAGAATGCTTAACAAGCGTGTGGCCACGGAATATGGTCTGGAGTTCCCTTATGTTACTCGGGACATTATGCAAGAGATTGAAGCTAACCGGGAGCTCTGGTACAGTGAAGCTGTTTGGGACTATTTGTCAGTGCCTAAACCTTTCCGGAAAACTGGATATTCTGTCGCTATGGATGAACGCTTCAGTGGATGTTTCCTACACCGGAACTATGGTCGTCATGTTCATGCTGACAAGGTGGTCATTTGCAGACCCGGAAAAGATGACGTTGTATATTTTATTACTACAGTGGATAAACTGGGAAAGACACTGACATTGCCAGATCCTCAGTTTTACTGGCGATTATTGATAAAGAACTGTGGGGTATGTAGATAGACAGTGTTAGTGATTAGAGACCTTCGTGATCAAGATTCGATGTTCATCTCAGTGTTTCTAAATTCAAGGCCCGGTTTTGCTAACTGGACTTCCTTCGCTTAAAAGATATGACATACCTAAATATATATAGGGATGGACTCCTAAAGTTATTTTAGTTGGTTCCTTAAAAGGAATATAAGAAAGATTATGGGAAGAGAGTTTCATTCCTCTTCTGGAATGAGATTTTGCTCCTAAATTGTATATATCTCGTGTGTGTGTTTAACTTTGTTTTTTTTCAGGAGCAAGTGGATCTCTTAGCAAGCTGTTAGGCTTTTCAGCTAAGTA
The DNA here is from genome assembly GCA_037952925.1 of Lithobates clamitans. Lineage (NCBI taxonomy): Eukaryota > Metazoa > Chordata > Amphibia > Anura > Ranidae > Lithobates > Lithobates clamitans. Next base: position 3,650,185 of record JBBGZY010000800.1, read on the forward strand.
GATAGTGGGGTTGCAACAGTCATAATGTGGTTTTGTTTACGGATGTGAACATATTGAAAAGAAAATGTTGAAATTGGAATGTCTTTCTATTATCTTCCTTTCTCCTTTGCTTTACTCCAAGTTTTTTTAAGCTCAAATACCTACTCTCAGGCTTGGGAGTTATTTTTGACAGACGTTAAGGACAACCACTATTGTAGTGGGGGGAGTATGTAGCATTGGTAAATTTTTTAATCTACTGCTGATAGGTAAATCTAGTGGGTTACTTGTTAGGTGAAGGTAGGTTTGCCTCTGTTCCAGCTTGGTTGAGTTTCGGGTAGTTTCATGCTGTGCCGGTGGGTGTCGTTGTCACCATGGGCCAGTGTTGGAAAGGCAAAGTGTTGAAGCGTATGAGTGTTCCTCTGTCCCGGAGACAACTCGGTGGAGGTGATCCTCCGAGTTGCATTCTAGGAGAGGGTATTTATGGGACAGACGCCATGTTTAGGGGTTCGTTTTCATCCACCTGCTGGCCCTCCTGGCTGACAGGTATGCATTAGGAATAGCACCTCGTGGTCCTCCGGAACGGAGGCCCACATCGCTGCAGCGTGTGGGTGGGCCCAGAAGACTGTCTGGGGCCTACCACAGCGGCAGAGGAATGGTCCTGGGCTGTCTATCCTGAGTGAAGAAGCTGGACAACTGAGAAGATCCCAGGGGAGGACCCTTCATGGAAGGATCATGCAAAGTGCTGGTCTGGAGAGGGGCCTGGTGACTCAGTTGGAGGACGTATCCTGAAGTAATCTTACTGCATAGTACTGCCGGGTTGGCTTAAAGGTTCAAGTGCTGTGTCTGATGTTCATCACAAACCATTACATCCTGTGGCAGAGGATCATACGGGTTTTATTCCAAACAAGTCTATGGCAGAGACTTTTGTTCATGCTACGTATTGGCTGCTAGGCAAGTGAGAGAGGCCTATCCAGGCGGGCAAAGATTGAATCCCACAAGGGGAGTACACTTAACTACAAGCGTTTGATTAAGGAATACCAAGAAAAGGTATTTGAGCTTCCCTGCAATTTTCCTTCTGCCTCATTCCTGTGACTTCCCTTATTCTTTGTTCAATAAAGCATTGGAAAAGATACTCAAGTGTTTGGTGCATACATCATCTGGAGGTAAACTTAACAGGACCCTAGACCCTCTAAGGGCGTAAATTTTTGATTTTACTCCTCATTACCTATCACAGTTTTGAAGGCCATAAAATGGCCAGATGGCATAACCCCCCCCCAAATGACCCCATTTTGGAAAGTAGACACCCCAAGCTATTTGCTTAGAGGCATGGTGAGTATTTTGCAGCTCTCATTTGTTTTTGAAAATGAAGAAAGACAAGAAAAAAATTTTGTTTTTTTCTTTTTTTTTTAATTTTTAAAACTTTGTGACAAAAAGTGAGGTCTGCAAAATACTCACTTTACCTCTCAGCAAATAGCTTGGGGTGTCTACTTTCCAAAATGGGGTCATTTGGGGGGGTTTGTGCCACCTGGGCATTCCATGGCCTCCGAAACTGTGATAGGCAGTGAAGAGTGAAATCAAAAATTTACGCCCTTAGAAAGCCTGAAGGCGGTGCTTGGTTTTCGGGGTCCCGTACGAGACTAGGCTCCCAAAAAGTCTCACACATGTGGTATCCCCATACTCAGGAGAAGCAACAGAATGTATTTTGGGGTGTAATTTCACATATTCCCGTGGCATGTTTGAGCAATATATCATTTAGTGACAACTTTGTGCAAAAAAAAAAAAATGTGTCTCTTTCCTGCAACTTGTGTCACAATATAAAATATTCCATGGACTTGACATGCCTCTCAGCAAATAGCTTGGGGTGTCTACTTTCCAAAATGGGGTCATTTGGGGGGGTTTTGAACTGTCCTGGCATTTTATGCACAACATTTAGAAGCTTATGTCACACACCACCCACTCTCCTAACCACTTGAAGACAAAGCCCTTTTCTGACACTTTTTGTTTACATGAAAAATAATTTTTTTTTGCAAGAAAATTACTTTGAACCCCCAAACATTATATATTTTTTTTAAAGCAAAGGCCCTACAGATTAAAATGGTGGGTGTTTCATTTTTTTTTCACACAGTATTTGCGCAGCGATTTTTCAAACGCATTTTTGGGGGAAAAAACACACTTTTTTTAATTTTAATGCACTAAAACACACTACATTGCCCAAATGTTTGATGAAATAAAAAAGATGATCTTAGGCTGAGTACCAAACATGACATGCTTTAAAATTGCGTACAAACGTGCAGTGGCAACAAAATAAATACATTTTTAAAAGCCATTAAAAGCCCTTACAGGTTACCACTTTAGATTTACAGAGGAGGTCTACTGCTAAAATTACTGCCCTCGATCTGACTTTCGCGGTGATACCTCACATGCATGGTGCAATTGCTGTTTACATTTGACGCCAGACCGACGCTTGCGTTCGCCTTAGAGTGAGAGCAGAGGGGGACAGGGGTGCTTTTTTTTTTTTTCTTTATTTTTTTTTTGCTTTTTTATCTTATTTTTAAACTGTTCCTTTCATTTTTTTTTAAATCATTTTTATTGTTATCTCAGGGAATGTAAATATCTCCTATGACAGCAATAGGTAGTGACAGGTACTCTTTTTTTTGAAAAAATTGGGGTCTATTAGAACCTAGATCTCTCCTCTGCCCTCAAATCATCTGACCACACCAAGATCGGTGTGATAAAATGCTTCCCCAATTTCCCAATGGCGCTGGTTACATCCGGCGAAATCGAAGTCATAAAATGCTTGTAGCTTCCGGTTTCTTAGGCCATAGAGATGTTTGGAGCCACTCTGGTCTCTGATCAGCTCTATGGTCAGCTGGCTGAATCACCGGCTGCATTCTCAGGTTCCCTGTTGAGACAGGAGAGCCAGAGAAAAACACGGAAGATGGTGGGGGGGCATTCCCTCCCACTCCTTGTAAAAGCAGTCCAGAGGCTAATTAGCCGATAGGATTGCTTTTACATGAAAGCCGACCGCTGGCTGAAAAGAATGATACCATGATGATACCTAAACCTGCAGGCATCATTCTGGTATAACCACTCAAAGTCGTGAATGGCATATCTGAAGACAAAAAAATGGTAAACAATAAAGCATAGTAAACGGTAAAGTATAAAAAATTGCATAACTGAAAAGCAAACATGATAAAACATAATGACAATAAAACATTGCAGAATAGAATACAGTAAAAAAGAGAAGAACAATAGAGAGAGAATAGAGAGAGAGAGAGAACAATGAAACGACAACTATTTTTTTTTTATTTTATATTTTTTTTGTGTTTTTTTTTTTTTTTACACTTTTTTTTTGTAACTGTAACTTTTATAACTGTAACCGGTTCCAGGTTCGGGCCTCTCAAAATGCGATGGCATCTTGGGAGACCCTGTGAAAGTGTGCCTAGTCTGTGCCATTCTGTACCCTACGCTAATACTCAACTAGTGAATGGTAGCGTTCAAAACATTCACCAATGCAAAGACCAGGATTGTCAGGACAGGAGGGAAAATAATAGCGGGTGTCACGCCTATATCCGCGCTTGCTGCAGACACAACATCTTTTTTGGGGGGGTTCGTTGGGTAGGGGTACTCGGGAGGAAATAAAGAAAATTCCTCTCATGCAGCTGACTGCATTTGGTTGGGGATGTGAATGGGGGAAGTACGGGTGCTGCAGAAGTGGTGGGTTACCAATTAGGATTGGCGAATGCAGCAGGAAGGGCACGACTGGCCTGTTTGTCTTTTTCTTGGTGGCAGCGGGACACTACTTGTGCTTGCCACCTCACCAGCTTGAACTGCACTTATGGGACTCGCCACGTCACCAAGTGTTACTGCAGTGCTGGTTTGACTACGACCGGGGTGTACTAGGCCGTTGCCAGTTCACCAAAATGCTACCAAAAAACTGTTAGCGATCGCAGGGATCAGGCCTGACTCTGCGAACGCTGCAGTTATGCGTTTAGTGTTTTGTAAGTGACAGTGATCGATCGATACTGCACTTGGGTGGGCTGGGCCGGGCGGAGGGGCAAAACGCAGGTGCTAGCAGGTATCTGGGCTGATCCCGCTAACACTGCGTTTTTAGGAACCCTAAACTGTTGGGGACGCTAGTATAGATCTGATCAGATCAGATATTGATCCGTTCAGATAATATACCACTAAGGGAGGTGTAAGGTGCGTGCGTGGGTGTTAGCGGTACTGGCGCTAACCTGACGCTGCCTGGGGCTGGTGCTTGCCAGATCACCAAAACGCTACCAAAAAAGCTGTTAGCGATCGCAGGGATCAGGCCTGACTCTGCGAACGCTGCAGTTATGCGTTTAGTGTTTTGTAAGTGACAGTGATCGATCGATACTGCACTTGGGTGGGCTGGGCTGGGCCGGGCGGAGGGGCAAAACGCAGGTGCTAGCAGGTATGTGGGCTGATCCCGCTACCACTGCGTTTTTGGGAACCCTAAACTGCTGGGGACGCTAGTATAGATCTGATCGGATCAGATATTGATCCGGTCAGATACTATACCACTAAGGGAGGCATACGCTGCGTGTGTGGGTGTTAGCGGTACTGGCGCTAATCTGACGCTGCCTGGGGCGATCACCGCCGGGCGATCAGGGGGCTAAACAATTATTCGGTAATAAACGGCGGGTGCCCTGACACTATAAAAAATAAACAGACTAACCAGCGTCACCCGTAACGGTTATATGGTGATCAGTGGTGAAAGGGTTAACTAGGGGCAATCAAGGGGTTAAAACATTTATTAGGTAGTATATGGGGGTCCCTGACGCTATAAAACGCTGACGGCGAACCTAAAATATTTACCTCCCTAACTAGTGTCACCAGCGACACTAATACAGCGATCAAAAAAATGATCGCTTAGCGACACTGGTGACGGGGGGTGATCAAGGGGTTAAAACTTTATTAGGGGGGGTTAGGGGGGTACCCTAGACCTAAAGGGGGCTAACACTTACTGCCCTACCACACTAACTGTCACAAACTGACACCATGCAGTAATCAGAAAAAAACAAAACTGCTTGGTGTTAGTGTGACGGGGGGGGGGGGGAATCGGGGGGTAAAGGGGGGTGTAAAGTGTGCCTGGCATGTTCTATGTGTGTGTTGTGTTGTGCAACTCACTCAGATGTCTTCTCTCCTCGGCGCCAGAACGGAAACTGCCGAGCCGAGGAGAGATGACATAATTTCCTCTGCCTCTGTGTACTACACAGAGGCAGGGAAAGATTCTCATTGGCTGGGAGCGATCGCAAGAGGGGGGCCACGAATGGATGGCCTCCCCCTCATCTCTGATCGCTGCCAGACCAAAGCCGACCGCCTCGGGCACCGGGGGGGGTGTCCGATCGGACCCCCCGCCTGCGGGAAGGCAATCACGTACCAGGTACGTGATTTTGCCTGCCCGTGCCATTCTGCCGCAGTATATCTGCGTAAGGCGGTCGGCAAGTGGTTAATATATTTTTTACTGACAATTTGTGTTTGAGAAAACTAACTAATATACCTCACATAAAAAATTGGAACTACCACCTTTTCCTTCTCCAGGGTCTCCGTTTTCAGAAAATGTATACTGTTTGGGAGTTTTAACTAATCTTCAGGCCTAAAATGATTTTTTAACAGATTAAAAGTATCAAGCCCCAAAAGCACTAAATGATTAAAATTCCTGTCTAGATTGGATTGCATCTTGTATTCCACTAGGGAGGTTTCTCTCCACTTAAAGTAGAACTATAGGCAACACCTTTTTTTATTTTGGATACAATAAGGGAGGGTTATAAGGCCTGTCAGTTTTTTTTTTTTGCCAGCTGTTGTCCTATTGGGGAGATTTACCTTCACGTCCTGTCCCATAGCCAAAATAGGAAGTGAGAGGAAGTCTGTGAAAATTGAGGGGAATCCTTTGAAGCCGCAGGTCACCAGACCTAGTGTCCCCTCTATTGCTGTTCTGGGGACAACCCAAATTTTGGGATTTTCTTTTACTTTCACTTATGATGATAACTGTAAACAGGACAAATAGAGCGGGTGATTTTCCCTAACGTCCTACAGACACAACAAGAAGTGAGAGGAAATCCCTAAAAAAGGAAATTGCCTTTTTATTAAGTTGTCATCATAACAAGTGTCCTCATTGGAAGATTAATCTTTTATTTCCCTTGCCACTTAATCCCAAAAAATGACTAACTTATAGGTGTAGCGCTGGTAGATTTCTAATCTACCGCTTATATGTAAATTTAGTGGGTCATCTGTTCTGTACATAGTTCAAATTTAATCTTAGGGGCGAATTTAGCCTCTCTTCCAGCATTGGCTGTGTTGCGTGCAGTTCCGCACTGTTGCCTGTAGGTGTCGTTGTCACCATAGGTCAGTGTTGGAAAGCAACAAGCTGAAGTGTATTGAGTGCTCTTCCCAAAGGTAACTCAGCAGAGGTGGTCCACTGCTATGCATTCTGGGAGAGAGTATTTAAGGGACAGAAGCCATGTGCTAGGGGGCAGTTCTACCTCGTGGCCCTCCAGGCCGGAGGGCTGCGTTGCTGAGGTCGTGCAAGTAGGCCCAGAAGCCTGTCTGGGGCCTACTACTACGGAGATGGTCCTGTGCTGTCTGTCCTGCGGGAAGAAGCCGGACAATTGAGAAGACCCAGGGGAGGACCCATCTTGGAGTGGACCGTGCGGAAGGCTGGTATCTCAAGAGGGGCCTGGTGACTCAATTGGAGGATGCATCTTAATCTAATCTACCGCACAAGTACTGCCGGGTCGGCTTAAAGGTTCTGGTACTGTGTTGCTGTTCATCTAAAACGCCTACGTCCTGTGGCAGAGGATCGTACAGTTAAATTGTTCTTCTCAAGTCTGTGGCAGAGACTTTTTGTTACTCCGGCTGCTAGGTTAGTGAGAGAGACCTATCCGGGTGGGCAAAGATTTAATCTTGGACTGAAGGTATATTCGTCCCCGAGATTTCAACTCCTCAGTGATTTAAAGAAAAGGTATTTGACCTTTCCTGCAACTCCTCTTCTACCTCTTTCCTGCTACTTCTTCAAGTTATTTCCCATTAAAGCATTGGAAAAGTACTAAAGTGACTGGTGCCTACATTGTCAGATACAAAGCTCAACATGGACTCTAAGTTCTGGTATTGGTGCAACTATGGGTAAAGAGGTGACGGTAACAGCACGATTTAAATCAGCAACTGATTTAAATCGCTTCAGGGGTTAGTGCTACATAGGGAACCAAGTTATCTGTGCCTATAGGCTCCTCAGATGTAGCCTTGGACCAGAGCACCAAGAAATGTTACAAAATTTCCCTGATTGCTATTGTTTTCCTGCGTGTATGTGTCATAAACAGGTGTGACCAGAACCGTGTGATCAGCAACAGAGGACACCCAAACGTATATAAGTGAAAATATAATAATTTATTAAAGTAAGTGAGTAATATAGTACAACCAACTCAAATATGACACAGTGCAATAACCAACCACAGACAGAGACCCACAAATAACAATAGACAGATAAGTACAATAAATGGGAAATACCAGGATCATAAACAATAGCCAGGCCAGGGTCATACACAGCAGATCAGCAGATGGACAGGGAATGTTCCAGAGACATAAACGTAAGCCAGGCCATGGTCATACACAGGGAGATCGGCAGATGGGGTTAGAACACAGGACAGGGAGAGGATGGATGGATCAGACTGCAGGCAGGGATGCAAGGTAACAGGTGGGGCAGGATAGGGATCTGGACAGGGAGACAGGATCAGGTTCAGGTTCAGGGCACAGGATCAGGTTCAGGTTCAGGGCACAGGATCAGATCGCTAGCAGGTCAGGAGGCAATGAAGAAATCAAGGCAAACATGTGAGTGCTTGCCGGGTATTTATAGGCCTGTGATTGGCCTCAAGTGACACCTGATTGTAGGAGGTACTGTCTGCTCCACACTGTCAGGATCCATCCGCTGGTGGACGCCAGTACTGCGGCCCAAAGATGACATAACATTAACAGGGAAAAGCTCTCCTGACAGTTCCAAACTGCCAGGAGACACCTGCTGGTGGACCTCAGTACTGCGTGCCAAATAACAGATATTACCAGCGGATGGAACGTTTCCTGGCAGCATGGACTATTTTCTTTTTTTTTCCGGCAAAATCTTTTATTGAACAAAAAGAAGGAGATTACATATAATCGATGGTTTTGACAGTCATCCAAATAAATGAACCAGGTTATCAATTATATATGTACATTTGCTCTCTTTACTTATATGAATATAGGTCTAGTATCCTGTTATTGTTAGCATATACATCCATTCAACTCTACGTATCTTGCAAGGTATGACAAGAAAACTAGCATTATTAACCCTTATTATATTAACGTGCGGTCCTTCTAGGTATGATAACCTCCCTATACTTAGTAGACCACCACTGCGCCTCTGGAGATCAACCTAGGTTATGACTATCCTTAGTTGGTGTTTTCTACCTATAGCTGCCACTTTAAGTGAATATAAACCATATACCAAATAAATTTCAAATCTTGTGACGTGCTAGTGGTGTCCTACACCCACGTGAAGAATCCAAAATTTGTGGCGCTATCCTAAATGCACTTGTGTTAACACTGTATCCAGTGTAAAAAACTAATCTAGTGTACCCTTTATTTCCGGTGTAGAATGAAAATTCAAAAATCAAAAATCAAAAATGAATACTAAATAAATCAATTAAATTAATTAATTAAATGCATCAAATGACTACCATACCAACAGTGACTTAGTGCTGATAAAAATAAATCATATATGTGACACCTTCCTTAGAAAATAGGTGACTTAATATAAATAACTAGCACCTTGCTTGTTAACAATGTGACTGAAAAATAAAGTCCGTGGAAAATACACACGTATGTGTGGAAAAAAGTCTGTGATAGTGGTTGGATAAAAAGTAACAATTGTGCCACAGCAAGTCCTTAGTGTATCTTGATGTTAGATGGAACCTTCCACCACACCTCTGTGTTCAGTGCTCCCTCTCCCAATAGACAGTCTCTCACCAGCTCTCTCTGCCTCCACTCTCGTATGAGGCTATAAAGCATAGGAGTATCCAGGCTATCAGCAGGGGTGAAGTTACATCCATCCAGGGATTTGCTCCATATAAGAATAAAAAAACTCCCAATAGTGTGATAACGTCACAACTTTTAATAATACACACTTCAAATAGCACTACAAAGGATGCACTCACATTGTGTAAAATCTTTAAAAGCACAGCACAAAACCACAGCAATCTGCACACAGCAAAATCAACACAGCGATCTGGACAAGCCTCACTGGGGGGTATGCGGTCACGGCGGACCCTGTCACGGCTGGCGTGTAAGAAGACTCTCTCACCCTCTCCTCGCTTGCCCGTCCACCAGACACACCGTCTCTCCTGTTAGGCAGACCACCACGATCGCTTCCTCCTGTCACTAGGTATGTAGTGTTTAACCTCCGCTCGGCCACGCCCCCGACATGTTTCGCTACGTCTGTAGCTTATTCATGGGATAGGCCGCTCAAAGCATCAATCTCCTTTTATGTACTCCCCTCCTCTCCATTAAAGTAGAGAGATCACAGTGCGCATGCGCATCCTGTGTATCTCGCGCCTGCGCAGTTCGAGTGTCCCCGTGAGCGCAAACCCCCGCTGCTCATATAGGCCGGTCTGCAGTGTATAATACACCTCAACCAGATTGTCGGCAGCTCTCTGATGGATCATCCATATTACTGGCTATCTTACAGAGTAGTGGGTGATTTTATAGCATTCTAACGTTCTGACATGTTTTTCCAACACACTTTATGTGCTCTAAAATTCATTAAAATATACAATGTTATTACAACAAATATATTATGACTTCTCCAAGCGCTATCTAATCAGGTTATTGATAACACACCTACTTAATATTTAAAATTATATATCCATAAAGGTAAATGAACTACAGATGCCTACAAAGTGGTATGATAACATAAATGGGAAAACTAAGACTTAAATGAAGTGATGATATTAAATATCATATTAAATATCCTGAACCGTCTTGCTACGTGCAGCTGGCATAGCTAATATATAGTGTAAGACGAATAAAAATATATTATTAAATAAAAAAATTAATTATTATAAAAAACTTATTTAAAAAATTTTTTATTATTATGGCTGGGCTACGTTTGACATATTAAAGCTGAAAGCCAAAACTCCTTGATTCAGTCTTGAATCATTCTAAATCCATAAATTAAAATAATCATACACACTGCTATTGGTCATTCGTGCGATTCTATTCTTTGCACTAATGTTACGTCAAACCGCAGCTTCATGTATGGACCTCTAAAAATCTGTATGAGACAATATTAGGCTAAAAGTGGATCCTGTATTTCAATTAAAATGGGGGATTCCCATATCATAACTGAACGAGATTGTTTAGTTAAAAGTCATTGATGAAGCAATTGAGATCTAGTTCAATGTTAAGTCCCCTCGGGGTGAGACTTTTAAAAAGGAATATCCATTCCGTTTCTCTGCGTGACAAGTCTCTCACTCTATTTGAGCCCCTCCATGAGGGGTATACCACATCAATGCCACAAAATTGCAGCAGAGATGGGTCCTGTTGATGTTTTTCCTTAAAGTGCATGGATACGCTGTGGCAGGCGCGAGATACACAGGATGCGCATGCGCACTGTGATCTCTCTACTTTAATGGAGAGGAGGGGAGTACATAAAAGGAGATTGATGCTTTGAGCGGCCTATCCCATGAATAAGCTACAGACGTAGCGAAACATGTCGGGGGCGTGGCCGAGCGGAGGTTAAACACTACATACCTAGTGACAGGAGGAAGCGATCGTGGTGGTCTGCCTAACAGGAGAGACGGTGTGTCCGGTGGACGGGCAAGCGAGGAGAGGGTGAGAGAGTCTTCTTACACGCCAGCCGTGACAGGGTCCGCCGTGACCGCATACCCCCCAGTGAGGCTTGTCCAGATCGCTGTGTTGATTTTGCTGTGTGCAGATTGCTGTGGTTTTGTGCTGTGCTTTTAAAGATTTTACACAATGTGAGTGCATCCTTTGTAGTGCTATTTGAAGTGTGTATTATTAAAAGTTGTGACGTTATCACACTATTGGGAGTTTTTTTATTCTTATATGGAGCAAATCCCTGGATGGATGTAACTTCACCCCTGCTGATAGCCTGGATACTCCTATGCTTTATAGCCTCATACGAGAGTGGAGGCAGAGAGAGCCGGTGAGAGACTGTCTATTGGGAGAGGGAGCACTGAACACAGAGGTGTGGTGGAAGGTTCCATCTAACATCAAGATACACTAAGGACTTGCTGTGGCACAATTGTTACTTTTTATCCAACCACTATCACAGACTTTTTTCCACACATACGTGTGTATTTTCCACGGACTTTATTTTTCAGTCACATTGTTAACAAGCAAGGTGCTAGTTATTTATATTAAGTCACCTATTTTCTAAGGAAGGTGTCACATATATGATTTATTTTTATCAGCACTAAGTCACTGTTGGTATGGTAGTCATTTGATGCATTTAATTAATTAATTTAATTGATTTATTTAGTATTCATTTTTGATTTTTGATTTTTGAATTTTCATTCTACACCGGAAATAAAGGGTACACTAGATTAGTTTTTTACACTGGATACAGTGTTAACACAAGTGCATTTAGGATAGCGCCACAAATTTTGGATTCTTCACGTGGGTGTAGGACACCACTAGCACGTCACAAGATTTGAAATTTATTTGGTATATGGTTTATATTCACTTAAAGTGGCAGCTATAGGTAGAAAACACCAACTAAGGATAGTCATAACCTAGGTTGATCTCCAGAGGCGCAGTGGTGGTCTACTAAGTATAGGGAGGTTATCATACCTAGAAGGACCGCACGTTAATTGATTTACATATTTATCCACTAGCTGCCATGGATCCTTTTAACTTTTTGTCTAACAGACAAATGGACCCTGAACATGTTTTTTCTAACAACCAAGACACAATCATAGAGGAGGAGGATCACTCAGTTACACTGAGATCATTAGAAAACCTCCTGGAGAAGCAAATAAAAACTTGGTGGGATGTGTTCACTTTTGAGCACTATTTAAGGGAAAACTTGATTTTTAGAAGCTTGAGGTGGGAAGTTCCCCCACAGGATGGTCTTAATGACCCTATTTTTATGGAAGAATGGCTGGCATTTTTTAATAAAGTTGGTAGAGAACTACAGAGTTTAGTTTTAAAAAGGAAACAAATCAAATTAGGTAGGATTAATGAGAACATTAGGCTATTAAAAGAGAAACTGGAACCCATCAAGGAATCCAATCAAATGAAAGACTTCAACATGAATATGAAGAAGAAGTTAGATAAAGTGGATCGTGAGACACAAAAAAAGAAAGTGAAGAAGTTCACGAGGGATGCGAATGATTTTAGGACGAATAAAATTTATGCATGGCAAAATGCGAACAATGGGAGCCAGGAGGTGACTATGGAAGACCCAAGTCAGGAAGTAGAACCTATAGTGAAGAAACCTCAACCTAAACCAACCCAGAAGGAAAATGGGCAAAAAACCATGATAAAAAAGAATAGACAGGGGCCTGGTGGTACCACCCATGATGGGAATAACCAAACGAGAGATATGGGTCAGTTTGGCGGATATGGCTACTCTCCCAGACCAGGGCGACCTGGAAGGGGAGACTACGATTATCAATCACCTAGACCCTATAGAAATAACACCCCACAAAGAAGAGAATACAATTACCAATCACCATACAGAGAAGATGGATCACGAGGATACCATCCTCCACAGGAATACCACCAGTGGAGACAACCTCCCCCACCGAACCATTATTCAGAAATAAATAATGGAATCCCGCTGTATAATAGATACACAGGGTTGGAAGATGAAGGCTATTGGGATCCACCAGCACATCACCAATCTTTTTTAGGGCAACGGGGGCGGGGAGGGAAACGAGGGACACCGAGAGGGAACCCCCGAATACAACAACAGAGAGGGGGAGGAAGATCTGGACCCCCATACATGCAAGACATGAATACAAGGCCCCCACCAAGAGAAGGAGGGGATGCAGGGCTGGTAGATCAAAGCAACCCAAAAAAACGTCCGAGGGACATGTGAACACTGGAATTTATAATTTAAGCGGAGTCACATTGGATCATAGGGAAATGAACATCTTAAACCTAGGTCTTAAATGTGCTCCGAAAAAGAGAATGAATAAATTCCAGGTGTACATCGATACACATAAATTCATCCGTTCAATAAATCTAAAGAAACATTTTTTGAATCATCCGGTGGAAGCAGGAATGAGGGCGTCGACAGCCCCAGCTAACATAGATAGTGGCCTGAAGAACAGATCTATCTTCAATCCCCAAATTCAGAATAACCATTATGTAGAGGTGTTTAAAAACCTGGTATTGAAAGATATTGAGGTACTCCCGGTTAAGAAAGGGATAAACCCCCATTACATTAAGGAGGGGATAGATTCCTTGGAAAATAGGAAAAATATCATCATTCGCCCAGCCGACAAGGGGGGAGGGGTGGTAGTCATGGACAAACAATTTTACCATGATCAACTGGTAGAGTTATTGAGCGATCAGAACACTTACAGGAAATTGAAATCTGACCCTACAGAGTCATATAGTGCACAATTGACTACACTTGTAGAATGGGGATTCGGACTGAAAGCCTTAAACCCCAGAGAGAAAAGGTACCTGGTTCCAAGTGCAAGTCGCATACCAGTGATATACACGCTACCTAAAGTGCACAAAAACACCCAGTGCCCACCTCCACGTCCCATAGTAAATGGAATCGGATCAGTTACTGCGAGGTTGGGCGAATATTTAGACAAGTTTCTTCAGCCTGGTGTGAAGACAACAAAAGCTTACCTAAAGGATACTGCTGACTTGCTACGGCTGCTGGAACCAGTGAAACTTGACCCCACATTAACATCCTACTTGGTAACAGCAGACGTAGCGTCTCTTTATACCAACATTCAGCATGAGGATGCTGCGTTGGCCCTAAATTGGGCACTTAGTAGGCGGGATGATATCCCTTTTGCACAGAAGAAATTTGTGGGACATGCATTAGACTTCTGCATGTCCCACAGTTACTTCTGGTTTGATGGACAGTTCTACTCCCAACAGGTTGGCGTGGCAATGGGGGCTAAATATGCCCCCAGCCTCGCCAACCTGTTCATGTCTGAATGGGAGGATAGACGGGTGTTTAATACTGATAGGCCTCAGTTGATCTTCTATCGAAGATTTATCGATGATATTTTGTTAATATGGGAGGGGCCCAAGGAATCCTTGGAAATATTCCTGGAGCAATTAAATAGGAATACCAATAATATTAAATTGGATTACCAAATTAGCGAGACTACAGTAAACTTTTTAGATGTTGTCATAGAGAAAGTAGGTGGCACGTTGAAAACCAAGGTGTATTTCAAACCGACGGACCGCAATAGCTATTTGTCTGTGGCCAGTGGACATCATCCATCTTGGATAAAAAATATCCCAAAGGGCCAACTATTGCGGATCCGTCGGAATTGCACTCTGAAGGACGACTTCTTAACTCAATCGGAGATCTTGAAGAAGAAGTTTATTCAGAAGGGTTACAAGGAGGATATACTAACCAAAATTACACAAGAAATAGCAGACATTCCTAGAGAACGATGTTTAAAGGAAAAGGAAGTGGTAAAAGAGGATACCCAACATCAAGTGAGCTTTATTTCTGGATTCCACTGCCAATATAAGGAAATTGAGCACATTTTTAGAAAATATTGGTATATCCTCTGCAAGGACAAACACTTGGGAGAAATTTTACCAACCCAACCGAAATTTATTTATAGGAGGGCCCCAAGTATAGGAGACAAAATAGTTAAGAAGATTTTGGATCCACCAAATCCAAGGTCCTTATCTTTTAATTTTAGAGGTTTCTTTTGTTGTAGGAGGTGTGTCTGCTGCAAAACAGTGAAGGTTAGTAATAGAGGCATCACCAGTGTCACCAACAGAGAAGGAGAGAGGTTTGAGATCAAAGAATTTAGTACGTGTACCACAACACATGTTGTCTACCTCATGTGGTGCCCCTGTGGTCTTTATTATGTTGGTAGAACTAAAAGGCAACTGAAGGCTCGGATTAATGAGCATTTGACCAACATAAAAAACGGTTATAAGTACCACAGCGTATCCATGCACTTTAAGGAAAAACATCAACAGGACCCATCTCTGCTGCAATTTTGTGGCATTGATGTGGTATACCCCTCATGGAGGGGCTCAAATAGAGTGAGAGACTTGTCACGCAGAGAAACGGAATGGATATTCCTTTTTAAAAGTCTCACCCCGAGGGGACTTAACATTGAACTAGATCTCAATTGCTTCATCAATGACTTTTAACTAAACAATCTCGTTCAGTTATGATATGGGAATCCCCCATTTTAATTGAAATACAGGATCCACTTTTAGCCTAATATTGTCTCATACAGATTTTTAGAGGTCCATACATGAAGCTGCGGTTTGACGTAACATTAGTGCAAAGAATAGAATCGCACGAATGACCAATAGCAGTGTGTATGATTATTTTAATTTATGGATTTAGAATGATTCAAGACTGAATCAAGGAGTTTTGGCTTTCAGCTTTAATATGTCAAACGTAGCCCAGCCATAATAATAAAAAAATTTTTAAATAAGTTTTTTATAATAATTAATTTTTTTATTTAATAATATATTTTTATTCGTCTTACACTATATATTAGCTATGCCAGCTGCACGTAGCAAGACGGTTCAGGATATTTAATATGATATTTAATATCATCACTTCATTTAAGTCTTAGTTTTCCCATTTATGTTATCATACCACTTTGTAGGCATCTGTAGTTCATTTACCTTTATGGATATATAATTTTAAATATTAAGTAGGTGTGTTATCAATAACCTGATTAGATAGCGCTTGGAGAAGTCATAATATATTTGTTGTAATAACATTGTATATTTTAATGAATTTTAGAGCACATAAAGTGTGTTGGAAAAACATGTCAGAACGTTAGAATGCTATAAAATCACCCACTACTCTGTAAGATAGCCAGTAATATGGATGATCCATCAGAGAGCTGCCGACAATCTGGTTGAGGTGTATTATACACTGCAGACCGGCCTATATGAGCAGCGGGGGTTTGCGCTCACGGGGACACTCGAACTGCGCAGGCGCGAGATACACAGGATGCGCATGCGCACTGTGATCTCTCTACTTTAATGGAGAGGAGGGGAGTACATAAAAGGAGATTGATGCTTTGAGCGGCCTATCCCATGAATAAGCTACAGACGTAGCGAAACATGTCGGGGGCGTGGCCGAGCGGAGGTTAAACACTACATACCTAGTGACAGGAGGAAGCGATCGTGGTGGTCTGCCTAACAGGAGAGACGGTGTGTCCGGTGGACGGGCAAGCGAGGAGAGGGTGAGAGAGTCTTCTTACACGCCAGCCGTGACAGGGTCCGCCGTGACCGCATACCCCCCAGTGAGGCTTGTCCAGATCGCTGTGTTGATTTTGCTGTGTGCAGATTGCTGTGGTTTTGTGCTGTGCTTTTAAAGATTTTACACAATGTGAGTGCATCCTTTGTAGTGCTATTTGAAGTGTGTATTATTAAAAGTTGTGACGTTATCACACTATTGGGAGTTTTTTTATTCTTATATGGAGCAAATCCCTGGATGGATGTAACTTCACCCCTGCTGATAGCCTGGATACTCCTATGCTTTATAGCCTCATACGAGAGTGGAGGCAGAGAGAGCCGGTGAGAGACTGTCTATTGGGAGAGGGAGCACTGAACACAGAGGTGTGGTGGAAGGTTCCATCTAACATCAAGATACACTAAGGACTTGCTGTGGCACAATTGTTACTTTTTATCCAACCACTATCACAGACTTTTTTCCACACATACGTGTGTATTTTCCACGGACTTTATTTTTCAGTCACATTGTTAACAAGCAAGGTGCTAGTTATTTATATTAAGTCACCTATTTTCTAAGGAAGGTGTCACATATATGATTTATTTTTATCAGCACTAAGTCACTGTTGGTATGGTAGTCATTTGATGCATTTAATTAATTAATTTAATTGATTTATTTAGTATTCATTTTTGATTTTTGATTTTTGAATTTTCATTCTACACCGGAAATAAAGGGTACACTAGATTAGTTTTTTACACTGGATACAGTGTTAACACAAGTGCATTTAGGATAGCGCCACAAATTTTGGATTCTTCACGTGGGTGTAGGACACCACTAGCACGTCACAAGATTTGAAATTTATTTGGTATAACCCTTATTATAACCTTTGAGTGATCGGATTATAGGAGGTGAGGCTAAGCAATGGAGATTCGGGTTCCATTACATTTAGTTGAATCAGCTGAAGGGGTTAGTTTAAGCTATCACGTCTGGAGCTTTAATTATACACATGTTTCGGGGGTTTTTAGCCACCTATCCCATATCTTATCATATTTAGATGGGCACCCCCTATTGGAGTACATTAATTTTTTGTATGGTAGATCTTTGTTGATTTCTGTTAGCCATTGCACAAATTCCGGCGGGTTAGGCCTCATCCAGAGTCTGGCTATTATTTTACGACCATAGAAAAGAGTTTCGTGCAAAAATGTTTTAGTGAATTTGTCAGGATCTGGATCTGGAAGAATTCCCAGGAGGCATGGTTTTGGCTGTAGTGTGATGGGGGAGCCCATTTTATCATGCAGGAACTGTATCACCTGCATCCAGAAGGCTTGGATCCTTGGGCATTGCCATAATAGGTGAAAATAGGTACCCACTGCCTGACCCCACACTAACCACTTGCCGACCGCCTCACGCCTATATACGTGAGCAGAGCGGCACGGGCAGGCAAAATCACGTACCTGAAACGTGATTGCCTTCCCGCGGGTGGGGGGTCCGATCGGACCCCCCCCCGGTGCCAGCTGCGGTCGGCATTTGGTTGGGAGCGATGACAGACGAGGGGGAGGCCATCCGATCGTGGCCCCCCCCTCGCGATCGCTCCCAGCCAATGACAAACATCCCCTGCCTCTGTATAGTACACAGAGGCAGAGGATGTGATGTCATCTCTCCTCGGTCTGGCAGTTTCCGTTCCAGCGCCGAGGAGAGATGACATGTAAGTGCACCAACACTCACACACAACACAGTAGAACATGCCAGGCATATATTACACCCCCGATCCCCCCCCGATCCCCCCCCAATCACCCCCCCCCTGTCACAAACTGACACCAAGCAGGTTTTTTTTTTTTTTTTTTTTCCTGATTACTGCATAGTGTCAGTTTGTGACAGTTAGCAGTGGTGGGACAGTTAGTATTACCCCCCTGTAGGTCTAGGGTACCCCCCTTACCCCCCCTAATAAAGTTTTAACCCCTTGATCACCCCTCCTCACCAGTGTCGCTAAGCGATCATTTTTCTGATCGCTGTATTAGTGTCGCTGGTGACGGTAGTTAGGGACGTAAATATTTAGGTTCGCCGTCAGTGTTTTATAGCGACAGGGACCCCCATATACTACCTAATAAATGTTTTAACCCCTTGATGGCCCCCTACTTAACCCTTTCACCACTGATCACCGTATAACCGTTACGGGTGACGCTGGTTAGTTCGTTTATTTTTTATAGTGTCAGGGCACCCGCCGTTTATTACCGAATAAAGGTTTAGCCCCCTGTAGGTCTAGGGTACCCCCCTAATAAAGTTTTAACCCCTTGATCACCCCCTGTCGCCAGTGTCGCTAAGCGATCATTTTTCTGATCGCTGTATTAGTGTCGCTGGTGGCGCTAGTTAGGGACGTAAATATTTAGGTTCGCCGTCAGCGTTTTATAGCGACAGGGACCCCCATATACTATCTAATAAATGTTTTAACCCCTTGATGGCCCCCTAGTTAACCCTTTCACCACTGATCACCGTATAACCGTTACGGGTGACGCTGGTTAGTTCGTTTATTTTTTATAGTGTCAGGGCACCCGCCGTTTATTACCGAATAAAGGTTTAGCCCCCTGATCGCCCGGCGGTGATATGAGTCGCCCTAGGCAGCGTCAGATTAGCGCCAGTACCGCGAACACCCACGCACGCACCGTACACGCACCGTACACCTCCCTTAGTGGTATAGTATCTGAACGCATCAATATCTGATCCGATCAGATCTATACTAGCGTCCCCAGCAGTTTAGGGTTCCCAAAAACGCAGTGTTAGCGGGATCAGCCCAGATACCTGCTAGCACCTGCGTTTTGCCCCTCCGCCCGGCCCAGCCCAGTCCAGCCCACCCAAGTGCAGTATCGATCGATCACTGACACTTTTCTTTGTAGCGTTTTGGTGAACTGGCAAGCACCAGCGGCGTAGTACACCCCGGTCGTAGTCAAACCAGCACTGCAGTAACACTTGGTGAATGTTTTGAACGCTACCATGCACTAGTTGAGTATTAGCGTAGCGTACAGCATTGCACAGACTAGGCACACTTTCACAGGGTCTCCCAAGATGCCACCGCATTTTGAGAGACTCGAACCTGGAACCGGTTACAGTTATAAAAGTTACAGTTACAAAAAAAAAGTGTAAAAAAAAAAAAAAACACAAACAAAAATTAAAAAAAATAGTTGTCGTTTTATTGTTCTCTCTCTCTCTATTCTCTCTCTATTGTTCTGCTCTTTTTTACTGTATTCTATTCTGCAATGTTTTATTGTTATTGTTATTATGTTTTATCATGTTTGTTTTTCAGGTATGTAATTATTTATACTTTACCGTTTACTATGCTTTATTGTTAACCATTTTTTTGTCTTCAGGTACGCCATTCACGACTTTGAGTGGTTATACCAGAATGATGCCTGCAGGTTTAGGTATCATCTTGGTATCATTCTTTTTAGCCAGCGGTCGGCTTTCATGTAAAAGCAATCCTAGCGGCTAATTAGCCTCTAGACTGCTTTTACAAGCAGTGGGAGGGAATGCCCCCCCCCCACCGTCTTCCGTGTTTTTCTCTGGCTCTCCTGTCTCAACAGGGAACCTGAGAATGCAGCCGGTGATTCAGCCAGCTGACCATAGAGCTGATCAGAGACCAGAGTGGCTCCAAACATCTCTATGGCCTAAGAAACCGGAAGCTACGAGCATTTTATGACTTAGATTTCGCCGGATGTAAATAGCGCCATTGGGAAATTGGGGAAGCATTTTATCACACCGATCTTGGTGTGGTCAGATGCTTTGAGGGCAGAGGAGAGATCTAGGGTCTAATAGACCCCAATTTTTTCAAAAAAAGAGTACCTGTCACTACCTATTGCTATCATAGGGGATATTTACATTCCCTGAGATAACAATAAAAATGATTTAAAAAAAAAAAATGAAAGGAACAGTTTAAAAATAAGATAAAAAAGCAAAAAAAAATAAAGAAAAAAAATAAATAAAAAAAAGCACCCCTGTCGCCCCCTGCTCTCGTACTAAGGCGAACGCAAGCGGCGGTCTGGCGTCAAACGTAAACAGCAATTGCACCATGCATGTGAGGTATCACCGCGAAGGTCAGATCGAGGGCAGTAATTTTAGCAGTAGACCTCCTCTGTAAATCTAAAGTGGTAACCTGTAAAGGCTTTTAAAGGCTTTTAAAAATGTAGTAATTTTGTTGCCACTGCACGTTTGTGCGCAATTTTAAAGCATGTCATGTTTGGTATCCATGTACTCGGCCTAAGATCATCTTTTTTATTTCATCAAACATTTGGGCAATATAGTGTGTTTTAGTGCATTAAAATTTAAAAAAGGGGTTTTTTCCCCAAAAAATGCGTTTGAAAATCGCTGCGCAAATACTGTGTGAAAAAAAAAAATGAAACACCCACCATTTTAATCTGTAGGGCATTTGCTTTAAAAAAAATATATAATGTTTGGGGGTTCAAAGTAATTTTCTTGCAAAAAAAAATTATTTTTTTATGTAAACAATAAGTGTCAGAAAGGGCTTTGTCTTCAAGTGGTTAGAAGAGTGGGTGATGTGTGACATAAGCTTCTAGATGTTGTGCATAAAATGCCAGGACAGTTCAAAACCCCCCCAAATGACCCCATTTTGGAAAGTAGACACCCCAAGCTATTTGCTGAGAGGCATGTCGAGTCCATGGAATATTTTATATTGTGACACAAGTTGCGGGAAAGAGACAATTTTTTTTTTTTTTTTTTGCACAAAGTTGTCACTAAATGTTATATTGCTCAAACATGCCATGGGAATATGTGAAATTACACCCCAAAATAAATTCTGTTGCTTCTCCTGAGTACGGGGATACCACATGTGTGGGACTTTTTGGGAGCCTAGCCGCGCACGGGACCCCGAAAACCAAGCACCGCCTTCAGGCTTTCTAAGGCCGTAAATTTTTGATTTCACTCCTCACTACCTATCACAGTTTCGGAGGCCATGGAATGCCCAGGTGGCACAAACCCCCCCCCAAATGACCCCATTTTGGAAAGTAGACACCCCAAGCTATTTGCTGAGAGGTATAGTGAGTATTTTGCAGACCTCACTTTTTGTCACAAAGTTTTGAAAATTGAAAAAAGAAAAAAAAAAAAAATGTTTCTGGTCTTTCTTCATTTTCAAAAACAAATGACAGCTGCAAAATACTCACCATGCCTCTCAGCAAATAGCTTGGGGTGTCTACTTTCCAAAATGGGGTCATTTGGGGGGGTTTTGTGCCATCTTGGTATTTTATGGCCTTCAAAACTGTGATAGGTAGTGAGGAGTAAAATCAAAAATGTATGCCCTTAGAAATCCTGAAGGTGGTGCTGGGTTTTCGGGGCCCCGTACGCGGCTAGGCTCCCAAAAAGTGCCACACATGTGGTATCCCCGTACTCAGGAGAAGCAGCTGAATGTATTTTGGGGTGCAATTCCACATATGCCCATGGCCTGTGTGAGCAATATATCATTTAGTGACAACTTTTTGTAATTTTTTATTTTTTTTTTCTTTTTTTTGTCATTATTCAATCACTTGGGACAAAAAAAATAAATATTCAATGGGCTCAACATGCCTCTCAGCAATTTCCTTGGGGTGTCTACTTTCCAAAATGGGGTCATTTGGGGGGGTTTTGTACTGCCCTGCCATTTTAGCACCTCAAGAAATGACATAGGCAGTCAGAAACTAAAAGCTGTGTAAATTCCAGAAAATGTACCCTAGTTTGTAGACGCTATAACTTTTGCGCAAACCAATAAATATACGCTTATTGACATTTTTTTTACCAAAGACATGTGGCCGAATACATTTTGGCCTAAATGTATGACTAAAATTTAGTTTATTGGATTTTTTTTATAACAAAAAGTAGAAAATATCATTTTTTTTCAAAATTTTCAGTCTTTTTCCGTTTATAGCGCAAAAAATAAAAACGGCAGAGGTGATCAAATATCATCAAAAGAAAGCTCTATTTGTGGGAAGAAAAGGACGCAAATTTTGTTTGGGTAGAGCATTGCATGACCGCGCAATTAGCAGTTAAAGCGACGCAGTGCCGAATTGTAAAAAGTGCTCTGGTCAGGAAGGGGGTAAATCCTTCCGGGGCTGAAGTGGTTAAGCAGTTAGTGGATTGGTTGCTTTTATATTTAGAAACTCTAAGGGGTGTGAGGTATGCTCTATGTATTATAAAAATTTGCGTTAAGCGGTCTGATAATTTAGGTGACACTAGTTTACAAGTATCAAGTGCATCACTCCACTCAGAATCGTCTAAAGGGCCCATCTCTCCCTCCCACCTGTTCTTGAGTATGTATGCAGATGAAGTTGCCTGAGGAAGTGTCAGCATGCTGTAAAATTGCGAAATCAGCTTCTTTGGGTCCGGGCATTTTACTGCTGCCAGTAGGGGGTTATCGTTCAAGTTTAGATCGTCTAGGGGAAACTGCGCTCGAAATGCATGTCGTAATTGTGTATATCGATAAAACATTTGCTCTGGCAATTCAAATTCCGTTTTTAAACTATTAAAGGACTTCAGTTTTCCGTTTTGAGTGATCTGAGCCAGGTAAACTATTCCCCTTGAGCTCCATACTGTGTTGTCATGTATAAGGTTGAATTCTGGTAGGGACATATTGTGCCAAAGGTGAGTGCAGCTATGGGGTGACATAATATTCAATTTTTCAGATGCCATCTCCCACACCTTTCTATATTGGTATAAAAGTGATTTGTTATCTTTTTTTTGGCCCACTTCTCTACCTTTACCCGTTATTGCTACTAGGGAGTCTAGGGTTTGTCTAGTCCATGTTGGACAAAGGGAGTGTAGAAACCTAGTCCTGTCTACTTTATCAATATGGAAAATCTGTGAAAGCTGGGCCGCTAAATAGTATGTTTTAAAATCAGGTAGCGCCATTCCGGCAAGATCTGTTGGATGTTTAAGTTTGTACCAAGGGAGTTTATGTCTATTGTTGCCCCAGACGAATGGTTTGATGAGAGTCTCAAGTATTTTGAAATGTTTTAGTACCAAATACACAGGTGAGTGCCAGAGCATATACAGAGCCTTTGGCAGGAGGACCATTTTTATTAAATTTATTCGGCCCATCACTCCGAGAGGGAGACGGGCCCATGCCTGCGTCTTTTGTCTAAACATTTCTCGTAATGGTGTGATATTGAGCTGTATGTAGTCTGATGGGTTTCGGGTGGTACGTATTCCCAAATACTTTATGGTGTTTACTCTCTGTAGGGGAAGTAGAGCCCTATCCTTAGGTGGTGGAAAGCTGTCTAGTGGTAGTATTTGGGATTTATCCCAGTTAATCCTGAGTCCAGAGAAGGTGCCGAAACGTTCTATAAGGGCCAGGGCTGTTGGTAGGGAATCTTTGGAGTCATCAAGATACAGCAAAGTATCGTCAGCATATGTGCTTATTTTTTCTACTATCTCCCCCCTCTGTAGGCCCACTATTCCCGGGTGTTCCCGTATAGCTATTGCAAGAGGTTCTGCCGCCAGTGCATATAGCAATGGTGACAGTGGACACCCCTGTCTCGTACCCCTAGATAGGGGGAATTGGTCCGATGGCCATCCGTTTGCCAGAACTCTCGCCACTGGGTCCTGATACAGAAGCCGAATCCATTTTATGAATCTGGGGCCTAGCCCAAACCTATCCAGACAGATCCACAAATACCTCCATTTGACTGAGTCGAAGGCCTTGGCTGTGTCCAAAGCAACGACTATTCTGGACCCAGCATTATCATGTTTCGTCTGGAGATTAATAAACAGCCTCCGGAGATTGAAGGACGTGTTTCTTCCTGGCATGAATCCAGCCTGGTCCTCATGAACCAGTGACAAGATGACTGTGTTTAGGCGGATAGCAAGAATTTTGGCGAGAATCTTAACATCTACCTGAAGCAGGGAGATGGGACGATAAGATTCCGGAAGGTGTGGATCTTTTCCCGGCTTGGGAATTAAAACAATAGTGGCTTCCCTCATGGATGCTGGGAGGACTGAGCTAGAAAAGATTCTATCAAGGTGTCATCATCTGAAACTGTGGTAGTGTATAGGGCGGCAAAGAATTCTTTGAATAGGGATGCCACTGCTGTAGGTTCCGTTATCAAGGTTCCATCATGTGAGCGAAGGGAGATCACTACCGGGGGTCTCTCTTCACTGTGTACCATATACGCAAGTAGTTTCCCGGCCCTTTCTCCATATTCAAATGACTTTTGCTTATGGAAGAAGAGTTTGCGTTTGGACTTTTCATAGTGTAAGTGGTCTAGTGCTCTGGAACAAAGTTTAAGATTATTGGCTTTATCTGCGGTGGGGTCAACGATAAAAGCCCTCTCTGCTTCCTGTAAATGTTTAATAGTGATATCAGTAGTTATTTCAGTAGTGCGTTTCAATTTATTTATACGCATGATAAGTATCATGCGCGCGTGTTTTTTAAATGTTTCCCAAACAATTTGTGGTGATGTAGAGTCGCCATTAATCGCGAAAAATTGGTCCCATTCAGTTGTAATGTCATCATCTTCTGGAAACAAAGTCAGCCAGAAGGGGTTCAGTCTCCATGAATTTGGAGGTCTTATGTGTGAAAGGGATAGCGTAACCCAATATGGGCAATGGTCAGAAAGTGATCTAGGGTGGAACCCCGCTTCTAGCAACCTAGGGAGTAGTATTTTGGATATAAGGATAAGATCTATGCGGGACATAGAGTTGTGTGAAGTGGAAAAGCATGAGTAGGCCCTTGTTGTAGGATTTTTATACCGCCATGTGTCGACTAGATTAAAGTTCTCAAGTATCCTTGCAAATCTTGTTGGGTGTTGGGGCGTAGTTGTAGAAAGGGATACGGCTAACCTGTCAAGTTTTGGATCTAACACATTATTAAAATCCCCTAGCCAAATAGCAGGAATATTAGGGTACTTGGTCATGTAGTCAAAGCCCTTGGTCAGAACGGAAAACTGAAATGGGGGTGGTACATAGATTGCCAGTAATAATATGGGGTCACCTTGTATTTTGTCTCTCAGAAAAACATATCTACCCTCTGGGTCGACTTCAGAATCTTGGAACTCAAAATATGTAGTTTTAGAGACCAGTATCGATACTCCTCTAGAGTGTGTGGTGTTAACTGCGTGGTACACCCATCCCATCCATGGACGCTTAAGTGCCCTCTGTACCGAACCTTCTGCATGTGTCTCCACCAGCACCACCACATCAGCTCTTTGTTTTTTAAGTTGAGCAAAGTTGAGTAGGGCTATGCTCACTATTACTGTGAGCTCCCTGGCATAATGCTTCCCTCCGCCGAGAGAACTATTTAGCATACAGTGTCAGAGAACAAATATTAAGAGCATATAAGACCCATACTTATTATACAGAATTAAAGGTCTGTTTCCCCCACTCCTCCCGCCCCCCCGATCATACCCCAAATATTGATATCAATATGCCAAACTGTGCAATAAAAAAAAAAAAAAAAGGGGAAGAAAAAAAAAGGGGAAAAAGGGAAGGGGAGGTCTCTTTCAGCTGTGCAGGTAGTGTTTCACTAAAGAAATCGCAAGGAATGTTCAAGGCATAGTTTCTGGTATATTCCAACTCATCATGTCTTCAGAGGCAACAGTCTCAGGTACCAGTGTCTAGGTGTAGCTTGACATTCATTCTCTTTTTTGGGGGGGAATGTTTAAGAGCACAGGACACATTGTTGTGTTTTAGTGATTGTGCGAACTGTTCCAAATACAGTTCCTGGGAAATAGCTTCCTTTTACACTGCCGGAGCAACAGCATCAGTGAGCAATGTCTGTATGCATGCAGGCCATTGCTTCTTTCCTTTTATACTGATGCGTATGAAGATGCAAAGTACAGTTGCAATATTCGGACAAGCACGCACATTGCTCCAGTGATAGGTTACCTCCCTTTCATGAATAACAGTATCAGAAAGCATTGTTTATACGCAGGGCATATCACCCTTTTCTCTAATAAAGTAACATTGCAAGGTGCACAGCTGGTGCATTGAGAAGGCATATTGGTTTTGAGGTACATGGTAAAGGACTTGGTTACTTATCTGCGTTCCTCTCTCTGTTCCAACCATGAAATGACAGCTTCTGGATCATCAAAGAAGTAAGCGCGGTCATCTCCCTCCACGCGTAGGCGAGCTGGGAATAACATCGCATATTTTATATGTTTGATGCGGAGTCTACGTTTGGCTTCCATAAATGTTTTGCGCTTGCGCTGAACTTCCGCCGAAAAGTCCGGGAATACAGCGATCGTTTTGTTGCCGAAGGGGATATTACCCTTTTCCCTGCTAAGGCGGAGTATGGCATCCCGATCTTTGAAATTAAGAAATTTGGCTATAAAAGTGCGTGGGGGTGCACCGGTTGGAGGAGGTCTGCCTGACATACGATGCGCCCTCTCCACAACAAATGTGGGGGAGAAGGCCTCTCTGCCATAGGTGTCACATAACAATGATTCAAGAAATGTAGTTGAATCACCCCCCTCCGCTCCCTCGGGGAGGCCTATGAATCTAAGATTACATCTTCTGATTCTGTTCTCTAAATCATCCTGCTTTTGTAGGATTTGGTTGACCTGTAGTTGTATGGCATCTGTGGATTGCTGAAGGGGGGGGAAGGAGTCCTCCACTATGCCCAGCCGGGTCTCTGCCTCAGTAACTCTGTCCCTTAATTTTTGGAAGTCCTGTCTCACTAAAGAGATATCCACCTTTACCTCTTCAATCCTGGCTGTAAGAGATGATTGACATGAAGCCACCGCTTCCTGGCACATAGTTATAGCCTCAAGTACCTTCGCTGTGTCAGCGTTCACAACGGCCTCCTCTCCCCTTGTGCCGCCGCCATCTTGCTCAGGGGAATCTTTCTCCTTCTCCTGTCGGCGGTACTGCTCCAACTTAGAGGTCGTTGCGGCCGGTTTCTTCGGCGGTGACATGATCCCGGGAGGAGTATGAGATAAGTAGGAGCGTTTGGGGGTCTCGATATTCGACTGGAATCTCAGGATTTGCCCTCCAGGATAGACTGTCGGCGGAGCTCCGCTGCCGTGCGTCCTATCCCATGCCGCTTCAGGCCACGCCCCAGCATGGACTATTTTCATGTGGTTCCTCTCTACCCTTCATTGGCTTAAACAAGAACACGAATGCCCTGTACACACGATAGGATTTTCCAACAACAAAACCGTGGATTTTTTTCCAAAGGATATTGGCTCAAACTTGTCTTGCATACACACGGTCACACAAATGTTGTCGGAAATTCCGAACGTCAAGAACGCGGTGACGTACAACACGTACGATGAGCCGAGAAAAATGAAGTGCAATAGCCAGTGCGGCTCTTCTGCTTGATTCCGAGCATGTGTGGACTTTTGTGCGTCAGACTTATGTACACACGATGAGACTTTCCAACAACAAGTTTTGTTGTCGGAAAATTGGAGAACCTGCTCTCAAACATTTGTTGGCGGAAATTCTGACAACAAATGTTCTATGGAGTATACACACGGTCGGACTTTCCGACAACAAGCTCATATCCAACATTTGTTGTTGGAAAATCCTATCGTGTGTACAGGGCGTTACACTTTCAGAGCTCCCCTCCAAAACTCACCCATAAGATATCATAATGTGGATGAACTATATAAACATGTATAACCAGCCTGCTTATAGATTTTTTTTTAAATCAAAAAGGTTTTTATCGAACATGTGTATAACCAACAACAACTTCCAATGCACAGGTACATAGATGAGTTTTTTGATCATTAGCATATATACAGGTTTGTTACTTTTGGCATTACTACTCATCACATTACTCCAAACAACTGTATTTCATATGGATGGTGACTGCAGATGTTGCTTCTCTGTACACCATTATCCCCCACGCCCTGGGTCTTGAAGCAGTTAAGGGATTCTTGGATAAAGATTCAGGACTCCCAGCCTGTCAGATTTCCTTCCTAATGGAGCTCTTGGAATACGCAGCTTCTCATAATTGTTTTTGTTTTTCTAATCAGTTTTTTCTTCAGTGTCGGGGGGTAGCTATGGGGGCTAAATACGCCCCCAGTCTGGCCAATCTTTTTATGGCCAGATGGGAGGAGGATGTCATCTATACCCACAGGAGACCTCAGCTCATCCTGTGGGCCAGATATATTGATGACATCCTCCTCCTCTGGGACGGTGATGGTCATGATCTACAGGAATTTATATCTTCTCTTAACTCGAACGAACGTGGCATACGTTTGAGTTATGAAATGAGTCAGTCTCAGATACATTTCCTGGATCTCACACTGTCCATTGTGGATGAGGTTTTGTCCACATCCACTTACTTCAAGGCCACAGATCGGAATGCGTACATCCCAATGGACAGTTGCCATCACCGTCCCTGGCTCAGCTCAATTCCTAAGAGCCAATATTTGAGGTTACGAAGGAATTGCTCCAACCCACAGATGTTTTCAACTCAAGCTGCTATTCTCACGAGTAGATTTCTTGAAAAGGGATATACTATGGAGTCCCTAACGCCCATATTAGATGAGATCAAGGACCTGGATAGGGAGTCTCTACTTCGAGATAATCCTCCTCGATCAAATAATAATAAAACTTTCGAATCAGGGGTTCCGTTTGTGACCACATACTCTCTTCAGCATAGGAGCATCAAACAGATCATTTCCAAACACTGGCACATTGTCAATAATGATATTATCTTACAAGGTGCGTTACCCACAAAACCTCAGATTGTATTTAAAGGAGCCAGCTCACTTAGAAATAGGGTAGCCCCCAATATATTGGATCCTCCTATTAAGAAGGTGACGTTTTTTGACCAGTTTTTTTGACCCTTTTGTCGTGTGTGTTCTATTAGTAGTTGTGCACGTAGGAGGACTACCAATTTTATATCCACAAGCACACAAGTACAACACACCATTAGTCCTTTCGTTACTTGTACCACTAGGGGCGTGGTCTATCTACTGCAATGCCCTTGTGGGCTGCAGTATATAAGCAGAACGAAACGCCCCTTGCAAGTCCGCCTTAATAAACATATTACAAACATCATGTCTGGTTTTAAAAAACATTCGGTGTCTAAGCATTATCGTTTGGCCCACAATAGGGATCCTTCCAACACAATATTTTTGGGCATTGATAAATATAGTCCCAATTGGAGGGGGAGTTCCCTGGTACGCAAGATTTCAAAACTCAAAATGCTTAAACATAGGAGTTGGGTTAAACATAGGAGTTGATGTAAATGCCTTTATTGATAACTCATAACTCTTATGTCTGTTTAGTTTGTTAAGGTTTTTGGGGGTTCCTATCCTTGTGGCTTTTTTTGATGTGAACTCGTTCTGAGCCACGTTGGCGGGTTTACTAGCAGGGAATTAATTTTAAAATTTAACTTTTATTCCAATTTCAATTATTGATTATATTTTAAGATGGCATAATGCATCATCATCTAATACTGTTGGGGTTTGCCTATCGAACTATGCGATAAGATTTCTATATGAGGAGATGGATCGAATTAGGCTTTTCCTTCTTCTTTTTATTTTATTTTATTCTAATATAATTTTTTATTTCATTTTTCTTCTTTTTCAATTTTATTTTTATTTTTACATTTATTTTTTCTAAACGTTAAAAGTTTTTTGGTTCATTTACTACCACCTTCCAACATTTATATTGTTTGGACCAATTATTCACTTATTCGCACTCGATCACTTTCAAGCTGGATACTCATGAATTTAATATATATATCCTTCATACATATGAGTCCTGGTTGGATTCGAGTATCCATTTATTTTTATTAATCACGTCAATTTTTGATTATTTATTGTCTATTTAATTTTGGATGATATTGTGTTATCTAATATTAGTAACATTTTCTAAATATACTTAGTTTTAGTTAATTTTTCTCATTTGGTCGTGGTTGCACATTGACACTGACACTAATTATATATTGGCATCGCTTTGGTGCTGTTTTTGTTTTGTCGTTTTAGTTTTTCTATTTTTTTTTTCTTTCACTAGAAAATAATTCCCCTTTTGGTTTCCCATACTTTCCATTCAGACTCGGTATTGTTGCCCAAGCCTAAGATGGCGTCTCGAGACTCTGCCTGCGGGACTCAGAACGAGGCTTGTTAGTATTATAAAAGGTGGCGATTCAACACGCTTCCCGTTCCCCATTGATAACATCATCTATGATGAAACGCGTCTGGGCGAGGACACGTGTTGAAGTCACCACGCTCCTACGTTAGGTGGACGGGATTTGTTTGCAGCCGGCCGGCTCTGCTTTTGATCTATGATATTTTAACCTCATGTAAGTGCAATACTTTTTAATAAACTACTAGTTGTGACAGTATCGCGCTATGGATGGTCTTTCTTCCTCTACATGTGGCTGGGTCTCGCGGTCTGTGTAAGGTCACGTGCTGTCAGGAGGGGTCTGAGCATCCAATCCATTCATTCTATTATCCAACCTCCAGTCCATCAGCGGATCTCCCCTATGAGGAAAGGCCCTGGCTGGGTATAAGCCAACTGCCAGACTTGCCTGCCAGCTGGTAAACAGGCTTTTCTACAGGTGGTGGCATGTTTGATATAACCTCTGATTCACCTGGGTGTTCGTCACTAAATGAAGTGGTTATCGTCCATCCAACAACTACTGTATGGACTTTCCATTTGTAGCGCAGCCTTTTTTCCCTTTATACAGTCTATTTGTGTTATCACATTGTGAGCTGCTGCTTTTTGGACTTTAATTTTTGGTTTATAGTTATTGTGAATTTCATACTCATTTCACATATGTTTCAATGTATTTAATAATTTTGACCTAGCACGTTTTTTTCTTTATTAACTGTATTTCACCGCTCCTATTCCCCAGTACCGCAACCTGCTTTCTTGCATATTATATATACAGTATATTTTCCCCTTTCTAGGGACACTGTAGAAGTCGGAACATCACAAGTTCTCTAGGACTTAAACCTGGTGTATCAAACCATTGTGACCATATGCGTTCAAACCTGCCCGGGCAACCCCTATGTTGGTATATGTATTTTTCCATAATAAGAGTTTTTCCCATGTGTGCTATCCAGGAGGTGCTATTAGGTGGCGAGGTGGACTTCCAGCCCATTAGAATAAGTTTCCTGGCCTGAAATAGTGCCCTGGAGAACGCGACCCTGGTCAATTCCTCAGGGATTGCATCCTCCAGGAGGGGGAGGGGGAAAAAAAAACAACTGTTGTAGCTCACCCAACTCCACATATGTACGAATGCATATATTGGGCTGAAATCAGTGAATCCCTGCACCCCCTGGAGTTGTCTGCCCCTATTCCATATTTTCTGTACTAGTGAAAGCGTTGGGGTCTGTTTGTTGGATTTCATGAACAGTTGTGCCTCTAGGCCCATAGGGATGGTCTCAGCTCCAGAGGCAGCCAGCATCAGCTGTGCTGCTGAGTCCGTCGGGTCTTGAGACATAGATCTGACCAGGTGCTGCAGCTGGGCCTCTATATAATAAAGCCAAGAGTTGGGGACTGCCAGCCCTCCGCTATCCAGAGTGCTGCAGCTGCTCTAGCCTAATTCTAGGAGGCTTAGTATTCCATTACAGTCGCTGAAAGAGGGTGTTTACTATTCTGAAAATTTTTAGGTGTGCTACTACTACCGGTGAGTTATGTAAAAAGTATAGCAACTGGGGCATTAGAATCATTTTGATTAAATTGGCCTTACCTGCCAGTGAGATCTTAAGGTTGTTCTATGTGTTTATCTTATGCCGAAAGCGGGACAGTAAGGGATATATATTTAGGGAGCAATAGTCTCCAAGTCTGGGTGCGATTTGTACGCCCAGATACTTGAAACTGGTAAACCGTTACAGAAAAAGAAATTGACTCCTGCGCACAAATGGTCAACCAGATAGATGGAAGGACGACACAGGCCTTGCTGCCCTCAAGGATGGGGAATCCTAGCAGACAAAGAAATAAAAAGAGAGAGGGGCGCACCGGCCATGTGCATTATCTTTTTTAAAACATTTATTGAATAAAATGATAAAAGAAATTACCGTATTTATCGGCGTATAACACGCACCGGCGTATAACACGCACCCCAATTTAGGAGGGAATTTTAAGGAAAAAAAAACTTTTAGGAGGGAAGTTGAAGGGAAAAAAAACTTACATTTAAACGCCCATCATTGCAGCCTTGTCAGTGCAGCCTTGTCAGTGCAGCCTTCCCCAGTGCAGCCTTGTCAATGCAGCCTTCCCCAGTGCAGACTTCCCCAGTGCAGACTTCCCCAGTGCAGACTTCCCCAGTGCAGCTTTACCCAGTGCAGCCTTCCCCAGTGCAGTCTTCCCCAGTGCAGCTTTACCCAGTGCAGCCTTCCCCAGTCCAGTCTTCCCCAGTGCAGCTTTCCCCAGTGCAGCCTTCCCCAGTGCAGCCTTCCCCAGTGCAGCCTTCCCCAGTGCAGCCTTCCCCCAGTGATCCCAGCCATTCTGGGCTTCAAAATCGCCGATCGCGATTTGAAAATGGCGCCGCCGGCGCCGAAATACACAGTGCCGGTCCTCGGCTCTTTCCGGCGGCTGTCGTTCATTTTCGGCTCCACTCGTAGTCCCGAGCGGAGCTATCCGAACCTAGCCGAGTAGGTTCGGATAGCTCCGCTCGGGACTACGAGTGGAGCCGAAAATGAACGACAGCCGCCGGAAAGAGCCGAGGACCGGCTCTGTGTATTTCGGCGCCGGCGGCGCCATTTTCAAATCGCGATCGGCGATTTTGAAAATATGACAGGTCGGATCGCAGGGGATCGGCGTATAACACGCACCTGCGACTTTCCCCTGATTTTAAGGGGAAAAAAGTGCGTGTTATACGCCAATAAATACGGTACTCACAAGCAGTAGTAAAATCTGGTGCCATAAAACTCGAGCAACAACAAGCAGCTTGGTGGTGATGATGAGCGAAGCCTTCCAAAGGTCTTAGAGAAACATACAAGCTTCACTACTAGCTGACATGTTTCGAAGGGCACGTCCCTTCTTTATCAGAGCTCAGCAGTGACTCACACTGCTGAGCTCTGATGAAGAAGGGACGTGCCCTTCGAAACGCGTCAGTTAGTAGTGAAGCTTGTATGTTCCTCTAAGACCTTTGGAAGGCTTTGCTCATCATCACCACCAAGCTGCTTGTTGTTGCTCGAGTTTTATGGCACCAGATTTTACTACTGCTTGTGAGTAATTTCTTTTATCACTTGAAACTGGTAACCATGGGGATGGGACAAGAATCGGGAAGTTCAACCTCCCGGTCCTCATCCAGCATCATTAGAGCTGACTTGGACCAGTTTATGGTCAACCCAGAGTAGTGACTAAACTGTTTTATTATGGACATTACCCCTGTCAGTGAGTGACTTGGGTCTCCTAGAAAAAGTAACATGTCATCTGCATATAACAGAATTTTTTCATGCAGGACTCCATACTGGAACCCCCTGATCTGTGTACTGTCCCTTAACAGGGTTGCCAGTGGTTCTATTGCATTTGCAAAGAGCAGGGGGGACAGTGGGCAAAAAGCGACATTCTGTCCGCCACTCTGATGTTAGCCTGAGGGGATGCATATAGCAGTTTTACCCATGTAACAAACCAGTTTCCGAAACCATATTTATCTAGCACCGCCCACAGATATCTCCAGCTGATGCTATCAAACACCTTGTTGGCATCGAGGGACAAAAGAGCCCTTTGACCCCCATTATCCACTTGTAGTGGCATGTTTAGGAACAGCCTCCTCAGGTTTGTAGCCGTGGATTTTTGTGGCATAAAGCCAGCCTGATCTTGGTGAATAATGGAGGATATTATCCTGT
This sequence comes from Lithobates clamitans, assembly GCA_037952925.1. Lineage (NCBI taxonomy): Eukaryota > Metazoa > Chordata > Amphibia > Anura > Ranidae > Lithobates > Lithobates clamitans. Next base: position 3,684,328 of record JBBGZY010000800.1, read on the forward strand.
TGACCTGAAGCGCCAGGACCTTGGCAAGGATCTTTACATCACTTTGAAGTAATGAAATAGGCCTGTAGGAGCCTGGATCAACCGGATCCTTCCCCGGCTTAAGATTACATTTGCTCTGGCCATAGAATCAGGGAGTTTACCTTCATCCAGGCAAGCATTAAAAACCTTTAACAGTTCTGGAAGTATCAGTTCCCCATATTGAGTGAATACCTCCATAGGGAGGCCATCCTCTCCAGGTGCCTTACAGGTAGGGAAAGAACAGGCCGCCATCTGAAGCTCCTCAAGAGTTCTCGGGGCATCTAATTGTTGTTTAGCCTCAGGGGACAGTGAAGGCAAATCAATGTTGGACACATATGTGGTCAGGTCTTCATCCGAGTAGGCTTCCCTCGACCTATATAGGTCCACATAGAAGGTCGCCAGCTCGGATATAATGGCCTCTGGAGAATTAACCACTTTGCCATTTGCAGCGCGAATAGCACCGATGGCCGGTGACTGTTGTTGGGATCTTGCGATTTTGGCAAGTAGGCGGCCCGTCTTTTCCCCCTCCTCATAAAACGCCAGCTTTGTGAAGAACCTCTTACACTCCGCAGTGGAGGATCTCAGACGGTCCAAGGAATCCTGGGCCGACATCCATGCCTCCCTTGCAGAGTCAGTGGGAATAGTTACATATTTAGCCTGCTTATAGATTAATCAAATCTTAACTGGTCCCTGCTGAACTGGCTGAGATTTGACCGATCTATGGTCAGCTTAAGGTTTATGTCCAACTTTACTATCGCAATTGCTTTTTTATTGGACACATGAGATATTTCAAGCAAATATCCCGCTTGTACCATTTCTAATAGTATTTTTTACCATTGTGCATTGTTTAGGACCCGTCCAACCAGTAATTAGCCATCCCAACATTACCTGTGAAGAGGTTGAAATAAAAAGAGAGCAAAAGAAGAAATTCTAGTTCAGCAAGCAATTTCTTATCACTCCCTTACAGACAAAAAAAGCAACTTCTAGAAAGAGAAGAGGAAGACAGGCAGACAAAAGAGTTTATTTTGTGAAGGTTCGACACATTGCTCCTCAAAGACTATCTTCTTTTGTGTTCTTTTTTTGAAGACAATGCGATGAACAAATGTGCACTAACAACATCTAATTCACAGTGCATTAGTTGCTTAAAAAGTCAGCTGTGAGCTAATCGGTCATCAAATGATCTGGTACATATGTGTACAATATTCCATGTTATAAACAAGACCACTAAATACAGTTTGTATACAGGTCAACAAAATAGAGTACATTTACATCCCCTCCAAATTGTAATAATCCCTATGACTGTTGTCCAACACTTATTTACACAGCTTACTATGGGTTTAGCATTTGTGTGGTTTGTAAAGCTTCCCTTAGCTGACTGAAGAACATTGGGGATTGTCTATTGTTAAGTGTAGGTACTGCCTCTGCCAAAAGTCACTCCCTAAAATCAAATGTATCATCAAGATATCAGGCTTTGTCAGTGCTGCTGACATCAAAATTTATATGCCCGTGTTTTGTGCAGTTAAGAATTTCAGCTAGTTGTATATAAAAAAAACTATAATTATGCATTGGTATATTGAGTATTTAACATCTTTGGCATTGGATCCATATTCAGTTGGCTGGATCAATATTGATGGCACCAACTGCAACATCAAGCTAAGGCAGATGCTACAATATCCGGCCTGATGAAACTGTATTGAGTGTTCTGATGGTTTTCTAAAGCTGGCCATAGACAGTTCGAATCTTGGCTGGTTCAGCAGGAACCCGCTGAGATTCAAACCATGTTGGTCAGGCTAAATGTACCCAAGTTGATTGATCATCTTGGGTACAATCAGCCTATCAGTTTTTACGTGCAATTTTTGCTAGCAGCTATTATAGCCACTAGCAGTAGAACACAATGGCTCCGCGGGAGGGATTCAGCCATCAACACTGACTGTGTTGATAAAGGAATTGAATGATTGAAGAAAATTGCTCCATCTATGGTCGGCTTAAAGTGGTTGTACACCCTGTAAAACCACTTTTACCTGCAGGTAAGCCTATATTAAGACTTACCTGTAGGTGCTGGAAATATCTCCTAAACCTCCACGGTTTAGGAGATATTTACAAAAAAGCCATGTGCCGATGACTACGGCGCATGCGCACTTCAGAAAGGGCAGATTGTGCCGTTTCTAATAGGGGTCAGGCCGTGACTGGCGGCTCCCATGCGTACGTCACGCAACTCCGGCCAGTCACAGAGCTGGAGTTCGCGGCCCCGGAAGGAAGAGGGGTGAAGATGGACACTCGCTGCTAGAGGGGACAGCGGTGACATTGCAGGCTTTGATTTCAGGTAAGTGACACATAATGGGCTAGTATGCGATGAGAAGGCTCTGTCTTCCATCGAGAGTAGGTGAAAAGCGGGGACACACAAAAGACCAGAATTTGAGGAGCGGAGGTGGGGAGGAAGTTGATAAAAGTTCGGAGAGATAATGGAATACCTGTCAGGGCTGGCTCAGCCCTTCCTTCTCTGAGCAGGCCGCTCAGCTGTCGGCTAATTGGCAGCTCTCATCTCTCTCCACAGTTAACCAGCTGTTGTGGATCTGCTCGTCAGTCCTGCCTACTTAAAGATCTCCAGCTCACTTCATTCCTGCCTTCGCCTTGGTCACATCACAAGAAACCATCTCCTGCGTTCCTGTTTAAAGACTGGTTTTGCTGACATCCCTTCTGGCTCCTTATCCTGCTTGCTGTTCCTCTACTTGGATTCCTGACTTCTGGCCTGGCTGATTACCCGATCTGGTTATTGAACGCTGACTTGGCTGATTACCCGATCTGGTTACTGAACCTCTGACTTGGCTGACTATCCGATTCGGTTACTGGACTCTGGCTATGCTTTGACTACGCTTACTCTATTTACCTTTTTATTTTTATTAATAAACAAGTGTGATTTTACTGTCCTTCTGTCTTGGTCTGGTTCATAGTTTCTGACAGTATCAAGCCATGAAGAGCTTTAAGCCCCATACACACTATTAGATTTTCTGCAGATTTTTGTCTTCAGATTTACCAAAACCATGTAGTACAAGGGCCTGCCTGATTGCATACAAATTGAAACTTGCGTACAAATTGCGACTTTGAAATGCTCAGGTGTGAATGTAGCCTGAAGGTTTGACCTCATATTACATGGTTTTGGTAAATCTGAAGACAAAAGTCTGCAGAAAATCTAATAGTGTGTATAGTGCTTTAGGCTGCATTCACACCTGAGCATTTCAAAGTCGTGCGTTTTTACTGTGATTTTGACGCAATTTTGTTCAGATCACCAATGTAAAAGGCAGAAAAATGCCTGTAATCTGCCCCAAAAAAGCTCATGTTCTTTTTGAGCTTAGAGCGTTTTTCAGGCGTTATGCTTCAGGTGACAAAACGCTCAGATGTGAACATGTGCCATTGAAATGAATGGGATTTTGCTTGTTGGGCGTTTTTCAGGCGTTTTTCGGGCGTTATATGAGCTGAAAATGCTTGTGTAAATTCAGCCGAAGGCTGCTTTCACACCTGAGCATTTCAAAGTCGCGCATTTTTACTGCGATTTTGCAGCGTTTTTACCACGTTTTTGCTGCAATTTTGTTCAGGTCACCAATGTAAAAGGCAGAAAAATGCCTGTAATCTGCCCCAAAGAAGCTCATGTTCTTTTTTGAGCTTAGGGCGTTTTTCAGACGTTTTGCTTCAGATGACAAAACGCTCAGATGTGGACAGGTGCCATTGAAATGAATGGGATTTTCCTTGTTGGGCATTTTTCAGGCATTTTTTCAGGCGTTTTACGAGCGTTTTATGAGCTGAAAACGCTCAGGTGTGAATGCAGCCTTAGATGTGAACAGGTGCCATTGAAATTAATGGGATTTTGCTTGTTGGGCTTTTTCATGCGTTTTTTTGGGCGTTTTATGAGCTGAAAACGCTCAGGTGTGAATGCAGCTCAAAAGATGAGCAAGAGGATCTTAAAGTCTATGAGAAATCTAATGGGGGCAGGGGGCACATTTGCAACTGGGGCTCTTTCTCCAAGTGGGGCTATTTCTATAAGTGGGAGCACTTCTGACTCTGTACTCATCTGATTGTCTCATCTTAAAATATCATCTTTGTCCCCCCCTCAGGTATGCTTTTACTGCTGCAACTCCAGCTAGAATCGCATTACTGAAAACTGTTTCCTATGTCTCTTAACTTTGGTATGCTCTTTTACTTAAACATCTGTAGACATTGCTATTGTTTTTGTTTCCTCCCTATGCCTTTCCTTTAAATTATGGTCTCCTTATCTTTATTAGCTAAGCACCTATAAGTCTGTTCTGAGGTGAGAATTTTGCTCTGTTAACCAGCCAACCTTTATTAGGTGCTAATTGAAATGCACCCACCCTTCCCATCCCTATCAGTATAAATATAAGCTTCTTTTGGGGGAAGCATTTGCAGGGGGCACATTTGCAACTGGGGCTCTTTCTCAAAGTGGGAGCACTTCTGACTCTGCACTTCAGCGAAGGAACACAAGAAAACACCTTTAAAAATACAATACAGGTGACCTTGTTTACACTTTCAGCTCTTCCTCCCTCTTCTAAAATGCAACGTCTACCACTCCTTCTGATAGCTGTGTCTTCTATCCTTAAACTATCTTTCCTGCACCCCTCTTCTCCCACACCTTATGTATACAGTGGGGCAAAAAAGTATTTAGTCAGCCACTAATTGTGCAAGTTCTCCCACTTAAAAAGATGAGAGAGGCCTGTAATTGTCATCATAGGTATACCTCAACTATGAGAGACAAAATGTGGAAACAAATCCAGACAATCACATTGTCTGATTTTCGAAAGAATTTATTTGCAAATTATGGTGGAAAATAAGTATTTGGACACCTACAAACAAGCAAGATTTCTGGCTCTCACAGACCTGTATCTTCTTCTTTAAGAGGCTCCTCTTTCCTCCACTCATTACCTGCATTAATGGCACCTGTTTGAACTTATCAGTATAAAAGACATCTGTCCAGAACAGTCACACTCCAAACTCCACTATGGTGAAGACCAAAGAGCTGTCGAAGGACACCAGAAACATAATTGTAGACCTGCACCAGGCTGGGAAGACTGAATCTGCAATAGGCAAGCAGCTTGGTGTGTATCACTGTATCACCCTCACTTCTGTCCTCTTCATATTACTGCACTCACCAACTCTAGCTAATTCTAAATCCACACGCCCAGTACTCCAAACCACTGGGCCATGTGCCTTCATATAAATCACACTCCCACTCCAACACTCCCAGGTACACTACATTCGGCTCTTCTCCCCAGTTTCTCTTAGGATAGCTGTGATCTACTGGTCCAGTATCATCCTTTCTTGATGACTTCTCTGCCTGGCTACCCTACTTTCTTTCTTCTAAAATCCCCACAATCATTCTTGGGGACTTCAACATCCCTACTAATACTAACATTCCTGCAACTTCCAAACTTCTCAGTCTAACCTCCTCCTTTGACCTGAAACAATGGATACATGCTCCTACTCACTCTGAAGGCAACACGCTTGACCTTGTCTTTTCCCACCTATGCACTCCATGCAACATCTCCAACTATCCTTACCCTCTCTCTGATCACCACCTTATTAACTTCACTCTCTCCCTCACCTCTGCCTCCTCACCCTCCATACACCTAACTGTTACCCGTTATCCTTACCCTCTCTCTGATCACCACCTTATTAACTTCACTCTCTCCCTCACCTCTGCCTCCTCACCCTCCATACACCTAACTGTTACCCGTAGAAACCTTCGCCATCTCAACCCTTCTCTTCTCTACTCTGCTACTGACCACCTCTATGACAAAACCGCACCTCTGTCCTGCACCAACCTAGCCACTTCTGTCTACAACACTTCACTTCTAGCCTCATTGGACACACTGGCCCCCCTTACTACACACAGAATCAGGCCCGCCCCCTTCAACCCTGACAAACAGATCACACTAGAAATCTGAAAAAACACAGCCGTGCTCTCGAGCGCCTGTGGCTTAAGACGAAGTCCCAGAAAGATTTCAGCCAGTATAAATCTGCCCTCCAAAAATACAATTCCAGCCTCCTCACTGCCAAGCAGATCTATTTCATCACCCTCATTAAAAACTTATCATCCCGTCCCCATCAACTCTTCTCTACCTTCAACTCTCTACTTCGCCCTCCACTTCCTCCACACACTAACTCGTTCACTGTCCATGAGATCGCCAATCACTTCAAACAGAAGATTGGTACAATTTGCGAGGAGATCTCTACTGTTCAGGTACCCTCCACACTTTACACTTCATGCCCACAGGTACAATCATTACTTCCCTCTTTCAACCCCACCACTATAGAAGAGGTTGATAAATTACTTGCTAACGTCCATCTTACCACCTGCTCTCTGCATCTGGAATGCTACAGTCACCCTCCAGCTCTATTCTACACTCTAACGCACATCTTCAATCTCTCCCTCTCTTCTGGCATCTTCCCCAACTCCTTAAAACATGCACTTGTCCACCCCATACTTAAAAAGCCCTCACTGGACCCATTCAATCTTAACAACCTACGCCCCATCTCCGTATTCCCCTTTTTATCAAAACTCCTTGAACGTCTAGTCTACAACCGACTGAGCGTCCATTTTGCTGATAATAGCCTTCTTGATCCCCTTCAGTCTGGATTTCGTACTCAAAATTCCACAGAAACTGCTCTCCTAAAACTAACAAATGATCTACTAACGGCCAAAACTAAGGGACGCTATACTGTACTTCTAATTCTGGACCTCTGCTGCCTTTGATATGGTTAACCACCCCCTCCTCCTCAAAAAACTCCATGCCTTTGGTCTCTGTGACTGTACTCTTCGCTGGTTTTCTACCTCTTTCTCTGTTGGGGTCCCCCAAGGTTCTGTTCTTGGACCTTTCCTATTTTCAATCTACACCTCCTCCCTGGGTCAGCCTCCCACGGCTTCCAATACCATCTCTACGCTGATGACACTCAAATCTATTTCTCTACCCCTCAACTCATTCCTTCAGTCTCCTCACGTATCACTATTTTACTATCAGATATATCAGTCTGGATGTCACACCACTTCCTCAAACTTAATCTATCCAAAATCGAACTGATCATTTTTTCTCCCCCACGTGCCCCTTCCCCTGATCTCTCTGTCAAAATTGATGGCAAAACTATCAGCCCATCCCCACATGCCAAGGTACTAGGAGTAGTCCTGGACTCTGAACTCTCCTTTAAGCCCCATGTCCAATCACTGTCCAAATCTTCCCGCTTCAACGCCCCTCTCTAACTAATGACACAACAAAGCTCTTAATTCACTCCCTGGTCATCTCTCGCCTCGATTACTGCAACTTCCTCCTCATTGGCCTACCTCTGCATACTCTATCCACCCTTCAGTCTATCATGAATGCTGCTGCCAGACTCATCCACCTTACCAACCTCTCTGTCTCTGCTACTCCTCTCTGTCAATCCCTCCACTGGCTTCCGCTCACCCAACGAATTAAATTCAAAATACTAGCAACTACCTACAAAGGGATCCACACCTCTGCCCCCAGCTACATCACTGACCTAGTCTCAAAATACCAACCTAATCGTTCTCTTCGTTCTTCTCAAGACCTCTCTCATCACCTTCTCCCATGCGCGTCTCCAAGAATTTTCCAGAGCCTCTCTAAGCCTATGGAACTCCTTACCCCAATCTGTCCATCTATCTCCTACTCTATTAGCTTTTAGACGATCCCTGAAAACCCTTCTCTTCATTGAAGCCTATCCTACCCACACCTAACAACTGTATTTTCATTTTGTCCATCTGATCATCCCCCACAGCTACTACCCTTTGTTCCACTTGACCCTCCCTTCTAGACTGTAAGCTCTAATGATCAGGGCCCTCTGATCCCTTTTATATTGGATTGTATTGTAATTGTACTGTCTTCCCCTATGTTGTAAAGTGCTGCTCAAACTGTTGCCGCTATATAAATCCTGTATTATAATAATAATAATAATAATGGGAAGCCAGTGCAAGGACTCCAGGATAGGAGTAATATGGTCACTTGTACCAGACCTAGTCAGGACTCGGATTTTGGTTCACCAGCGAGTAGAGCATTGTAGTAGTCAAATGGAAAAAATGGAATCGCGCTAAAAACTAACATGCATATAAATAATCGCCACTTCAGCAATAGATCCCTGGATGCATATCAAACAAGGTGTGAGCATTTTAAAGTGTCATAACCCCAAACAGTATAAGATAATTGATGTTAGAACAATTGAAAATAATAAAATAAGTAAATATAAAAATATATATAAAACGTGAGTCCACACACATAAATTACTAGATCACCCATGTGGTAAATAAATACAATAATGTGAAAAAGTCCATTAGAAAGCTGTGTAATCCTTGCTGGTGTGAAGATAGCGATTGGTCCACCACCAAAAAATAGCCGCTTACAAGAGACTCATGATCTCCCACTACAGAAGATCAGAGAAAGCCTGAAAAGGAATAATTCCCCTGGACCACAACCGATGAGCCAAGGTCTTTAGGGTGTAATAACAAAACCGGAACGTAGCAACCGGAGCATAGGTGTTTCAAACTGCCACGTATTAACACCAACCCGCAAATGGATGGATGCACCATGAAAGATAAAAGGCTCCAATAGTGTAAAACCTTAAACCTTTATTTAAAAATAGATACAGTATTGCACTCACATGATAGTAGTAAAATAAGCGCCTGAGATGTCTGGAGCACCGGCCGGTAAGCTCACAGACTGACCCGTCCTGCTGCTGATCTTCTGTAGTGGGGGATCATGAGTCTCTGGTAAGCGGCCATTTTTTCACTCTTGGTGGTGGATCAAGCACTATCTTCACACCAGCAAGGATTACACAGCTTTCTAATGGACTTTTTCACATTATTGTATTTATTTACCACATGGGTGATCTAGTCATTTATGTGTGTGGACTCAAGTTTTATATATATTTTTATAATTTATATTTACTTATTTTTATTATTTTCAATTGTTCTAACATCAATTATCTTATACTGTTTGGGGTTATGACACTTTAAAATGCTCACACCTCGTATGATATGCATCCAGGGATCTATTGCTGAAGTGGCGATTATTTATATGCATGTCAGTTTTTAGCGCGATTCCATTTTTTCCATTTGTTATTCACTGTGTTTGTGTTGCGCAGAGGAATTGCTGCTTCCTAAATTGCACAATTTTTTAGTTTCATATTTTAGTTTCATTGCTTAGGTTTTTTGTTTCCACCAGAGCGCAGTTTCTTCCCCCCATTTTTCCATTGTAGTAGTCAAGCTGAGAGAATAAATGTATGGATCAACTTTTCAGCTACAGTGTATGATAGAATAGGACACAGCAGAATGTGGGAAAAAAATAGGACTGGCCTTACATAATTGATGGGGATTGCCAATAAGCATTACTTCAGTCTTGTCACAATTTAATTGAAGGAAATTGTGGGCCATCCAAGTTTTTACATCACAAATACAGTTAGATAGGAGAGAAGCAACCACAGTAGAATCATAGTGTGGATGCATATGTGAGTGTCGTCAGCATAAAAGTAATAATTGAGCCCATGTGACCTAAGCAGTAGATTCTTAGGTCACATGGTATATGCTAAAAAGTAAGGGACCTAGGATGGAGCCCTGAGGAACACCAAACTTGACTGGACCAACTTTAGACTGGAATCTGCCACGAGAAACAAAGTGAAATTAGTCTTTGCAATACACACAACTCACAATGTTAACTGTGATAATCAAAACAAATATGTATAAAAGTGTTTTGTGTTAACAGTATCCAACAAATAACCACAATCTGAATACGGCACATATGCAGTTATCAGCATCGATTTTAAGTATAACTACTGTAAAGGCAAAACTTTGTGTTTTTTTTAGTTTTGGATAGAGTGCAGAGGATTTAGAACCGCTGTCAGGTTTTTATTGCTGTGTGTGCCCCCATTATGGAGATTCACCCTTTAACCTGTTTACCATTATCATTGAAAGTGAAAGTAAAAAAAAAAAAATCTAAACTTTGGGGGTGTTCCCAGAACAGGAATGGGGGGAAATCTTTCAAAAGTGACACTAGTTCTGATGACCTTGGCAAAAGACAACAAAAATTGACAGGAGTGTTAATCTCTTAGGCCTCTTTCACACGGATGATCCGTATGTCCGTTTTTAATCCTTCCGTTTTCGGATGGAAAACGGACATACATTCATCCCTATGGAGCGTAGGATGTCAGCGGTGACATGTCCGCTGACATCCGACCCGCTCCGATCCGAAAAGTGTAACGGAGGAAAAACCTACTTTTCCATCCGTTTTCGGATCGGATCGGATGACGACGGACACTACGGACCGTCATCATCCGATCCCCCCATAGGGGAGAGCGGCGCCCTGACAGGTCCGTCGCTGCACAGCGTGCAGCGATGCACCTGTCATCTTCCTGCTCAGCGGGGATCGGCGGAGCTATCCCCGCTGAGCAAGCGGATGTTCACGGGGCGGATCATGACTGATCCGCCCCGTGTTACTTTATCAAAAATAAAAATTGCCTTTAGTTCTACGCTAAATATCAGTGTTGCCAATAAAGCTGTGATCACAACAAATAAAAAGTCCAGGATATCCATGAATATTCCTGTTGTCTTCCACCTGTAATAAACGTTTATGCTATGACTGGGGAGTAGTGGCATTTACACAGGAGCTTTGATGTTATGCAGCGCCACTCTGCATGTAGTTGCCCTGTGACCAAAAGCCAAAGTGTTCTGTTTACAGCTGGGACATGCAGTAAGGGGAGGCAGGTGAGGCAGAATAAAAAATAAAAAATAAAATGATTGAGCTTTGAGGTTATAGCTCAGAGACCCCAAATTTGGGGGGTAGGTAGCTGAAGTACTACCCCACCACTGGTCAAAATTTGGGGCTCTTTCCACCTATAGTTCTGGAGATACGGGACTTCTTGTGCAGCCTATCAGAAGCTACATACAGAGCGGCCAGTTTAAATACAAGCTGGCACACTCTATTTGCATCAGACTGAGAGGATAAGCTCGCAGTGCCTCTCACTTCTTGCCTGAAGCACTGAGCTTAATGGACAGCTTGGATCCTTGGACCAGTGGTAAAGTACCATTGGAACAAGCTGTCCAATAAAAATGCTGCAGTGGAGGCTGTCCTCTCACTGCAGTGTCATAGTAGGGGGCATGTGTCTAAGGCTCTGTTTCCACTACTGCGAGTTGTTGTGCGACTTGACACATGTGAAGTCGCATGATAAGTCAAATTACATGTATTTCAATGGTCCCCGTTCTAATTGGTGCGACTCAAGTCGCGGCGACTCCAAAAAAGGTTTTTGTACTACTTTGCTCCGACTTCCGTGCAACTTGTCCTCCCATGGTTCTCACCAGTCGCACGGCATTGCGTCAAATTGCATTGCATCAGAAATTGCATTGCAAAGTCGCACTGTAAATCACGCGAGTTTGAGGTTGCAATAGTGGAAACCGAGCCTAAGTGCCGGTTCACACTGGTGCGATGCCAAACATCGCACAGACATCGCATGTAATTCGCAGCCCACTGCCGTTCATATTACATGCGATGTCTGTGTGGTGCGATATCAGCCATAGAGATAGTATGGCTGATATCGCACCGCATTCAGTGCAAACACGCACAGGATCCTTTTTTCTGTTCGGACCAGAATCGGATCGCATGTGTGTTCACAGTGTGATATGCAAGCTGAACTGGGGGTGTCGTTAACAATGTATTGACACTCCCCAGCGATTCGCATATGGCAGTGTGAACTGACATGCGATGTGGGAACACGCAGTGGATTCGCAGTGTTCTCGCATCGCACCAGTGTGAACCGGCACTTAAAGACAAATGCTCCCTTCCAGCCCAGCCCTCTAAACTAGAAGGAAAAAGCATGGATTTAGGGGTATAAGATTTACCCATAATCCCATGTTTTTCTCACACAGTTAAGAGGGAGAATGAGAATCTGCTGCCTGATAAAAAGGTACTGTTTAAATCAAGCTAAATCATATGATTATGATATATATATATATATATATATATATATATATATATATATATATATATATATATATAATTTATTATTTATCTATTTACTGAGAAATTAAGTTATTACTTCACAATTGAGTAATTTGTCCGTTAAGCCACCTGCTTGGATATAGTTTTTGAAAATATAGTAAAATTACCTTAAAAACAACAATATATAATTATTTGTATATTACTTACTTATGGTAATTAACCCCTTGCCACCCAGGCCAATTCTGACACTTCCCTCCTACATGTAAAAGGTTTTTGCTAAAAAATTACTCAGAACCCCCGAATATAATATATATATATTTTTTTAGCAGACATGCTAGGGAGTAAAATGACGGTCATTGCAACTTTTTATGTTACACGGTATATGCGCAGCAATTTTTCAAACACTTTTTTTTTGGAAAAAAACTGTTTCAAGAATACAAAAAACGAAAAACAAAAAAAACACTAAAGTTAGCCCGATTTATTTATTTTTTTGTATAACATGAAAGATGATGTTTCACCAAGTAAATAGATACCGAACATGTCATGCTTTAAAATTGCGCACACTCGTGGAATGGCGCCAAACTTTGGTACTTAAAAATCTCTATAGGCGACACTTTAAATTTTTTTACAGGTTCCATGTTTAGAGTTACATAGGAGGTCTAGTGCTAGAATTATTGCTCTCGCTCTAACATTTGCGGCCTATGTAACCTGTGTGTATCTGGCTCTGATATTAGCCAGTGCCTCACCAGCCACTGACCTCACCACATGTCCCTGGTTTACAGGTAATGCCGCGTACACATGATCGCACATTCCGACAACAAAATCCATAGATTTTTTCCGACGGATGTTTGCTCAAACTTGTCCTGCATACACACGGTCACACAAATGTTGTCGGAAATTCTGAACATCAAGAGCGCGGTGACGTACAACACGTACGACGAACCGAGAAAAATGAAGGTCAAAAGCCAGTGCAGCTCTTCTGCTTGATTCCGAGCATGCGTGGAATTTTGTGCATTGGAATTGTGTACACACGATCGGAATTTCCGACAACAGATTTTGTTTGTCGGAAACTCCGATGGAAAATGTCTGATGGAGCCTACACACGCTCAGAATTTCCAACAACAAGCTCCCATCGAACATTTGTTGTCGGAAATTCCGACCATGTGTACGCGGCATTAGTGTGTCTACTTTCTGACAATAAAGGTATTATAACAGAGAGCATTATGTTTTTCTTCCTTTGTGATCATTGTTCATAATCCTGGAGGTATAACCAGCTTGAATCTACCATTGGGGAGACATCCCTGTCCAGGCTTTAAAAAGTATATGCACTGTAGACCTTTTTTTCATTAAAAGGTCAGAATAATAAGGTGAGGAGGGGTCAATAGGGGATGGTAAAGGTCTCATTTGGACATAGCGCAAAAGTTTGTTATGGGTGGGAAGATCATTTGAATACACATAGATATTTTGGATTGTTTGTTGTGATCACAGCTTTTTTGGTAACACTGGTGATATTTAAATTGATGTTGATAATCATGTTTTGAATATTGAACATGTGCACTTGGTTGTAGGATATTATTAACACAAAACACTTTTAAACATATTGGTTTATGTTGATTGTGACAAGACTTTTGGTTTTATTGATTTTGTACTCAAGATGATCACAGTTAAAATCGTAACTTGTATATAGTTGTTTGAAATACACAGACTAATTAAATTTTTTCACAAAGGCGCAGCATTCATTTTATATTATCTAGAGAATACTGTGCTCTGAAACGGTCCCTGAGAAACTGGCACTTCTAGGAATTTCCGTCTCTTTGGTCCATTGCAGCTAACAATGTTTCTTCCTATTGAAATCCATGTAACTACGAGACATTTTTTTTTTACTAATATATTAGATTAAAAAAAAAAAAAAAAAAATATATATATATATATATATATATATATATATATATATATATATATATATATATATATATATATATATATATATATATATATATATATATATATATATATATATATATATATATATATATATGCACCTGTACTGGAATGCAGTGCATGAATACACTACATAATAATACAACACATCGTCACAGATGCATAATAACTAGCATGTAGCACAACACAAAATTAACCTGAGCCTGCACATCATGCATGAACCTGAGCCTTCACATCATGCATGACTCCACCTAATCCCTTTCTAATAATGTGGCCCTTAACAGCGCAATGTCAGACAAGTAGTGCCTAATAAACTCTTGCACTGAATGTCCTACATGTCACTGCAAGAGATACTATTTACAGCAACTTCATAAAGCATTAGTTGTGATGGGGATAACAAAGAATAATGAAGGCAAAAAAGCTCTAATTTAGTAGGATGACATACAGTACAAGGATGAGAGGGGGGAGGGGATGCATTTTAAGACCCTCTTTACCTCTAAATCCACAAGGTACATTGCTAAGGATGAGGAAGGTATGGAATGGGCTACTGGGTGTTAGGAATACTGGATGTGTTCCCTCTCCCTCCCCTCCTGCAAATACTGCTCAGAGCAGTAGTCATACTCCACCACTTCCAGCCCAAGGCCGTCATAGGACATCCTGGACTGGGAGTGGAGATATCTGAATGATGTCTGCAGCTACAGGCATTATTCAGATATCATTCTTTTCTGCCGGCGATTCCCTGCACCGTAAAAACAATCATAGTGGCTTGATTGTTTTTACAGGCAGCGAAAGAGGATGTCCATACCCCCCCGCCACCCTCCGGTGCTTCTACCGGCTCGCCCGTTCGATCCACGAGCCGAAAAAGGAATCCGCCGGTGGTGGAAGTTTACCATAGAGAATACTGCGGACCAGATGGTCCCCGGAAGTCTCTATGACCTTCGGAGGCCTGGGCGCGATGTTATAACGTCACGTCCGGGCCGGCAGATGTAAACATGTCGAGTATTCAGCTGCAAAGGCCGAGAGGACCTGTCATGCCCTATTCCTATTACAAGAAATGTTTACATTCCTTGTAATAGGAATAAAATTGATCAAAAAAAAATGTAAAGGGAAAGTGTAAAAAAAAAAAAATAAGATAAACGATAAAAAAAAAAATTAAAGCACCCCCGTGCCGCGTGCTCTCACACAGAAGCGAACGCATACGTATGTCGTGCCCACATATGTAAACGGCATTCAAACCACACATAAGGTATCGCCGAGGAATGTTAGAGCGAGAGTAATAATTGTAGACCAAGACCTCCTCTGTAACTCTAAACTGGTAACCTGTAAAAAATTTTAAGGGTCGCCTATGGAGATTTTGAAGTACCGAAGTTTGGTGTCATTCCACGAGTGTGCGCAATTTTAAAGCGTGACATTTTAGGTATCTATTTACTCAGCGTAACATCATCTTTCACATTATACAAACTTTAGTCTTTTGAAAGTTTTTTTTCCCAAAAAAACGCATTGAAAAATTGCTGCGCAAAAACCGCGTGACATAAAAAGTTGCAACGACCACCATTTTATTCCCTAGGGTCTCTGCTAAAAAACATATATATAATGTTTGGGGGTTCCGAGTAATTTTCTAGCAAAAAATTCGAATTCGATTTAGGTTGGAATGACCCACTCTAGAAGAGTCAGATTCGATTATGGTTGACCAGTTTCATTACGGACTCCTTCTAGCAGGGGTTAACAAAAAAATTGAACCTCCGCTCTTCGGAACCCTCCCCCCCTCGGGTGTCACATTTGGCACCTTTCAGGGGGGAGGGGGGTGCAGTTACCTGTCTAAGACAGATATTTGCACTCACTTCCGGGCATAGACTCCCACGGGAGTCTATGCCTCTTCCTGTCCTGCCGCACTGCCTGCTACTTGACTCCATTCCTGATTATCCCGCTGTACCTCATCTCGGACTGATTCCTGCTGTGTACGATCCCTGGCCTGGCTTTGACTTCGTTCCTGTTCGCTCTACTGCTCTATACCTGGGGATCTCTCCTCCCACGGTTGCCCAATCAGCTTGTCCAGCACACCCCAGCTGCTCTCTGCTACCCAGCAACAGCACTTGGCAACCCGTGCACCTTTGGGCACCATACTCCCTGTCTAATTCCCAGGGATACGCTGTACTCAGCCGCAAGGGGCACCCTCTCAGCAACCCGACCTCGCATCTAGGACTTGACAGGCGGCTGAGACCGAGCTCCCTGATCCTCAGCCAAACTGTAATCGGCATTGCAGGGAGCTTGTCACACTGATTTGACCTAAAGTGAAAGCACAGTATGTGCTGTGCTCTTTGTCTCCCCCTACAGTGCAGTACCCAGCTGGAAGAGGTAAGGTAAAGCACTGACGTTTTTAAAAGGTTATCTGTATGTATGTGAGTTTACATGTGTGTGTGTGTGTGTGTTTACATGTATGTATGCACATTTTATGTATGCGTGTTTAATCCTGACCCCCTATGTGTGTAGAATCAGAACAGATTTTTTTTTCTTGCTTGTTCATAGTACCAGCAAAAAAAAATGTTGTTCCTCTGAAAAGCAATCCGAGCTGAGATCGCTTTTCAGAGGCATTTGACAACCAGTAAAGAAGCAATATGTTGCCTCCTGACTACATGTTTTAACCCCTTAAATGCATCATCGCTATGCTGCAACTGCATGCAATGCACACAGTTGTGGAGTGGTTGCAGTGCAGCCCCATTCACCTAGGGGTGTACTTCAAGGGTGCCCTGACTGGAAAAGATTGAGAAGCCCTAACATAGAGGAACCCATCTCTCCATTTTCCTCCTGCAGCCGCTAAATGCCTGTGGGAGGGAGAGGAGGAGAAGCGGGAGGAAATTGAGAAATCGATTCCTTTATATGCAGCCACCCACTTGTGACCGGGCCCTGGTGTTTCGCCATCAGGCTCGGAGGAAAGGGCTCTGTCCGGGGAGCCCTTCATGGTTTCTTGCATCGGGGCCCAGAAGGTTCTAGTTACGCCACTCTAAAGGGTGAGTCCTAAGTTTACTTACAACCATACCTCCCAACTTTCTGGGGTGGGAACGAGGGACACCTATTAGCAAAAGTATGCAGGCATAGGACACATCTCCTGCCACGCCCCCTTAAAGGAGAATTATACAAAAAAATGATTAGTGAAACTGACAAGTATGGCACTTTTTTTACCACTACTATTCCATTATACTGGATTTTGGAATTTACAAATCCAGCAATTTATTGAATGAAAGGTTTAGAACTGGGAAACACTTTTTGAAAGATAAAAAGTGCATTTTATATACATCTATATAGATCAGACCAAAATGAGGAGGAATGAGGGACATTGCTCCAAATCAGGGACAGTCTCTCGAAAGCAGGGACAGTTGCATACCTCCCAACGTTTTGAGATGGGAATGAGGGACACCTATCAGCAAATGTATGCAGGCATAGGACACACCTCTTGCCACGCCCACTTAAAGGAGAACTGCACACAAAAAAAAAAGAAGATTGGTTAAATCCACAAGTGCTTTTTTTACCACTACTATTCCTTTATATTGGCTTTTGGAATTTACAAATGCAGCAATTTTAGAAATCAGATCAAAGGTTTAGCACTGGAAAACACTTCCTTTTAGATAAAAAGTGCATTTTATATACAACTCTATAGATCAGACCAAAATGAGGGACAAATGAGGAGGAATGAGGGACATTGCTCCAAATCGGGGACAGTGACCTCAAAATCGGGGACAGTTGGGAGTTATGCAGTTAGGAGCTATGCTTACAACACATATGTGAAACACAAGCCTTGTCATGTGGCCCTCACACCTGGTTTGGAGCCGCATTGTGCTGAAACTCTAGTCCACTACCTCTGGCACTTACCCTCTGCTCCTGCTCCCTACTGTCACTTGTAAACACAGAAGCCTTCTGTGTTTTTAATAAGGGCCAGCTTTGCTCTCAGGAAATAACAAATCCCTGCAAACACTCATGGCAAGGCATTGCAGGGACAGATCTCCAGAATCTAAGTGGGAGAATGATCTCCCTGCAAGGTGAGGCAGAGTGGCCTACACAGAGAGGTACTAGAGCCAGGTCAGGTAGGAGATAGAGAGACATACGAAGAAGCTTTGCAAATGGGGGGTGGGTTGGGGTTCCACACTGTGCATAGTGCACCCTCAAACCATGCACTCTGTACAAAGCGCATCCCTAAACACTGCACTCTGTACGTAACACACTCCTGAACCATGCACTCTGTACAAAGCGCATCCCTAAACACTGCACTCTGTACGTAACACACTCCTGAACCATGCACTCGGTACACAGCGGACCCCTGAACCATGCACTCGGTACACAGCACACCCCTAAACACTGCACTCTGTACGTAACACACTCCTGAACCATGCACTCGGTACACAGCGGACCCCTGAACCATGCACTCGGTACACAGCACACCCCTAAACACTGCACTCTGTACGTAACACACTCCTGAACTATGCACTCTGTACAAAGCGTACTCCTAAATGCTGCACTCTGTACGTAACACACTCCTGAACCATGCACTCTGTACAAAGCGCACTCCTAAACACTGCACTCTGTACGTAACACACTTCTGAACTATGCACTCTGTACACAGCGCACCCCTGAACACTGCACTCTGTACATAACACACTCCTGAACTATGCACTCTGTACAAAGCGCACTCCTAAATGCTGCACTCTGTACGTAACACACTCCTGAACCATGCACTCTGTACAAAGCGCACTCCTAAACACTGCACTCTGTACGTAACACTCTCCTGAACCATGCACTCTGTACAAAGCGCACTCCTAAACACTGCACTCTGTACGTAACACTCTCCTGAATCATGCACTCTGTACACAGCGCACCCCTGAACACTGCACTCTGTACGTAACACACTCCTGAACTATGCACTCTGTACAAAGCGCACTCCTAAATGCTGCACTCTGTACGTAACACACTCCTGAACCATGCACTCTGTACAAAGCGCACTCCTAAACACTGCACTCTGTACGTAACACTCTCCTGAACCATGCACTCTGTACAAAGCGCACTCCTAAACACTGCACTCTGTACGTAACACTCTCCTGAATCATGCACTCTGTACACAGCACACTACTGAACACTGCACTCTATATGTAACGCACTCCTGAACCATGCACTCTGTACGCAGCGCACCCCTAAATGCTGCACTCTGTACGTAACGCACCCCTGAACCATGCACTCTGTATGTAGCACACCCCAGATACAACCGGCCCTTTGTGGCCAACCATAGTGCTAGTGTGGCCCACAGTGAAATTGAGTTTGACACCCCTGACTTAGGCCCCTTTCACACTGGGGCTGTGGGGGCGTCGGCGGTAAAACTGCGCTACTTTTAGCGCCACTTTACCGTAGTTTTAGCGGCGGTATTTGGCCGTTAGCGGTGCGGTTTTAACCCCCGCTGGCGGCCGAAAAAGGGTTAAAACTGCTCGCATAGCGCCGCTACAGTGGTGGTATAGCCGCGCTGCCCCATTAATTTCAATGGGCAGGAGCGGTGAAGGAACGGTGAATACACCGCTCCTTCACCGCTCCAAAGATGCTGTTTGCAGGAGTTTTTTTTCTCTCCTGCCAGCGCACCGCTTCAGTGTGAAAGCCCTCGGGCTTTCACACTGGAGAAACAGTAGCGGCAGTTTTAGGTCGGTTTGCAGGCGCTATTTTTAGCGTAATAACGCCTGCAAACCGCCCCAGTGTGAAAGGGGCCTTACAACATAGTTGAGAACGGTTTGTGATTTTTATGATTATTATTATGATGATAATAATCATTATTGTTGTTTTATCCCTTCATGACCAAGGTCAAAACAAATCTTAACAACCAAAGCCGGTTTTGCAACTTTGGCATGTGTTAGTGAAACCATACATATCTTTGTAAATATTTACTAGTGCATGCGTGGATTATACCTTGTTTTTTCAGGACAGATCAGGCTTTCATTTGATGATAAATGGAATAGATATCTCCTGACTTTTTTTTTATTAAAGGTAAACTGGCCCAAAATAGTAAAAAATGGTCTTATAAATGAGATATATAGACTCACCAGCCACTTTAAAAGGTACACTTGTTCAATTGGTTGCTAACACAAACTTCTAATCAGCCAATCACATGGCAGCAACGTAATGCATTTAGGCATCTAGACGTAGTGAAGATGACTTGCTGAAGGGGATTTAAGGTACTTTGAACATAGCATGGTTGTTGGTGCCACACGGGCTAGTCTGAGTATTTAAAAAACTGCTACTGGGATTTTCACGCACAACCATCTCTAGGGTTTACAGACAATGGTCCAAAAAAGAGAAAATATCCAGTGAGCGGAAGTTGTGTGGAGAAAAATGCCCTGATGTGTGAGGTCAGAGGGGAATGGGCAGACTGGTATGAGATGATGGAAGGCAACACTAACTCAAATAACCACTTGTTACAACCAAGGTATGCAGAATACTGAATGCACAACACATTGAACCTTGAAACAGATGGGCTACAGAAGCAGAAGACCACACCAGGTGCCACTGCTGTCAGATCTGAACAGGAAATCGAGGCTACAATTCGCACAGGCTCACCAAAACTGGACCATAGAAGATTGGAAAAACGTTGCCTGGTCTGATAAGTCTCGATTTAAGCTGTGACATTCAGATGGTAGGGTCAGAATTTGGTGTAAAGAACATGAAAGCATGGATCCATCCTGCCTTGTATCAACGGTTCAGGCTGGAGGTGGTGTAATGGTGTGGGGGATATTTTCTTGGCACACTTTGAGCCCCTTAGTAACAATTAAGCATTGTTTTCAAAGCCACGGCCTACCTGAGTATTGTTGCTGACCATGTCCATCCCTTTCTGACTACAGTGTACTCATCTTCTGATGGCTCCTTCCAGCAGGATAATGCACCATGTCACTGCTCATATCATCTCACCACTGGTTTCTTGAACATGATAATGAGGTCCCTGTACTCCAATGGCCTCCACAGTCACCAGATCTCAATCCAATAAAGCACCTTTGGGATGTGGTGGAATGGGAGATTCGCATCATGGATGTGCATCCGACAAATCTGCAGCAGCTGTGTGATGCCATCATGTCAATATGGACCAAAATCTCTGAGGAATGTTTCCAACACCTTGTTGAATTTATGCCATGAAGAATTGAGGCAGTTCTGAAGGCAAAAGGTGTGGTATCAAGGAATTGAGATTTCCCCAATTTCTGGAATTGCACTGTTGCATTTTAAATGTAATGTTTAACCCCTTTATGACTGTCACACATACATGTGTAATACAGTCGTAAAGGGGTTAAACATTACATTCAGAATGTAACAGTGCAATTCCAGAAATTGGGGAAATGCCACTTTCTTGATACCATAGATGTGGCATCAAGAACTTGGGGATTTCTCTATGCTGCCTAATATCCACAAGCTGGGAAACCCAGGTAGACTATTGATAACAGGTATGAATACACTTAGTGAACAAATCTTAGGCCTTGAAGGAAGTGCCAAAATGATTAGTCACTAGTTTCCCAAAAGAGATTACTGCTTTCCTGGGCAAACTCCACAATGAACAGCAATTATTGACAAATAGTAATGCTGCTCAATACTTGGTTAGGGCTTGTTCAGACATGCTTCCAGTGGGCAGTAAAAGCAGGCAGTTAAGCTGCAGTTTTACTGCCCCCTTGCCACCCACCTATACTAAGACAAGCAGCTGCTCAGGTCTGTACACACTTATTAAAGCCATGTTGCTTTGGGGGGGGGGGGGGGGCAGTACCACCACCAAATGTGACCTACGGTGGGGAAAATAATTATTTGATCCCTTGCATATTTTGTAAGTGTGCCCAATTACAAAGAAATGAAGGGTCTATGATTTTTATCATAGGTGTATTTTAAATGATAGAGACAGGATATCAACCAAAAATCCAGAAAAAAAAAAACACATAAAGCTAATGCTATAAATGCTAAAGCATTTTTCGTTCCTCCAAACACAGTGAGTCGAGTTACTGCCAAAGAGCTCAAATTTGGTCTCATATGACCACAGCACTTTCTCCCAATCCTTCTCTGAATCATTTAGGTGTTCATTGACATGACTGTACATGTGCCTTTTTGAGGAGGGGGACACCTGTCCACAGAATCTCTTTCTTCCATTCAGACCTCACCATCATGGGCAAGACCTAAGAGCTGTCAAAGTATGTCAGGGACAAGGTTAAAAAGGGACAAAGGGATAAAGTATGTTAGTGCACAAGGCTGGAATGGGCTACAAGACCATCAGCAAGAAGCTTGGTGAGGAGACAACTGTTGGAGCAATTATTCTCAAATGGAAGAAATACAAAATAACCATCAATTGCCCTCGGTCTGGAGCTCCATGCAAGTTTTTGCCTCCTGGGGTAAGGCTGATCATGGGAAAAGTGAGGGATCAGCTCAGAACTACACAGGAGGAGCTTATGAATGATCTCAAGGCAGTTGGGAGCACAGTCACCAAACAAACCAATATGCCACCATGGACTGAAATCCTGCAGCACCCGCAAGGTCCCCCCCCTCTAGGAAGGCATATGCACAGGACCGTTTGAAGTTTGCCAATGAGCTAACCGATTCAGAGAAGCATTGGGAGAAAGTGCTGTGGTCAGATGAGACCAAAATTGAGCTCCTTGGCGTTAATTCGACTCGCCGTGTTTGGAGGAAGAAAAATGCTAACTATGACCCCAAGAACACCAACCTTACAGTCAAGGTGGAAACATTATGTTTTGGGACTGTTTCTCTGCTAAAGGTACAGATCAACTTTGCCACATTGAGGGGAAAATGGATGGGGCTCATGGTAAAATCTTGGATGAGGACCTTCTTCCCTCAGCCAGAACAATGAAGATGGGTCATGCGTGGGTCTTCCAGCATGACAATGACCCAAAACATACCACCAAGGCAACAAAGGAGTGGCTCAAAAAGAAGCACATTAAGGTCATAGAGTGGCCTAGCCAGTCTCCAGACCTTAATCCTATAGAAAACTTATGGAGGGATCTGAAACTTCAAGTTGCCAAGAGACAGCCAAGAAACCTTAAGGATTTATAGAAGATCTGTAAAGAAGAGTGGACCAAAATCCCTCCTGAGATGTGTGCAAACCTGGTCCCAAACTACAAGAAATGACTTACCTCTGTCCTTACCAACAAGGGTTTCTCCACCAAGTACTAAATCATGCTTTGCTTGGGGATCAAATACTTATTTTACTCACTGAACTGCAACTCAATTTGTTTTATATGGTTTTTTTTTCTGGATTTTTGGTTGTTATTCTGACTCTATCATTTATAATCTATGATAAAACATTATAGAGCCTTCATTTCTTTGCAAGTGGGTAAACTTACAAAATCTGCAGGGGATCAAATAATTATTTTCACTGTAGTAAAAGGTAAAAGGGCTGTGCTGCAACTGCCCTGGATCTGAGTGCAATGCGCACAGTTGCAGCATGGTCATTTGGTCTTTTTAGGGTTAAAACAGGCAGTGTGGAGATGACATATAGCTTCCCAGCCACCTGTCAATGACATAGTGGATCACTTTTCAGAGGGACAGCAAGGGCTGCAGCATATTAAAAAAAAAAAGCCTTTAAAGCACTTCTTCAGCCTTTTTGAAAAAAAAAAATTTTTTTTAAAAAGGTCAGCAGCTACAAATCCTGTATAATAATAAAAGGACACTCACCTGTCCAGGGGTCCAGCACTGTGCTCACCTGAACCGTTTCTTCGCCAGTCCCCAGGAACCGGCATATTTACTGTGGGCAGAAGGATGTGACTCCTTGCAGCTTCACAGCCGGCTGCCTACTGGTATTGCAGTCTTCTGAGAAATGTGAAGGTTGCAGGCGACCCAACCAAAAGCAGGAGCTGGTACCTGTCAAAACCAGGTGCCTGCTCCCCACCCCTTCCCCCCTCCAAAAAGAAAAGTGCCAAAAAAAGAAGAGAAGAGGGGGGGGGGGGCATAAAATGAAACTTCCTCTTTAGGGTGAGGTCTCGCTTTCAGCTGGCAATACACTGGTAGTTTTCTTCAAAATCTTTCCTTTTAAGAACGCTCATTTGATTTTCTAACGGTTCATAGGGTCAAATTGCCATTCAAATTCTTACAGCTGCAGCACTTGAAGTGAGACTTCAATTTTGTGAATTTCAAAGGGCAGCCAAAAACCTTTATCACAAGGCAAAATAGAATTTCACCAGACATTCAGGCCCCAAAATATTAGAGGTCAATATAGTCTTTATAGAATGTAAACCCAATTATTGGTAGTACTGCACCTGTAGTGAGACTTTACCACCATGCAAACATGAACGCCAGCAAAAGGTAAGGATCACCTGGCAGAGGTCAGCAATGAGGGGAGCATGGATGTGGCATTTCTAGAAGAGTGCACACAAGTGGGTTAAGCTGAATTTGTAGAATTTAGGTTGAAATTGTTTGTTTTAAGAAGTTCATTTGATTTTCGAATAGTTGTAGGGTCAAATTGGTGTTAGTTATTGACTGCAGTGATGAGAACATTCAAATGAGCAGGATGGAAACATTTTCTTGAATGAACAAATGTCCAAGTGTTCTTTCAGGCTAGGTGCAAATTTGTGCGGGAGGTTGTGGGTGCGGGGCAGCCTGTAAATCACACATGTTCCCGCACCCGCAACCACCCGCAGCCAAATCGCACTGCTCTTTTACAGACGAGTGGGGCTGCCATTTATTCTTAATGGCACCCCTATGCATCTGAAATTGCAGCACGTTTATCGGTTGCGGGAAATTGTATGGTGCAAAAGCACTGTGCGATTTCCTTCTGGCTATGGTTTATATAAAAGGTGCAGGAACTTTATTTCTGCATGAAACACAGGCACAGCAGCCTGTTCAAATGAATGGGCTGCCATGCCAGCACAAATGTAGCTTCCAGAGTCACATAGATGTGAACCTAGCCTCAGATTTGAGGCCAGGGGGTAGTAAAAACTGGCAGCTGAGCCATGGCTTTACCTCCCACAGCCCACCTGAAGTAGCCTAATACAGCCATGTGGGGCTGTACATATGCTCCTGCCGCGGTGCTTTGCTTTGTGGCTACAACAGTAGTTAATGTACAAATCCAGTGCATAGTAGCCTGAGGACTTGCATACAGGAGACAACCAAAAGGCTTGTAACAATATGTGTGAACCAAAATATTGCAAGAAAAAGGGAACATATTATAACCATCCAGTATGCTTCATAGAAGGAGGACATAAACCAAATAGATAGTAGATGTTGTCAGTAGGTGTGTTGCCAAGGTCTCAGCAAGGGTGTTGGATAGTAGACATCAGCCGGTATGGATCATATATGAAAAGATGGTCCTCCCTGAAAAACTTTAAAATTGAAAAGCGGAGTTCCACCGGAGTTCCACCCAAAAACAGAACTTCCACTTAACCGGTCCCCCCCCCCCCTCCGGTGTCACATTTGGCACCTTTCAGAGGGGAGGGGGGAGTAGATACCTGTCTAATACAGGTATTTGCTCCCATTTCCGGTGATAGAATTTGCGGCGATTTATGTCACATCCAGTCCCTCGGGACCCCCCCCCCCGCGCTGTCTTCTAGGAGACACACAGGCCCCAGAAGACAGCAGAGACCACTCAGGACACGCATCGTGACATGCGCATGCACAGTAGGGAACCAGAATGTGAAGCCGCAAGGCTTCACTTTCTGATTCCCTTACTGAAGATGGCGGCGCCTGCACCCGGAGCCGAGGGATGGGTTGTCTTTGAGTGAGGACATCGCAGGCGCCCTGAACAGGTAAGTGTCCTTATTTTAAAAGTCAGCAGCTGCAGTATTTGTAGCTGCTGACTTTTAATTTTTTCGGCGGAACTCCGCTTTAAAAAACAAATCAAAACCCTCTATGTGACAAGCCTATGACTCAACCATCTCTATATATGCTGTCATTTGTTACATTTATATCTGTTAATTAACATGTGATGTCTTTGAAAGAAATAAAGAATTACAAAAAAAAAAAAAAAAAACAAATCAAAAGAAAAATGCTACTTGAAGGCGGAGAGTCGATAGACACTCAACACCTATAGGAGGATGATGGACCAAATATGAAATAAACACTTGTTCTTAGGAGGCTAAGGGGGTGGGAAGAGAGAAGAAAAGGAAGGGCACAAGAAGTGGAGCGAAAAGCGAAAGAAAGGTCGGGTGTGGGCAAAAGGACCATCACCACAGCCTGAAACCTAAAAGGTCCAGCTGCGACATTTTTAACATGGGGTGCATTGAGTTTAATAAGGCCGAGCCACAATCATTTTGCTAGAAAATTACTTAGAATCCCAAAATATTATATATGTATTTTAACCACTTGCCTGCTGGGCATGTTCACCTCCGCCCTGACCAGGCCAATTTTCAACTTTCAGTGCTGTCGCACTTTGAATGACAATTATGCGGTCATACAACGCTGTACCCAAACAAAATTTGTATTTTTTTGAGACAGTTTTTTTTTGGTGGCTCTTCCCCTGCTCCTCACGAACAATTGGCACTTTTGAGGGGCGGAGGGGGGAGCAGGTACCCGATTTTGATAGATACCTGCATCCCACTTACGTTACAAGCGCCACGGCGCTCTGAAACAAGAGTTCCTCCCCCTCCCCCACTGCAGTCTTCTGGGACACTGACAGGTCCCAGAAGACTGCATTCACCACTCACGATGGGCAGCACAACTCGTGCATGCGCAGTGGGCACCTGGCTGTCACAGCTGGGTGCCCATAGTGAAGATGCTGACGGCAGGGACCCAAGGCAGCAGGTAAGACCAACTATGGTGAGCACACCGCTGGATCGTGGGACAGGGGAGTGGCTGTTTTTTTAACCACTTTAAGACCAGGCCTCTTTTTTAGATGTGTTGTTTACAAGTTAAAAATAGGTTTTTTTTTCCTAGAAAATTACTTAGAACCCCCAAACATTATACATTTTTTTTTCTAACACCCTAGAGAATAAAATGGCAGCCGTTGCAATACTTTCTGTCACACCGTATTTGCGCAGCGGTCTTACAAGGTTTTTTTGGTTTTTTTTAAATACACTTTTTTGAATTAAAAAATAAGACAACAGTAAATTTAGCCCAATTTTTTTTGCATTGTGAAAAATAATGTTACGCTGATTAAATTGATACCCAACATGTGACGCTTCAAAATTGCGCCCGCTCGTGGAATGGCGACAAACTATTACCCTTAAAAATCTCCATAGGCGACATTTTAAAAATTCTACAGGTTTAATGTTTTGCGTTACAGAGGAAGTCTAGGGCTAGAATTATTGCTCTCGCTCTACCGATCACGGCGATACCTCACATGTGTGGTTTGAACACCGTTTTCATATACGGGCACTACTCACGTATGCGTTCACTTCTGCACGCAACCTCGGCGGGACGGGGTGCATTTAAAATCTTTTTTTTTCTAATTTATTTTACCTTTTATTTTTTATTTTTACACTGTTTTAAAAAAAATTGTGTCACTTTTATTCCTATTACAAGGAATATAAACATCCCTTAGGACCTCTTAAATATGAAATCTGGAGTCAAAAAGACCTCAGATCTCATATTTACACTAAAATGCAATTAGAAAAAAAACTTCATTTAAAAAAACTGAAAAAAAAATGGCCCTTTAAGAGCTATGGGCGGAAGCGACGTTTTGAAGTCGCTTCTGCCCTGCAGTGTCATGGAGACGGGTGGGGGCCATTTTCCCCTCACTCGTCTCCGTGCACAGCCACGGGAAGGATCAGATCGCCTCCGCCGATGTCGATGGCTCTGGTAAGCGGCGGAGGGCACCGGATCGCGGCGGGGGGGCCCTTTCCCGCCGCCGATAAACATGAATTTGCGACAAATCTGCCACAGAGACCACTCTTATCTTTAACCGGACCGCCGGCCGAACACGGGGATACTGGGGTTATGGCAGCTAGCCGTCCTCAAAGTAGGGACGTACATCGGTGTGCGGCGGTCTGGAAGTGGTTAAAGTCAGCTGCTACAGTTTTTGTAGCAGCTGACTTTTATTTTTTTCACATGTGGCTGGAACTCCACTTTAATCACCACTGACTTTTTAATTTTTTGCTAAACAAATGAAAAAAGACCAAAATTATTGAAAAAATACGTTTTTCTTAGTTTCTGTTATAATATTTTTTAAATAAGTAATTTTTCTCCTTCACTGATGGCCATTGATAGGCTGCACTGATGGGCACTGATGAGGCGGCACTAATATTTGGCACTGATGGGCAATGATAGGCAGCACTGATAGGTGGCAATGATAGGCGGCACTCATAGCCCTCCCCTATGTGATACATTGTACCCCTACCCATTCACCCCTAAAAAAGAGTGTAGTGTAAATAAAATGTCCCCGTCATAGCTCCAATGTGTCTTCTTTCACCGGTTCTGCCACCGATGTGTTCTTTCTCCGGTCTTCTCCCTTCGCTGCTGTCTTCTCTGCCACCAACCTGGTCCTCCTCAGATGCTGGCTCCTGCTGTTGTGTCATCTGCAATGTCTGCCAGTTCTTATATAGCCATGGGGGGTGGCCATCTGGGGATGTCATTGTGAGACTCCGCCTCTTGTGACGTCACGTGACGTACCCCATACCCCATACATCACGTGATGTACACCATACCATAATGGGGGCTTCCAGATTCCGATAAGCCCCCTGCCCACAGACCCCCACAACTTTCGCTCTGGGTTGTGGGGAAGAGGCCCCTGCCCCACTGCATGCTCGGATAAAGGGTCTGGTATGGATTTGGGGGGCCCCACGCTGTTTTTTTTTTTTTTTGCGCAGGGTTTCCCCTTAAAATCCATTCAGTCCAAAGCGTCTGGTATGGTCTTGGGGGGGACCCCATGCTGGGTTTTTTTTTGGCATGGGGTTCCCCCCTCAAGATTCATACAAGACTCAAAGAGCCTGGTATGGTCGGATCAAAGTCGGATTCTGTTTATTGATGTCAAATGAAAGTCAGACATGAAGTCGCAGGGCAAAGTCAGATCAGAAGTTGTACAACTTTTTTGTCAGATCCGTGTGAACATAGACCCCAATTATCTCAGTAAGGCTTTCAGACCCCAGATGTCTCCCCTGCCCCTAACTGCATTAAATCAGACCAAGATCAGTCCTATTCGATGCTCGTAAACAAAAGACCGGGACTGGAAGTGACACAGGTCACTTCTGGGTCCTAATACCATAGAGGTGATCAGAGACAATTTGGTCTCCGAAAACCTGTATGGTAAGCCCACGTAACATCCGACTTCAGTGCCGGGCTCCCTGATCGCATGGGAGAGCCTAGAGAAGCACTGGAGGGCAGCGGAACGACCCCTCCCACTGCCTGGGCTAATTAGCCACTAGGATGGCATTTACATTAAAGGTAATCGCAGCCTGAAAAAAAAAAAAAAACATTCTGAAATATTCGGGGATGATGCTTGTAACTGCAGGCTTTATCCTGGTAGAACGGCTTCAACCCGAGGACGTATGGGAAGGAAGTGGTTAATCAGGCGGTGAGGAGGTGTTATAACTCCTTCTCACTGTGTGTCAAATGCCCTCTGAAAAGCAATCTGAAGACACCCTTAGGCTGGATTCACACCTCTGCATTTTTAGTGCTTTTTGCATTTTGCAGATTTCCACTACAGTCCATTTAACATGGTTTCCTATGGAACACGTTCTGTAGCACAAATCTGCATAATGCAAAAAGCACTAAACATGCATAGATGTGAATCCACCCTTACAGTGTATGTGATTTTCATTCAGAAAAGTCCAAAATCATTCCAAAATCAAATGAAATTGTGGAGTACTTTCAAATGACATTCGTCAAATCATCAAATGTATTGAAAATGTATGAATGTGACCAGCTCGAGTGCAAATAAAAAAGTGTGTCGGACAGCACTGAACCATGTTGTTGAATAACACAAACATTATTAGAGAGATTCACTTTCCACATTGACGTTCCACCGTCTGAACCCTTTTGTGTTGCACAGTAACTAGAGCGACCATCTGATTGATTGAGCTTTGAATAGTCCAATAAAAAGAGCAGAGTGTTGTCATCCGGGCTTATCTATAGCCTGCTGGAACAAGTTGGATAGTAACTGCTACAACATTTGAGGAGGGGTGAAGAAAACTCAACAAACAGGTAGCTGGATGGGGGAAGGGAAATGTTGGGCTGTGAGTGTACAAAGCTAGGCAGTTAAAAGAGAGTTAGCAGCAGTATGAGGAAGTCTATCCACAATGACAGGAAAGAGCGTATGGAAACACAGCCAATCTGATCTTCTCTAGTGACAAGTAGACTGAAAGCTATTTAGACAGCTGATCTTGTATACAAGGCTTAACAGAAACCACCACTAGGCAGAATCCCAAGCTGGGTGCATCAGTTTTGGGAAGCGTGCAGTTCATCTGGACCGGCAACCATGCTCAATCCGGAGGTAAGAAGAGGAGTGAGGTCCGTTGGCCAACTGAAAAGTAGAGTGGAAGAGCTGAAGAACCCTTGGAGACAAAGTTCCCCGCTAGTTCTCAATTACAATGAGTCTGCCCGATTGGCGACTGATGCTCTGGTGGAGCAAGGAGAAAAGGCATACTTCCAAGCACTGACCGAGGAGAAAGAACTGCCCTTCCTCTCAAGTTTAGATATAGAATACATCTGCAGGAATACCGACGTTACCAGCAAATCCCAAGACACGGGGTTGGAGAAGGATAGCGATGGTGAAGTTGACAACTGTCTTTCCGAGTTGACGTCCGGCACCTACTTTCCTTTAATGTCTGACATCGATGTGCCCGTTTTGGAGCTGGGCTGGCCTGAAATCCCTCTGCTCACCCGCAGTAAAGGAACAGAGGTACAAGTTATCTTCCAAAAGCACAGAAACAACGAAATCAAGGATCTCATCAGATCCCTCATTAACAAGGCAAAATCGGTAAGTTGCTGATCAGATTAATTATACAATGGTGCCAATAAAAATGAAGGACTATAATTATAACATTTAACAGTTTTACTGCAGTTTTCATACTTTATACACATTTTATATTTAAAGTGACACTAAACGTTATCCTTATTCTCCTCCAACAATGATCCATATATAAAATATCCATTTAACAAAAGTTAGCCTTATTTTTCTAAAAACAAATCAGTTTATAAAAAAAAGATGTTGAATAAAGTACACTAAACAATATCCTTATAGTTATTTGTAAAATAATATTTTTTTTTTCTATATAATTGAATAAAAGTACACTAAACAATATCCTTCTCCAAAAATAATCCATTTATAAAAACATTAATAAATAAAAATACATTTAAAAAATTGAATAAAGAACACTAAAGGATATCCTTATTCTCTAAAAAAACTCTATATAAAATAATTAAAGTGACACCAAACATTATCCTTATTTTTCAAAAAGAATCCATATGCATCTACTACTTAATGACCCTATAATCCATTTTTCATGAAATTGTTTCTTACTGTGTTTTTTGTCTCCTGGTAACATTCTCCAAAAGCTCCCAAACCTCCCCCTTTCCCTCCTTCAGTTTGGTTTGTTTAGAAAGAGTAGTGCATGTTACTGTCATGTGCACTGCTCTACACACACTACGGGATTCATTTACTAAAACTGGAGATTGGCTATTATACACAGCTGCACCAGATTTTACAATCAGCTTCTAACTTCAGCTTGTTCAATTAAAGTGATTGTAAAGTCTAATTTATTATTTTGCTATAAAAAATAACAAACATGTTATACTTACCTGCTCTGTGTACTAGATTTGAAGAGAGCAGCCCGAATCCTCCTCTTCTCGGGTCCCTCTTCAGTGCTCCTGGCCCCTCCCTCCTTTTGAGTGCCCCCACAGCAAGCAGCTTGCTATAGGGGCACCCAAGCCAAGCTGCAGCTCCGTGTGTCCATTCTGTAGCTTCGGTTCGGGCCCCATCCCATCTCTCTCCAGGTTGGCTAAATGACTTTAATTGACAGCAGAGGGAGCCAACGGCACCGCTGCTGTGTCTCAGCCAATCAGGAGGGAGAGTCCCGGCCGGCCGAGGCACTCGCTGGATAGAGATGGGGATCAGGTAAGTATTAGCGGGGCTGCTACACGCAGAAGGTTCTTTATCTTAATGCATTACCTAACTTTACAACCCCTTTAACCACCTCAATACATCTATTTGATCACCTCTGCATTTTTTATTTTTTGCTAAACAAATTAAAAAAAAAAATTGAGAAAAATAAAAAATTTTCTTTCTGTTATAAAATTTTGTAAATAAGTAAGTTTTCTCCTTCACCGATGGGCGCTGATAAGGCAGCACCGATGAGGTGGCACTGACAATGGGCACTGGTAGGCAGCACCGATGAGGTGGCACTGACAATGGGCACTGGTAGGCAGCACCGATGAGGTGGCACTGACAATGGGCACTGGTAGGCAGCACCGATGGGCTTTGATGGGCACTCATGGGTGGCACTGATAGGCAACACTGATAGGCACTGAAAGGCTGCACTGATGGACTGATTGGCAGCTGCCTGGGCACTGATTGCCATTTCCTTGGCGGTCTAGGGTGGCATACTTGGTAGGCATCCAAGGGGGGGCTGCGCTGGTAAACAATCAGCACAGACCCCCCCCCCTGTCAGGAGAACAGCCAATCGCCTCTCCTCTACTCGTGTCTGTCAGACACGAGTGAGGAAAAGCCGAACAACGGCTCTTCCTGTTTACATCGTGATCAGTGATTGGATACGGCTGTTCGCGTGGTAAAGAGTCTCTGTCAGAGGCTCTTTACCGAGATTGGTGTAGCGGCATGTCAGACTAACACACCACCGATTGGAGCGATACGTGCAAGAGTGGTCGTTCTAGGTGGATGTCATATGACGGCCTCTCAGAACAAGAGCCGCGCCACCCAGCCGTCATTTGACGGCCGGCAGGAAGCGGTTAAGCTTTGACAGAAAAAAAAAATGGAAGCTGGTTTTTAAGCAGAGCTGCACCAGATTTTGCACTCTCCAGTTTCGGTAAATCATCTCGTTTGTGTAAGAAAAAAAAAAAAATAATAATAATTTTTATATATATATATATATATATATATATATATATATATATATATATATATATATATATATATATATATATATATATATATATATAAATTTGGAGGAGCCTGAATACAGTTGAAGGGACTTTTTTGAGTTAAGAATACGTACTTGGATAGAATTTTTTTTTTTTTTTTTTTTTTGAGAGTTTGTCACTTTTAATCCGAAGTGTTGCACTAAGCACATGTGCTTTGGGTCTTCTACTTAGTGCACTGGTCTCCTTTGCAGTAATTGCTGCATTTAGCCCAATAATGGTCCTCTTGGCAAGCATTGTTTATTTACTGAACTTTACACATTAATCTTGTATACAGTGTCGATGCATTTAATTTATATTTCAGTAATGCTGTCAATTTTTTGAAATTATAGTTAGGACTGTTCAACGCTATATTCTTTTTTGCAGTAAAATGGATTCAATGTGACCCAGATATGATCCAACTCTATTTTATTTTATTTTTTTTATATACCAATGAAAGGCATTCCTAAGCACCATAGTTACATAGTTAGTCAGATTGAAACCAGGTTCACCTACAGGTTCATCTAATAGTATCAGCTTACTTCTGTGTTGTTCATTTCAAGGAAAGGAATTTTGGGGGGCTCTGTAGCTTGCTATGTCTATCAGCAAAGGGCCAGTGACCTAACGATAGGCAATGGTGGGTACACACAAGTAGAATTTTGTTTGAAAATGATTGATTTTTGGAATGTTCCGAAAGTGGGGTTGAATCAATGGTGGGTTTTTCGTTTTTTTTTTCTTTTCATCTGTAGTGACGAGAGAATTCGAAGGAGTAGGGCACAGACCTGTCATCTGCCTGCTCAGTGGGATCCACGGAGGCAGTCCCCCCCCCAACTAAGAAGGCGGATCTGCTGCCAGAGCTCACCCAGTGTTAAAGGGGCCTTAGAGTTTTTTTTTTTTTTAACATTGATTTTCAACTGTTATTCCAGCTAGTAACTCACTTCCTAGTTTCATAGTAGGTAAGGTTGAAAAAAGACAATAATCCATCCAGTTCAAGCTGTGTAGGTGTACGTGTGTCAATGTCAGTAATCATTTCCCATATCCCTGTATATTGTGTTCACTAGGATGCACGTCCAAGAGTCTTTTAAAAATATCATTACTTCCCGCTGCGTTCCACATCCTTATCACCCTGACAGTGAAAAACACTCTGCGCAGCTTAAGGTTAAACTGCTTCTCCATCATTTTATTAAAAGCAGAAAAAAATCATGTTCATGACTGTAATTTACCGACAAATGCTTGTAGCTGCTTGTCTTCAGCAAACTGTTTGCAGGCTTTCTTGTGCATCATCTTTTGAAGAGGCTTCCTTCTGGGACAACAGTCATGCAGACCAATTTTATGCAGTGTGTGGCGTATGGTCTGAGCACTGACAGGGTGACCCCCCACCCCTTCTACCTCGGCAGCACTCATGTGTCTATTTCCCAAAGACAACCTCTGGATATGACGCTGAGCATGTGCACTCAACTTCTTTGGTTCACCATGATGAGGCCTGTACTGAGTGGAACCTGTCCTGTTAAACCGCTGTACGGTCTTGGCCACCATGCTGCAGCTCAGTTTCAGGGTCTTGGCAATCTTCTTATAGTCTAGGCCATCTTTATGTAGAGCAACAATTCTTTTTTTTCAGATCCTCAGAGAGTTCTTTGCCATGAGATGCCATGTTGAACTTCCAGTGACTAGTATGAGAGAGTGAGAGCGATAACACCAAATTTAACACACCTGCTCCCCATTCACACCTGAGACCTTGTAACACTAACGAGTCACATGACACCGGGGAGGGAAAATGGCTAATTGAGCCCAACTTGGACATTTTCACTTAGGGGTACACTCACTTTTGTTGCCAGCAGTTTAGACATTATTGGCTGTGTGTTGAGTTATTTTGAGGAACAGGAAATTTACACTGTTATACAAGTTGTACACTCACTACTTTACATTGTAGCAAAGTGTAATTTCTTCAGTGTTGTCACATGAAAAGAATAAAATATTTACAAAAATGTGAGGGATGTACTCACTTTTGTGAGATACTGTATGTAGGGGTGGGGGGCCTAAAAAAAAAAAAATTGTGTGTGTGTGGGGGGGGGGGGGGGGGGTTGGGTGGCTTTGCTGTAACTTAATTTTTTTTTAATGTTTTTACTAGGGGAGAAAAGGATCCTTTTTTTTTTTTTTTTTTTTTTTTTTTTTTTTTTATGAGACATCTGGGATCTAAACAACCCTGGGTGTCTCCCCGGTGCTCCACTGAATGTTAAGCAGTGCACATTGCAATGGATTATTTCCTGGCCATGCTGGCTGGGGAAGCTGCCAGGGGGACCTGGAAGTGATGTCAAACACATCTCTTCTGGGAGGGGAGCGGATGTGTGCCCACTCTGCTCCCCTCCCTCTACCCGGTGGCATCCGCTGTGCCGGTCTTGGGCCTGCGTGTGTGTGTGTGTTATAAATAAGAGAAGTTCATCAACAGGGTTTGCATACACTTTACGGCTCCATGGACACTAGCATTTTTTATTTTTAAGCTAAAAAAACGCTGGAAAAAATGCTGGTAATAGCTTTTTGTAGTAGCGTTTTTAGGAGCATTAGCGTTTTTTTAGCATTTTTGTCCCTTTAACAAAAAAGGAAGGGGAAAAAAGATTAAAAAAAGGCTATTAGCAGTGTTTAGGAGCGTTTCTGCTGGAAAAAACATTCCAAGAAATTTTACAAAAACAATTAATTTTTTTTCTGCTCCTAGACGCTGAAGCTCAAAAAATGCTAATAGCGTAATGTAGTGTGCATGGACACTGGATAGGATAACGCTATTTAGCTTCTAGGAGCAGAAAAATTCATGCGAATAACAGCTTCAAAAAATGCTAGTGTGCCTGGGACCTGAAGTGTACCTTTCTTTGTCTTTTGAAGCAGTATAAGTAAATGATCTTATCAAGCTTTAATACTTTTCTAAATTATTGACCTGGCATCCTATTTCATCCAGCCATCCCATCCATACCACATTGAAAGTGGTATTGATCAAAAGTTGTTTTCTTGCCAACAAAAATGACGTTATTTGTCTAATATAAACAAATCATTAGAGAAACTCCGGTGACACCCTGAAAGTATACCTGTCACAAGGATGATTCAGTTGAGTAACCTAAGGAAATCCCAGAAGGTAAATTTTCTTCTTGACTGTATTCATAGTGAACAATAAAGTTTTGTTTGTAGCTGGCCTTTAGCCCCATTCACACCTGAGTGTAACATTGATGGGCGATTGTTGAGGCTTTTTTTGTTGTTATCTTTTTATGTGTATAGTGCTTCTTTAGCATTTTTGGCCCTTAGATTTTTATTATAGGAGTTCCTGGAAAAAAAAAACAAGCTCAGACACCTCAGGAGATCACTCGCATATCTAATTGGAGGTTTCAAAAATAAACACAAATTTTAAAAACTGCTAGGAGCAAGAAGGAGATTTTTTTATTTTTTTTGGCAGAGGAAGTTTCTACCTCCAGCAAATTCAAATGAGGGACTTTAGTTCCACCCAAAGCAAAAGAGCACGTGTTTTTGTCACACTTCATAATGCTTTGTTATTTATTCCTCCATACCAGTCATTGTCCATCTGCCTGAAACTTCATGCTGATTTCAAAATGATCTCAGTTACAAGCCTTTTTTAAATCCAAATGTCTGAAGCCTAAGCCCCCATTCCCACCAGTGCGACTTGTCGTGCGATTTGACATTTCCAAATCGCATGGAAAGTCGCACCCCATTAGCAGCAATGGAACCATTCAAGGTTCCTGCAGTTCTTTTTGACAATTTCATTGCGACTTGCATAGACTTCTGCTGAATGAAGTCGCAAGCTGCAATGAAATCGGCATGAAATCAGCAGTGACAATTCCACTTATGTGCGGCTTTGAAATTGTGGTGAAGTAGTGCGATTTTTGCCGGTGTGAACGGGGGGGCTTAAGGCTAAGTTCACATCTGTGGGTATCAATGCGTTTTTAGGAGATCGCACGCTGACTTGAATGTCATGAAACAAACGTGCCATTGAAGTTCCAGTACCAATTTTTGGCACTGACCCAAGCGTGTTTGGTAACTCATGACTGCTTCCTATGTTTGGGGTGCCATTAAGAAATAATAGCACCACAATAGCACTGCAAGTGAAATATGAAATGTGGGCAGAAACACGTGTTTTTTGCCCACGTTTCCAAGTGGCTTAGAGATGAATGCAGCCTAAAGTAGTAGTGAATGACGTTTTTCACTGTTTCATAAATGCGTGACTTTTTATCTTAAAGGATAGGTTCACCACTTGTAACATGTTATGCCGCGTACACACGAGCGGACTTTACGGCAGACTTTGCCCGGCTGACTGGATTTCGTCAGACAATTCGATCGTGTGTGGGCTCCAGCGGACTTTGTTTTCTCAAAAGTTGGACGGACTTCGATTTGAAACCTGTTTTAAATCCATCCGTGGAAATTGAGTCCGGTCAAAGTCCGCTCATCTGTATGCTAGTTCGATGGACAAAAAGCCATGCTAGGGCAGCTATTGGCTACTGGCTATGAACTTCCTTGTTTTAGTCCGGTCGTACGTCATCATGTACGAATCCGTCAGACTTTGGTGGATTGTGTGTAGGCAAGTCCGTTCATTCAGAAAGTCCGTCAAAGTCCGCCGGGCAAAGTCTGCCGTAAAGTCCGACCGTGTGTACGCGGCATTACACTCGTATTCAGAGTGTAATGTGCAATATGTTACTATAGTATCAGCTCTGCACCGCGACCCCCCCCCCCCCCCCCGTCTCCCTTTGTGACAGCGAGTGGAGGGGAGATGTCACAATGTTAAAAAAAAAAAAAAAAACACGGCCCTGCAGGGCTCCACCTGCCCGGACACGTCATTCATTCACAGAGTTTTGTGAATGTGAAAACTACAAGTACCGACTGCTGCAAAGGCTTGTAGTTCTCGATGAACCACCAGGTCACTGTTGAGCGCTCTGGTAGGTCATTGAGTCTTCCTGTTATTGTGTAACTGCCTGCCCATACGAGGTACAAGCAGACCGCTTCCACCGAATGTCTGCAAGAGCCCTGCATTGCACCCGCCTTCTGCTAATCACAGGTGCAATGGTTTGCACATGCTCATAGTAGAAAAATAATAATAATGTGTGTGTGTATGTGTATATAGTATGTGTTTAAGGTGAACTTATCCTTTTTAATAAAATGTTTTACCATTTTTAGCATCTCAGTGTTATTAAAGGGGTTGTACAGTGTTTGTTTTGTTTTTTTCAAATCACAAACGTTATACTTGCCACCTCCTGTGCAAGGGTTTTGCACACCGTGCCCCCGATCCTCCCTTTTTTGGGTCCCCCAGCAGCGTACCTGGCTCCCCCTCTTCTCGAGTGCCCCCATGGAGAGACTCTTTCCATGGGGGCACTCCTGCTGCTGCGTCCATTGATACAGACAGCAGGACACGGCCTTGCCCCCCGGCTCCTGTGTCACTAGATTTGATTGACAGCAGCGGGAGCCAATGGCTCCCGCTACTGTCAATCTATCCAATGAGGACCCAAGACAGAGGCTGGAGCTGCTGTACTCGTCCCCGTCGCTGGAACAATCGGGTCCAGGTAAGAAAAAAGGAGGGGGGGGCTCTGGGGGGCTGCTACACTACAGAATAGGGCTTCCACCTGTCCAGGATTCACCCGGACAGTCTGGGTTTGGAATCATGTGTCTGGGTTTCAGTCCACTTGAAACCCGTACACATTATTCAGACAGGAATGTGACACAGAACAGGGCCCGACAGGAGGGTGAGGGGGCACTAGGTGTATCACATTACTATTCTCTTTGGAGTGCCAAAAGGTGGCCACTATTTATGAGGTCCGGGACTGATGTTGGATAGAAAGACCTGACTCACAATCAGCATTCCAGTTCATCCCAAAGGTGATCATTAGGGTTGAGGTTAGGGTTACCACCTGTCCGGTTTGGCCCCTTACAGTCTGGGTTTTGACACATGTGCCCGGGTTTCAACACGCCTGAAACCCGGACAAATATATCAACACTTCAATCGTCCTGTGTCCAGTGGTCCCGGCCACAATATCTAGAGCGGCACGTCCCGATTCCTGTGCCTCGCCAGCAATGTTACACTGTCACCCACATACTGCCTGTGCGCTCCGAGCCCAGCTCAGCGATGGGCAGCGTACGCCCTGTGATTGGCTGAATGGGTCTTTCTCTTTCTTTCTCTTTCCTTCTCTTTCTTTCTCTTTTCTTTCTCTTTCTTTCTTTCCCTTTCTTTCTCTTTCTTTCCCTTTCTCTTTCTTTCCCTTTCTCTTTCTTTCCCTTTCTCTTTCTCTTTCTTTCTCTCTCGACTCTGAGTTAGTGAGGGGGGTGCTGACTGCTGGTGGCCCATTATGTCAGCACCCCCTTAGAGACCCACCATTAGATCACCCCCCCCAGAGACCTCTATTAAATAAAGGCAACTCTCTTTATATCAGCACCCACATTACCGAGGATCGGATATAGGGGACTCTGAGTTTAAAAAGAAGACCTAATATAAAAATAAAACACCGAAAAAAACTATGCAAAAATAAATAAAAATACAGTGCAACCTTACCCAATAATTCTATTAATTTAAATGTGAAAAGAAAATTGAAAATGGATATTCATATATGAAAAACGAATGGTGAATGATGGTGGAAACCGCAAAGGATAATCCAAGTATTAATACACTCCAATTTTATCTTTTTATATACTGTGCAATCGGCATACACATATAATACTGTATAAATAGAGGTGTAAATCCATTCCAAAATGTGTTGTGCTAATATCCAACATACCTAACTCAAAAGGAAATAGGATATTAGCACATTTTGGAATGGATTGGAGGTTTACGCCACTATTTTTATACAGTATTATATGTGTATGGAGATTGCACAGTATATGTTTAAATAAGATTGGAGTGTAATAATAATTGGATTACCATTGGGGGATTCCACCATTCTTTTTTTATATATGAATTAATATAATTATAGGGCAAGGTTGTGCTGCATTTTTTTTCAATTTCAATGTCTAAGGGGAGCATTGATATAAGAGAATCTGATCTAATGGTGGTCCTCTATGGAGGGACCCCTAAATTATGGAGGGGTAACACAGACCCGTATTTTATGAAGGGGAGTGACCCTGACCCCTGTGTTATGGGGGGTAACACTGACCAATAAAGCATTATTGCTCTCCTTCATGCACACAAAGGTGTCCTGGGTCTTTACAATCCTATAGTGTATACTACAAAAAAATTTGCCATGCACCGCTAAAGTGTTCGGGTTTGGCTTGAAGAAAAGGTGGCAACCCTAGTTGAGGTCAGGGCTCTGTGCAGGACACTCGAGTTCCTCCACACCAAACTGGTCAAACCAGGTCTGTTTCCATCACTTTAGTGTATACTAAAACAACAAAAATTACTGTGCGCCGACAAAGTGTTCGGGTTTGGCTTGAAGAAAAAGTGGCAACCCTACTACAGAAGGTTATAGAATGCATTAAGGTGAAAAACCTTGAGGGGTTTATAACCCCTTTACTCTCCAATCTTTGCAGCTACTTCCTTTCTACATGCACTCCACTTATAGCTTTGTGGCACTTTTACAGGAGGGGGCAGGGTTTCCTGTTTTTTTAACAATAAAGAATGCTTGTATAATTTACATTAAAAGGATCACTTGTAGTCTCCATTAGAAGCCTGTGTGACCATCCAGGGGAAGAATTGGGAGCCAAGGACAGAGCATTGTCAACTGAAATGACTTTTTCAAGACAATGAGGCTATACTTGAAATGTCAGGGCCCCCACCCCTTCCTTC
Organism: Lithobates clamitans; assembly: GCA_037952925.1. Lineage (NCBI taxonomy): Eukaryota > Metazoa > Chordata > Amphibia > Anura > Ranidae > Lithobates > Lithobates clamitans. Next base: position 3,725,053 of record JBBGZY010000800.1, read on the forward strand.
TTCCATAGATGAATATGCAAAAGGGGGTTCCCAGGGGGTTTTATGGGCAAAGGGTAGTAAGCAGAAAGAGGAGTAACAGACGTAGAAAAATATACAAAATGTATTGAGTACAAAGCAGTAATAGAATTAGTGCACAAGGCATATCAACCTAAAAACAAAGTAGTCAGACTGAATAGTTACATAACAGCTAGATTCTGAGACACACAGTTGATCTCATGATGAGAGGCCAAACGATGTGCGTGTACACAGGAGTCCCAACATGTTTCGGAGTATAGGTATGGATAATTCATTCCTTCAGGGGCTGGTTTGAGACAAACTGTTTTGTCTGGTAATAAAACAGCAGAAATATCAAAAAGAGTATGGAAATAAACAAATATAAAAATGTAAGAACACAGTAGGTAACAGTATGGCACATAGAGATGGCAGGTAATAAAAACATGATACTCAGTGTGACTATCTTTTGAACTGAAAGCAGAGTTTTGCGGAAATTTTTTTTTTAGATGTCAGCAGCTGCAAATACTGCAGCTGCTGACTTTTAAAATAAGGACACTCGCCTGTCCCGGGATCCAGTGATGTCGGCACCCGAGACCGAACCGTCCCTCGATCCTCGGGTGCTGCCGCCGCCATTCTCAGTGAGGGAATCAGGAAGTGAAGCGCTGCGGCTTCACTGCCCGGTTCCCTACTGCGCATGCGCGAGTCGCGATGCGCATCTACACTGGTCCCCGTTGTGTTGTGGGAACTGTGTATTTCCCACAACACAACGGGGGTGGGCGGGCATTTTGCGGCTAGCTGCGGCTAGATATTCCCGGAAGTGGGTGCAGATACCTGTATTATACAGGTATCTGCACCCCCCTCCCCCCTGAAAGGTGCCAATTGTGACACCCGAGGGGGGGGAGGAATCCGATGAGCGGAAGTTCGACTTTAGGGTGGAACTCCGCTTGAAGTACACATCAGGGTTCACATAATGGAGGGGCTTCCATCTCTAGGCTGCTCCATCACACAGTGGAATACTCTAGGTTGTACCTGGGGGGCTGAATATATTTCCCCAAAGTGCCGATGATACACAGTTCCCTGTGCCAAATCGGTTAGAGTATATTGTGTGATGTGAGTGGAGCATGAAGCATCCCTGCCGACAAAGGACACCAAGGCTCACGAGGATCGACCAAGATTTGGAGACGGATCTGGCGCATAAAATATGTCTATGTAAGGAGCATGACGTAATAAACACAAAGGGAAAAGCCAGAAAAGATGTATAGTAATATGAGGTGTATACATGCATCGCCATGTCATGCAGATGCATGCATGGGGATGCATCACCTCAAGGGGTGCCGTGGTGTGAGCCTCCCACTCCCAGAGGGTCAGGTAGCCCATGCAGCAGGATATCAAGGCAGTATCGGGGGCAGTTGGACACAGGATTCATAAAGGCACTTACCTATGATTGCCGTATGTAGCTATCCCCGATCTGGGACGTTGTGTGGTCCTGGCTGTGCTGCAACCAAGGACTGAGCTTACCTGGCTTATAAGAGTGGAGGGATCACATAGTGTACACCCAGAATGTGGGCATCATCTGCACTTTGGGGACATATATTCAGCCCCCCAGGTACAACCTAGAGTATTCCACTGTGTGATGGAGCAGCTGAGAGATTGAAGCCCCTCCATTGTGTGAACCCTGATGTGTACTACAGTTCACAAAAGATAGTCACACTGAGTATCATCTGTTTTTATTACCTGCCATCTCTATGTGCCATGCTGTTACCTACTGTGTTCTTACATTTGTATATTTGTTTATTTCCATACTCTCTTTGATATTTCTGCTGTTTTATTACCAGACAAAACAGTTTGTCTCAAACCAGCCCCTGAAGGAATGAATTATCCATACCTATACTCCGAAACATGTTGGGACTCCTGTGTACACGCACATTGTTTGGCCTCTCATCATGAGATCAACTGTGTGTCTCAGAATCTAGCTGTTATGTAACTATTCAGTCTGACTACTTTGTTTTTAGGTTTATATGCCTTGTGCACTAATTCTATTACTGCTTTGTACTCAATAAATTTTGTATAATTATTTTATATGTTTGTTACTCCTCTTTCTGGTTACTGCCCTTTGCCCATACCGTCCCGTACCATATCTATAGGTGGTTTTCTTCCATATATTCTTCCTTCTTCCATAGATCTTGTCTGAATGAGAAAAATCCATGAATCCTTCCCTCTACAAAGTGTGGATTGATGAATTTCCCGCTGCCAGTTATTGTATTCAAGCAGCCGCAACACCCACAGCTATCAGAAAACCCTAATCCTGATTGCAGTTCATTGACTGCAGTCACTGTTTGGATCTTCTTTTCACTACCCTTTGAATTCTCACTTGAAGTTTTTTTTAGAGCAGGGTAGTGTTGTTAGGACCAAACGGTCAAAAATATGAGTCTTGTATTGCCAGCCCTTCCTTTTCACCATCTGTGCTCCATTGCGGAGATTTCCCTTCACTTCCTGTACCATACCCAATCAGGACATGAGAGGAGATCCCTGCAAATTAAGGGAATCCCTTGGGGAACCCCAGGTCACTAGGGTCCCCATTGGGAGATTTCCCCTCTATATTGCTTTTCTGGGGACAATCCAAAATTTGGGATTTTATTTTACTTTCACTATCAATAATAATGGTAAACTGGACAAATAGAGAGGGTGTATCCCTAACAGGGGCACAGACAGCAATAAAAGCTGACAGGGGTTCTAATCCCTCATGTGCAGACATGTACATAATCACATGGCACACCAGCACATCGAGCCGCTGTACGGTGCTTTGAATGAAGTGTACATTTTGTACACTTCAAATAAAGTGTGTGTGTGTGTGTGTGTGTGGGGGGGGGGTTGTGTGATGCACTGAATCTTGTACCACGCTGCCCCCTACCACAGCCACAACAGACGGCTGCTGGAGAGGAAACCACAGCACTTTACCTCTTCAGTAGCTCTACATTGTTTGTAAACTCAGACCAAAACCTAAAATTTCTATCCCATACTCTCCCTACAAGAACAGGTCCTTAACACCCCTTGTCCACCAAGGTACATTTATAAATGGCATGGTAAACAAGAGGTTAAAGCAAACTCAAGGCTGCTACTACAGCTGTGAGCTTGGTGTGAATTTCACCAATCCACAAAGAGCTCTTAGATAAAAATGATCCAGGTACCGAACACCTTTTATGGGGCTCTGACTATGGGTTTTCTGGGGCTCTGAACGTCCGTTCCCCCAGTTCTTTCCATCTGTGACTAATGAACCTAGAAGTAACTTGTAGTATTTCACTTCCAGTTTCAGAGCTGTTATTTCTTGGTTACTGTAGCTGAGGATGCAGCTAATCAAGCGCAATCTGTACTTGATTAGCTGCATTGGATGGCAGGGGAGATGCTAGAGATCTAGCAGACCCCTGATGTCTCCACAAAGAGAATCTGTCACTTGCCAATGCTATCCCATACAAAACAGAAAAACGTCAAAAAAGTGCCCTCGCTTTTTGCTCTGATAGTCATTAAACACGTAAAAATGTAAGCAGAAATCAATCCAATAGGGACATAGCAATAAAAAGTTGACAGAGGTCCTAACCCATCCTTTATCTTTTTTTTGGGGGGGGGAGAAGCAGGTAAATATATGGAAACTGTAACAAATGACCTGAATTTTAGTGAAAAATGTGGCCAAAACAGTGCAGGCAGCAGGGTGTGGGCAGTGCCATGTGAATTTTGGTTTTAGACACATTTGTTATGAGCCATAAGAAATGATGACACTGCTGCTATATTTATGTTCATCTACACCCTGGCAGACAGGGTGGGGTGTGCCTCCTGCCGTACTGAGGTGCTGCCATGGATTTAGCTTTTTGGTACATCCTAGATTTTAATGATGTACACTTATACAGGAATACCAGACGCCTTCCCAAACAAACCATCATTCAGGCAGTGCTTTATGTACAAGAGGAATAGGCTATTGGAATAGGAATAGGAGTACAATGCTAGACCTGGAAAGCTTTGTTTTTCTTAAACCTGCTGTATTATCCAGGCACAAAGGCAGACAAGGCTGAGATAAGGGGTGGAGGGGGCCAGGTAAAATGGGGAGGGGCAGAAGGGTCATAAGCCCCGGGCGCAGTGTTTATATGTTCATGGGGGAGAGGCCTGCTGGGAGCTACAGCCTCTCTAGTTTTCATCAATACTGTCAGAGCAGGGGCCTCATTAGCTGCTGGAGGGGGATTCTGCTGTCTCCTCCCTCCAATGGCAGCCACTGATATTGCACCTCATTTTCAGCGCAGTGATGCTGGGGAGTGAGGGAAATCTGCCCTTCTTCCTGTCTCCCCTTGTCATGTGACATATCATTGCCATTTTTCCTCTTGGCAACACCACCACTCCAGGAACCCTTTTTCCTTCCAGTGACACCACAGACACAGGGACAATTTTCCATCTAGTGACATCCCCAACACAGACATTTTGCCTTCCAATTAAACCAGCAACACAGGGACATTTTTCCCTTCCAGTGACACCACTGATGCAGGGACATTTTTCCCTTCCATTAAAACTCTACTAAAGGGAAAATGGCGCTGTTCAAATAATTAATTTGGAAAAAACTATATGTGAAACCAATCCACTACTGTGAATATTGCCAACTCTCCATATAAAGTGAATAGTGCTTCAAAAAATAAATAAATATATTCACTTTATATGGAGAGTTGGCAATATTCACAGTAGTGGATTGGTTTCACATATAGTTTTTTTCAAAATTAATTATTTGAACAGCGCCATTTTCCCTTTAGTAGAGTTTCAATGTTTTAGGACCCAACCTAGGTGGTGTTCCCAATTAGGGAGGCTGCAGTTCTTTCTACCGAAGCATGGATATTTGGTGTTTTTTATATTTTTCCCTTCCAGTGACACCACTGACGCAGGGACATTTTTCCCTTCCAGTGACACCACTGACGCAGGGATATTTTTTTTGGTGACACCACTGAGGGGTTTTTTTTTTTTTTTTTTGCTTCCATATACACTATGGATGCAAGGACATATTTTTTTCCTTTCCAATACTGACACAGGGGACACTTTTTGCTCAAATAATGCGTTTTGTGGCCGAACTGCCATTTCTTCAGAAAAGGTGCATTACAAAATAAATTACAATGGGCAAATGGTAAATAAATGAATAAGGAAAACTATTGTGGGGTGTTGCGCAGATGATTGAGTGTACTGTATATGATGGTGTATAAAGAAATAAATATTTCTAGTAAAGTATAAATTCAGTAGAAGCACAGTGCAAATTCACTAATCGAGCTCCAATTTTCTCTACAGAGATATAATGATCCATCTGTCTCGTCTGGGTAATGGTCAATCTCTATTTCTAACAATAAACCAGTAACTACTTAAATAGCATGTGTACACAGCTAGAAATCTTCAGACAACACTATTCTAGTACTACGGAAATAGTCAGATGCCCTTGTGTACCAAACCTCCTTCTTTTTTTTTTTTTTAGCAACCCTGAGCAGGGATTGTTTTGGAGGAAACAAAGGTCGGGTGGAGACCAGAGCATGCATAATACATTGTATGTGTTCACATCTACATAAAAACACTTGAAGTGGACTTCTTAAAATTCCCAGGTTGTAATTTAGTAGAATACCTGTCACCACTACCAAAATACATTATGTTAATTAAAATAATACTTGTTATAAATAAACGGGGCTCCCTGTAAAATTCTGGAATTTTAACACCATTTAGGTGACCCTCTACCCATGTAGAATAGAAGGGTCACAAAACCACCCCCTCCTAGCACAGCAATTTATACTAAATATTCTTTGCTTCCATGGAGCTCCATTTGGCTGCCAGGACCAAGAAAAAGCCTGTGAACCGTTGTGAGCTGACTTACACGGGGCAATGGACTCCATCTTCTGTCAGCGCACAGTCAAACAAGCATCTAGTGGTTTCACATGGGAGACGGAAAGTGTGTCATCTACCAGAACTAAACCCATCAAAATCGTAATAAGCGTATATTGATTGGTTTGCGCAAAAGTTATAGCGTCTACAAGATAGGGAATAGTTTTATGGCATTTTTATTATTATTTTTTGTTTTGTTTTTATTAGTAATGGCGGTGATCTGCGGTTTTTATCGCAAATGCGACATTATGGCGGACACTTTTGACACTATTTTGGGACCATTGTCATTTTATACAGTGATCAGTGCTCTAAAAATGCACTGATTACTGTGTAAATGACACTGGCAGGGAAGGGGTTAAACACTAGGGGGTGATCAAGGGGTTAAGTGTGTCCTAGGGAGTGATTCTAACTGTGGAGGGGATGGGCTAGCTAGGACATGACAGTGATCACTGCTCCCAATGACAGAACAGTAGATCTCTGTCATGACACAAGGCAGAACGGGGAAATGCCTTGTTTACATAGGCATCTCCCTGTTCTACCTCTCCACACCACAATTGCAGGCCGCCGACGAACATCAAGTTCCCGGGGCACGCACGGCCGAAAGGCGGCAAATTTAAAGGGAAGTACCTGTACGCCCATTTGCCTGCCTGTGTCATTCTGCCGATGTATATGTGTGTGTGTGTGTGGAGGTCGGCAAGCGGTTGAAGGTGCACAGACATACCAGAAGCCCAGCACAGTACATAGGCCAGCTGAAGGCCTCCAGACAGGAATTGGTCACCTCCAGGCATACCTGCGGCTTGGCTCAGGTACCCCCATAGCAACCAGGAGGGAGGGGCCAGAAGCACCAGCAAGGATCCCAAGAAGAGGAGGATGGGGCTGCTCTGTGCAAGACCAATACACAGAGTAGGTAAGTATAACATGTTTGTTATTTTTAACAAAAAAAAATCAAGACTTTAGTATCATTTTAGGGACATTCACACTGCCCCGCTGTGCTTTTTCTAAAGAGCAGCGAACCCGTGGTTTTCATGCAGGTTAGCTGCCTATCCCATACACTTCTATGAAGTCCTGCAGTTTTGGTGTGGTTTCAGAAAGCGCACCAAAACTCCTCCATGTGGCATCTTTGATTATCTTTCTGAAACTACACAAAAACCCCAGTCTATAAAACCAAGTCTATACCCTGCATGAAAAGCACAGGTTATTTTTGGAGAATAAAGATATCATTTAGTGTCACTTTATTCTATTTCTTACTTTTTGTGAGTCCCATGATGGGCTCCTTGTTAGTTTAGAGGTAGGGGCCATGCTGTGCAGAGGGGTTTCCACATCGATGTACAAATCTATACTAACACCTGCTGCTTTTTAATATTTCATAAATAATGTAAAGAGTGGCGTTATTTCTTTTGTTTCACTTTTGGCCATGCACCCTACTAATTTACCCTGGGCGATAGCGCAGACAAGATGTTGAATGTTTCATAAACTAGCTGTCATGAAGGTTCTAGTGTAAAAGTGTATGATAAATGTATTCTGTAATTTGCTTCACTGAGCACAAACAAGTATACATTTAGTAATGAAGAAAGAGCAGTTCTCCCCTGCAGCGCCCGCGGCGTGTTCCATGACTGCCGCCCCTGAGCACCTTCAGTATGATGGGCCTCCTGTATAACCAGAAAATACTACAGATGAGCGGAGTTGTCACTCTACACTGATCGTATCTACGATCTTCTGTGCTGCTTCACTTCTAATGAACAACCATGTAAACAGGGTCTATCCAGGAAAGTCATATTTAACCACTTCAGCCCCGGAAGGATTTACCCACTTCCTGACCAGGCCATTTTTTGCAATACAGCACTGCGTCATTTTAACTGACAATTGCGCGGTTGTGTGACGCTGTACACAAACCCAATTGTCATCCCTTTTTTCCCACAAATGGAGCTTTCTTGTGGTGGTATTTGATCACCTCTGCGGTTTTTCGTTTTTGCGCTATAAACAAAAAAAAGTGACAATTTTTTACTTGCTATAATATATATCCAAAAATATATATATATATATATATATATATATATATATATATATATATATATATATATATATATATATATATATATATATATATATATATATATATATATATATATATAAAAATGTATTCATCAGTTTAGGTCGATATATATATTCTACATATTTTTGGCGTATATTGATTGGTTTGCGCAAAAGTTAACGCATCTACAAACTTTGGGAGAGATTTAGAGACTTTTATTTTTATTTTATTTTTACTGGTAATGGCGGCAATCTGCGATTTTTTTTTTTTTTTTTTTTTTTTTTTCGGGATTGAGGCGGTCAAATCTGACCCCCAAATGACACTTTTTGGGGACCAGTGACATTAATACATTGATCAGTGCTATAAAAATGCACTGATCAATGTAATAAATGACACTGGCAGGGAAGGGGTTAACACTAGGGGGGGTACAAGGGGTTCCCTCAGCGTGTTCTAACTGTAGGTGGGTTGCCTGGGACATGACAGAGATCACTGTTCCCAATCACAGATGAATGTATGTAATTTGTGTTAGGATATATAACCTGCAGATTTTATTATAATCTAATGTCTGATGCTTCAAACACGTCCCTGACTGCGTGTTGGTTCTTGACTATGACTGATTTTGTTATGAAGTTATTGCAAAGAACAAGTATAACTCCTCAGCACCCCTAATCAGATGCAACTGCTGTTCAGATATTTTGATGGCCGCTGGGACTGGCTGTCAAAATGCAATAGTCGCAGTGGGAGATTCATCCATCCGCATTGCATAGAGTGAATGGAGGAATCTGCTATTATTATTATTATTATTATTATTATTATTATATTTATTTATTTTTCTTTTCTTCATTCAGCCCACAGGCTGAATAAAAAAGAAAAAGAAAAACCTAATCCTGTATAGTTGACTAAAGCACCCCCTAAAGCCAGGTACACACGTGGGTTGAATGAAAAAAAATAACTGTCAGCTCTGGTCGGAGCTGCTGTACTAACTACGCAGGGTTAGTACAGCAATCTCCCCTGCTGAGCTGTTGTGTTCTGACAGGGGGATGCCCCATCTCTCCCCCTCCAAATTTCAGGCTGGTTTTATCTTGTGTGTCGAACTTGTCAGATGTGATCAGGCTGATAACAGAAGAATGGAGCAGCAGAAAGACACGGGACTCAGGGCTTTGGAGAGAGAGAGATAAGAAAACACTACAGATGTGCTTAGATCAAATTTCATAAATCCGGTTTACTTCCACTTTAAGGCAATGTACATTGTATGTGTATGTTAATACACTGCAATGCATAGCACAGTGCATGTGCAAAAAAAAAAAAAAAAAACACACGTTCTTTTACATTTCTCTGATAAATGCACATTTCCCCATGTCTTGTCTCTTTAAACAGTGCTAGCACAGAAAAATGCGTTGATCCTGCCAGAAATCCAGAAAGCTTCTAATATTCTAAGCACTCTGGATCTGCTGTACTGAAATCCCAAGCAATGTTATGAGCCCTGCTCAGTTCACCTTTCTGGACTACAGAACACCTCCCACTATGTTATAGAGATGAGGAGAGTGGGTGTTCTGTGGCCCAAAATCAGGAGTGAGCAGCCTGGCAGGCTCGCCAGGTAGTTTTTAATTAAAGCTGCAGGTTTAAAAATATTGAAAATGATTTCTGAAATTGCTTGTTTACATTTTTTTCATCTTGAATATTGATTTTGTAATTCGATTTTTATATAATATACGGAAAGCTAAATATTACATTTTCAATTTTCCTGGTGCCTCCAGCGAGGGAGGGTCGCTGCAAAAAGTTTTGTTTCATTTTGATTATAAAGCTTTTTTCTCAAAGTAGCGGGAAGTAAGCGCGACTAGATCCAGGCTATAGTATGTCATGAAGGTGGTAAAAGATGACCAACTTGCTGCATGACAGTTTCTTGAGAAACTTGTGCTAAAGCCGCCCAAGAAGAGGCCATTCTCCATGTCAAGTGAGCTTTGATTGAGACTAGTTACAAGAATGTCGTATTGGGGGGGGGGGGGACTGACTCTTTCTTTTATAGAGTTAAAGTGGTCCCAAAACATTTGAAGTTTAGGTATGAATTTTATTAGTTGGGCCAATGTAAGTATTCGTTAGTCTAGTTGGACCAATGTAAGTATTCATGGCTCATACTTAGCTGATCCCCGTGTGAGCTGAGAATCACTGTAAGGCTCAGTTTCCACTAGTGTGACTTGTCATGCGACTTGGGACTGCAAAGTCGCATGACAAGTCGTACCCCATGATTTCCAATGAGTACCGTTCATATCTGTGCGACTTCAAGTCGCAACGACTTAAAAGTAGTCCCTGCACTACTTTGGTCCCACTTTGATGCGACTTGAGGTCCATAGACCTCAAGAATACACAGGCATTGCTTCAAGTCCCATCAAAATCCCATCAAAATCCCATCAAAATTGCGCAACTTTGGGGTTGCAATAGTGGAAACCTAGCCTAAAAGTCACCGCTACTACAGTGATAGCAGCAGCCTTCCAGGTCCAACATCACAGAGGGTCACGCACTTGGCGCTTCTGCCATTGACAGAACACCTTGTATTTTACAATACAAGGCATTCTCTGATTGGATGAGGTGGGATGGTGACCTCACAATCTCTCTCTCTCCGCCAATCAGAAAACACCTTGTATTCATTGAAAAAATACAAGGTGTTCTGTGAATGGTGGCTCAATGTACATATTTGCCAGGACATAGGGGATCTTCAAATAACATCCAAAGTTTTTCATCAAAGTGATCACATCATAGCAAAAAAATGCAACATTTCAGGGCCACGCAGAACCCCTTTTGTCAGGCATGTAATAATCTTCACATGTGAAGCTTCCAGTCTCCAGTGGGCTGTTGCTGTAGCACCTGCTATCCTCAAGGCTTCATTTACACTTGTGCAACTTTGGACATCAAATTTGCATGACAAGTTGTTCCCCATGTTTTTCCAATGATAAACATTCATATATGTGCGACTTAGAGTTGCAGCAACTTCAAAGTAGTTTATGCACTACTATGGTCTGACTTTCATGCAACTTGAAGGCCATAGATTTCAATGTTAATCCTCAGAAATTGCATGTCGTACCTGAATGTTGTACAATGCAACTTGTGTGCAACAGTTGTCCATTATAACTGGTCAAAGTCGTATCCAAGTTGCACTCATCAAAAATTGCATCAAAGTTACACTCCAAAGTCGGGTGCAACTTTGGAGTTGTACAAGCGTGAATGGAGCCTTAAGGTTAGGTTCACCACTGGGAACATGTTCCACTCGTTTTTAGGATGGAACATGTAACATGCTCCTGCAGCCTCTCCCCGATTCCCCTGTCTAATTTAGACAGCAGGCTGGGGATCTTCTCCCCACACCTGCTGTCACAATTTGGAAAGAACATGGCTGTGTGGGGCTCCTCCCACTTGGCCGCGTCATTTGTGAATGAATAAACTTCAAGTACCAACATCCTTTGTGGGTGACAGCTTGTAGAGCTCAACTACCAGGGCGCTGGTGAGTGCTCCTGGTAGTCCATTGATCCTTCTTGTCATTCAGTAGCTGCCTGCCCATACGAGGTACGAGAAGACAGCTATGCAGACAGTCAGCAGGAGCCGGAGATTGCACCCGTGATCTGCTGATCATGAGTGCAAGGATTTATAGGTGCCCAAAAATAAATAAATGCACATTTTTATTTTTATTTTTTTTCCTACCTGCAAAAAATGTGCATTTATTTATGTTTAAATGTGAATGTATTCTTTAAGCTTACTCCAGAAAAGTGTGCAGCGGGAATATTGGCCATGGTCTGTAAATGGGGGCAGTTCAGAGCGAGTGCCCCTCTTCTGTGATTACTGTGCAGCTGTTAGGCATTGAACCACGGGAGACTGGTGCTGTCACTGTAGTAGTGTGTTTTGATATTAGTATGTATGTGTGTTTTTGATATTACTATTATTATACAGCTTTTATATAGCGCCAACAGTTTGCGCAGCGCTTTACAACATGAGGGCAGACATTAGTTACGTTATAATTTGGTACAAGAGGAATCAGAGGGTCCTGCTTGTTAGAGCTTACAATCTAAAAAGGTAGGGTCAATTGATACAAAAGGTAATAGCTGTGGGGGATGAGCTGATGGAGGAAGTAAAACCGTGTTAGTTAGAAGCAGGATAAGCTTCTTTGAAGAGAAGGGTTTTCAGGGATCGCCTAAAGATGGATAGATTAGGGGACAGTCGGACAGATTGGGGTAGGGAGTTCCAAAGAATGAGAGAAGCTCTGGAGGAGAGCATGGGAGGAGGAGACAAGGGAGCTAGAGAGCAGGAGGTCTTGGGAGGACTGAAGAGAGCGGCTTGGTTGGTATTCTGGGACTAGGTTAGTGATGTAGCTGGGGGCAGAGTTATGGATGGCTTTGTAAATTATTGTTAATACTTTGAATTTTATTTGTTAGGCGAGTGGAAGTCAGTGGGGGGATTGGCAGAGAGGGGTGGAGGACACTGAATGATTGATAAGGTGGATGAGTCTTGCAGCGGCATTCATTATGGACTGAAGGGGGTATCTATCTTTATCTATCTATCTATCTATCTATCTATCTATCTATCTATCTATCTATCTATCTATCTATCTATCTATCTATCTATCTATCTATCTATCTATCTATCTACCTATCTATCTACCTATCTATCTATCTATTAAATCAGTGCAGTGAATTTGGCACATGAAAAAGGGAAATGGGAAAACCTCCAATTTGCTGTTACAAAATTGCTACAGCTAATTCTAAAATAAATATCATCCTTGTATAACGATTGATTGTGTTTACACTGGTTCAGATGTAGAGGCCAGAATAAAGCACGTGAAGGTATAATGACATCCTGTTTCTGTGACTCATAGTTGTTTCTGTATACTGAAACCAGTGACTTTCCCCTAGGTATCTGAATCATTATTGCCTATCATTCTCACACAGGCTTTAATTACCAGTCCGTGTTCTGTCAAAATAGCCAACTCGCCAAAATACCCAATTACATCACTTCTGGTGACTCTCCAGCGGCAGAGTGATGAGTTGGCTCTACTGGCCATGTGCACCCGACAGAATAACAGAAACCCCGGTACATTACTAACCTATTTTGAAAACTTGTTGAGTTCTCCAACAGCTGCCAGTGCGCATGTGCAAGGTACGTCACTAACCTGCACACTGGCAGCTGAACTCGGAGAACTCGATGAGTTTTCAAAATAGGTTAGTGATGTACCGGGGTTTCTGTTATTCTGTCGGGTGCACATGGCCAGTAGAGCCAACTCATCACTCTGCTGCTGGAGAGTCACCGGAAGTGACGTAATTGGGTATTTCAGCAAGTTGGCTATTTTGACAGAACACCGGCCCTCAATGACCCAGAGAGGGATAGGTGTGTTCTAATTATTTCACTTTTCATTTCCTGTCCATTAGACACAGCAGGAAGTAAGATGAATTCCCTGCAACATAAAATCCCCTCTAAAGATGGCCATACATTAGAATATTTTCCAATGAATGTTTGTATAAAAAGTCAAATACTTTCAATGATTTAATAAATGTAATTTTATATGAAGTTTAACATTTTAATTTTTGGAATGAATGTAATTTCCTGACTCAAAACCACAGACACTGTTAGAAATTAATTTGTTTGAAAAAAAAACTTCCATCCTGTCCCCTCGAATTTTTCTCTTACTATGGTCAAAAAATATAGTTGATTTGACCCCAGTAAAGTTTTACAAAATAAAATGAATGTTTTGAAACCAAAAAATTTCAAACAAAATTCTACTACTGTATAGATAGTGTTAGGCTGGCCATACATTATACAATTTTCTTATTCAATTTTCTTTAGATTTCCCATCACCTATGTAGGGCCCAGGCCTGCCTGATTGCATAGAAATGGAAAGTGTTTAGGTTTAAGCTCATATTATATGGACTTGGTAAATCTAAGGCTGGGTTCACACTTATGCGAATTGGAAGTGGGTTTCCCTGCATCTAATTCGCATGTCAGGAGATTGTGACCGGCTCATCTCTGGAGCGGCTGCTGAACAAATTGCACAGGAGTCCTGTGCGTCTTCTGGTCCGAATTCAGGCCTGATTCATCCCTGAAATGGAGAACGGGGATGCACCAGACCCTGCTGTGAGACGCATTTGGCATAAGTGTGAACCCAGCCTCAAGGAAAATTGTATAATGCAGTGTTTCTCAACTCCAGTCCTCAAGGCGCCCCAACAGGTCATGTTTTCAGGCTCTCCATTACTTTGCACAGGTGATTTGATCAGTTTCACTGCCTTAGTAATTACCACAGCTGTTTAATCTGAAGGAAATCCTGAAAACCTGACCTGTTGGGGCGCCTTGAGGACTGGAGTTGAGAAACACTGGTATAATGTATGGCCAGCCTTAGACCGGTCTCATTGGAACAAGAACCTCCATTGGGAAAATGCCTCTTTTATTTTGGGTGATAACTCAATAGAAGTCCTAGGTGAAGGATACCAGAGCAATTACATCTCTGTGCTACAATGTCTACTAAGATTTAACCTCTTCACGCCGGCCACATGCATATATGCGACCTCTCAGCGTGTGGGCCTTAATGCCGAGTGGCCACATACATGCGGTCCTGTATAAACCACTTACCATGCTGAGTGCGCACTCCCTGCATGCTCCCAACATGGTAGCCAGCGGGTACTGGAAAGCTCTCGATCATGTGACTGCCAATCACCCGAATGTCCACCTCCCAGCTTTTAGAGCCCTTAAAAGGCCGGTAGGAAGGGGTTAAAGAGTTTTTCCACTTTGGCAGCCAAAGTGGGATGACACCTTCTTTATATTTGTTACACATTCCTACATAAGTACAGTATAAACATTTGAATATTGCTGCTTACCTCTTTTACATGCTACTTAGCTTCCCTTGTCCATAAAATATTAAGAAGGGGACTGGAGAGTTATGTTTGTCATAATTAAATCTGTCTGTCTGGGAGATCTCAATATCTGTTGTAAACTAGATGTGCACACTGTCTGCCTTAGCGAGGGGTTAAAAATTTCAAGGCTTGGGCTTTACAGTGTATGTGCACTTAAAAAAAATATATATATAATATATATTAAATAATTTCTACATAAGACTCTATGGGCAGCTTCTATTGCTTAGAAAAGCTTGCAATTAGGGGACTGATGCAGGGACATTTTTTTTTTATTATTTGTATCTCACACTGTGTATATGTATATATTAATAATAATATCTGTGAATGGGCACACATAACATAGTGGGGGTTTCTCAAATTTGACCGCAAAAGTGGAATTACACTTTAACTAATTGTTTCACATAATCTTTTTAGCAGTACATTGAACATTAGGCAGTAAGCAAACATGTTATCCCTGAAGTTGAAAAAAAATGGGCACTGCAGTTTGTTGTGTGTGGGGCGGTATAGCTGCAAACTGGTCAGGGTGCCCATGGTGACCTGTGTACACAGACAAAAGTGCCTACAATGAGCATCAGAACTGGACCACAGAACAATGGAAGGCAGGGGCCTGGTCCGGTGAATCATTTTCGTTCACATTATGTGAATGGCTGGGTGCGTGTACCGTCACTTACCATTGGAAGAGATGGCACCAGGATGCCGTATGGGATGAAAGCAAGCCATCGGAGGCAATGTGATACTTTTGGGCAACGTTCTGCTAGGAAACCTCAGGTCCTGCCATTCATGAGGATGTTACTTTGACACATGCCACCTACCTAAAATATTGTTGCCAACCAAGTGCACCCCTTCATGGAAACTGTATTGCCTGATAACAATGGCTGCTTTCAGCAGGATAATGTGCTCTGCCAAACTGCAAATATGGTTCAAGAATGATTTGAGGAACACCACAACAACTTCAAGGTATTGAATTGGCCTCCAAATTCTCTAGATCTCATTCCAATCAAGCATTTGTAGAATGTGCTGGTAAAAATTCTGATTCATAGTGGACCCACCTCACAGCTTACAGAAATTGAGAGCATGGTGCCATATACCACAGCAATCCTTCATAGGTCTAGCGGTGTCCATGCCTTGACAGATTAGGAAGTTTTTGGTGGCAAGAGGGACCTACTCCATATTAGATAGGTGGTCAAAAAGTTATGGTTGATTGGTGGATAAGGTTATTGTTAACAAACATGCAATTGATAAGAGATCACATCGCTTGAGTTGCCCTAGGAAATTCTCTCCCACACTATTCGAAACCTAAAGTGATTCTAAAGCCTAAACCTTTTTTACTGTAATGCATTCAGGTAAAAAATGTTTAGCCATCAGTATCCCCCCCCCACACCCCCCTTTACTTACCTGAGCCCTCAAAGCCAGTGAGCGGGGGGCGGGGCTGAGTCCCGCTGTCTGTGTTTAATGGAGCTTCCCATAAGGCGGACTGGACAGAGAGGAGGGGCCAGGAGCACCGACGAGGGACCTGGGAAGAGGCGGTTTGCTGATGCTCTATGCAATTCTTAAAGAGAGTGCTCCTAATCTCAGCTGGTTACCTGTATAAAAGACAACTGTCTACAGAAGCAATCAATCAGATTCCAATCTCTCCACCATGGCCAAGACCAAAGAGTTGTCTCAGCAATGGCGGCCCATCCATTAGGACCCCCTCCCTCCCATCCATGCATCTGGCCCCCTAATCTACATGCATGGCGCCGGATGCATGGATTCCAATGGGGGGGTCGGGGGTTAAGCACGTGATTAGAGTCAGGGCAAAAAGAGCAAAGCGAAAGAGAATGAAAGGTGTAGGAGAGGGGAGCTGTAATGCTTTGTGTAATTACTATAGGTGAAGGTACAAGTGTAATTGCTCATAAAGCATATCAAAACCCCAAGTAATGATCTATTGCAATTTATCAAACCTTAGACGTGGTTCCACATAATGGCATTTAAACAGAAATTAAAGGGAAAGTAGAGAGGTTCTGGGTCAGTTTTATTTTATATATGTTTTTTAACTGATTTTTACTGAGTTTTGTATCTGTATTTTCATTAAAACCTTGGTTTTTAAGCAAACCTACACATATAGTGAACCTGAACTGTGGAAGCCGTGCCCAAAAAAGGAAATCCAAGAACTGGTCATCAGCATTAGGATCAATGCACACCGGGCATTTCACCTTGGTGCATAAGGCTCCAGGGTTTGGCTGCAGGTGGAGAGCACAGGTGTCCAATCCATCCTCGCTGCCAGCAACCTGTCATCCCTATGAGATTTCACACTGCTGATATACAGCTATGAGGCTCCAGGCATAGGAGTGCCAAGGCACACAAAGTGCACTGCTATTTTCAGAAGAATTTTTAGGCAAAAGGTACATTTTCAGAATACTGCTCAGGCACTGTTAATATTTCTAGATACTCTAGAAATTGCAAATATTTGCTTTTTGACATCTGGCCCATTTAAAGGCTAAGTTTGCCTTTTCTAGAAAATCTCCTATGCAGTCAAGGGGTCCTGGTAAGTATTTAAAAACTGTGCAGCTTTGAAAAATATTCATTAAATTGTGCATTGTGGGCGCATGGGCGCTGCCCCCCCCAACACCTCCACCGCCCTCCCTATTCATGTGCCCGGCCCCTTTCAGGACGTCGGACACATGAAATACTATGGCTGGGATAGGCGAGGGGGGGTTGTATTTTGAAGCACGAGATTAGAGCCAGAGGCTCTAATAGGCTTCAAATTTGTGGGGGCTCGGGGGGCAGAGCACTGCGTCCCGTTCCCACCCTGTTGTGTGACATAGCAAATTAATTTTCACTATTTTCACACTAATGTTCCCCCCTGCCAATCAGGAGGCAGGTCAGTGAGACCTGTCTCCCGATTGGCCAAAGCATCAGGCAATCCTATTGGATGCCTAATGCTTTGGAGGAAGAGGAAACACAGCGGAGGAAGCCTGAAGAGCTGAGCGGACACCGGAGCTGCCGCTTCCCGCCACTGCAGAATAGGAGGAGAGCTCCGTCACTCCAGGAGAGGAGCAGCGCCCCGCCACACGAGCGGTAAGTGCCGTTGGACCGGCCGCGGGGGTTGGTGAAGTGACACCCGGGGGATGCGCCTGGCTGCATTTGATGGGCACAGTGAGGTTGCAATTGATGTTTTTTTTTTTTTTTTTTTTTTTTTTAGTATATAGTATTTTTCAGAATTCTTTCTTGTTTGCGCCCCCCCACAAATTTTGAGCACCAGCCGCCACTGGTCATACCTGTAGGCCATTTCAGCCCCCTTGGAAGCCTGACTTAAAATCTACCAATTCTCAATCCCACAATCCCATGTCTTTTGGACACTCACTCCAGGCATTACAGGAGCAAAATACTAAAATTGTTTTCTATTCTAGCCTCCTGTCCCCTGATTGGCTCGTGGTACTGTGCCACTTTGTCAGGGCTCTGGGCTTTGGATTGCATTAGCTTCCTGTATCTTGTGCCTTCCCTGGTCTTGCTTTTGTTCCTTTATTTTGCCTGGGTACAAATTATACCACCTGCCCTCACGCTTGCCTGGATGACATACTATGCTATTATCTGCCACCAGCTCGGACCACTGCTTGCTTGACAACAGGTCAGCCACCAGCCTGATCACCCTTTACACAGTATCTGCATTGAAAGTACCCATCGTGATGCCATCAGACATGTTATTTGAACTCTCTCTCCCTCTGGGTTTCTGAGCAGCACCAAGGGTCTGCAAATATAGCATTGCATCTATTGTTCCGGGGGCATCCAATTATTGCTAGGCCTACTTGACTTAAGGGAATGTCAATGAAATCGCACTAACGTCTTCCAATTTTTCCAGAACGGGACACTAACCAGTGATCTTTGGAATCCTTTGGGCAGGCACAAGTTACATGTGACCCCTGCATTATGAGAGGATCAAACCACAGTTCTAAGGAATCTGGAACAAATCTTGCATCAATCCTTAGCAATGTTTTGTCATCAATTATTTTAGAACTGGAATTACTTGTATTTTAAATAAGCAGAGACGGCAGAATTATGTATTTTTACATTTCCCTCTCTGCTGTCAATGTCCTGAGAAACAAATTACTAGCTTTAGGGTTAACGCAGATATGTCATGTGAAAAGACTGCAAAACGAAAGAAGTTCTCAGACTGAGTTACTGTGAAACTGGTAAAATGAAGAAAATTCTCGGTCACCTTGGCCTTCAGCTTGCAACTTGGCTGCAAAAAAGTAAAATGTAGTTACCCATAGTATCCCATCAGATTCACTTTTAAACCTAATGAATTGTCGTAGGCAGTTGCATCACTTCAATTTTCTTGCTTCACCTTTTTATATCAGCCCCTGTTGTTCTGTTGTGTGTGTGTTTTATTTTTTGTTTTTTGTTTTTTGTTTTTTTTTTAACAGCATGAGCACATAAAGAAATCCAGTACTATATTAATTTGTCATTTCTTTCAGGTGTTGTGTGCATTTTAACTACATATTATATTATTGCAGAATTGATATGAAAATTATTTAGGATAAAACGTTTTGCATTTTACATATGCTATGTGTTATATGTTGCTACTAGCATTCTCTACTAGAATGTTCACGGTATAGCTGAAAGCCACAGGGAGTGGTGTTCAATGGTATTTTACACAGGTATAGACCTGCTAAGAACAAATTAATATACATATGTATTACCGCTTTATGAAGTGTTCTATAATGTGCACAATAGGCTTTTTTATTTTAACTTAAATGTATGTAAAGGAGATGTAGAGGTGTGTGTGTATATATATATGTGTGTGTGTATACACAGTATCGATTGTATAACAGTGTAAATTTGGTGTCCCCTCAAAATAACTCAACACACAGCCATTAATGTCTAAACCACTGGCAA
This sequence comes from Lithobates clamitans, assembly GCA_037952925.1. Taxonomy (NCBI): domain Eukaryota; kingdom Metazoa; phylum Chordata; class Amphibia; order Anura; family Ranidae; genus Lithobates; species Lithobates clamitans. The sequence goes on from JBBGZY010000800.1 coordinate 3,744,730, forward strand.
CAAAAGTGAGTACACCCCTAAGTGAAAATGTCCAAATTGGGCCAAAAGTGGCAATATTTTGTGTGGCCACCATTATTATCCAGCACTGCCTTAACCCTCTTGGGCACGGAGTTCACCAGAGCTTGACAGGTTGCCACTGGAGTCCTCTTCCACTCCTCCATGACGATTTCATGGAGCTGGTGGATGTTAGAGACCTTGCGCTCCACCACCTTCCATTTGAGGAATCCACAAATGACAAGTAAAATGGGTAGAGATCAGTTTTCCAGAGATACTGGAAAGGTTTTTTTATGTACCAACATCCCAAAAGATTCTACACACGTTTTTGTGATGCTCCACAAATGCTATTAGGTCTGGAGACATGCTTGGCCATTCTATCACCTTTACCCTCCCTCAGCTTCTTTAGCATGGCAGTGGTCATCATGGAGGTGTGTTTGGGGTTATTATAATGTTGGAATACTGCCCTGCGGCCCAGTCTCTGAAGAGAGGGGATCATGCTACTGCTTCAGTATGTCACAGTACATGTTGGCATTCATGGTTCCCTCAATGAACTGTAGCTCCCCAGTGCCGGCAGCATTAATGCAGCCCCAGACCATGACACTCCCACCACCATGCTTGAATGTAGGCAAGACACATTTGTCTTTGTAATCCTCACCTGGTTGCCGCCACACACGCTTGACACCATCTGAACCAAATACGTTTATCTTTGTCTCATCAGACCACAGGACATGGTTCCAGTAATCCATTGTCCTTAGTCTGCTTGTCTTCAGCAAACTGTTTGCAGGCTTTCTTGTGCATCATCTTTAGAAGAGGCTTCCTTCTGGGATGACAGCCATGCAGACCAATTGGATGCAGTGTGCGGCGTATGGTCTGAGCACTGACAGACTAACCCCTCACCCCTTCAACCTCTGCCGCAATGCTGGCAGCACTCATACGTCTATGTCCCAAAGACAACCTCTGGATATGATGCTAAGCATGTGCACTACACTTCTTTGGTTGACCATGGCGAGGCCTGTTCTGAGTGGAACATATCCTGTTAAATTGCTGTATGGTCTTGGCCAACGTGCTACAGCTCAATTTAGGGGTCATGGCAATCTTCTTATAGTCTAGGCCATCTTTATGTAGAGTAACAATTCTTTTCTTCAGATCCTCAGTGTTCTTTGCCATGAGGTGCTATGTTGAACTTCCAGTGACCAGTATGAGAGAGTGAGAGCGATAACACCAAATTTAACACACCTGTTCCCCATTCACACCTGAGACCTTGTAACCCTAATGAATCACATTCATCACATCCCATTTTGGACACTTTCACTTAGGGTTGTACTCACTTTTGTTGCCAGCAGTTTAGACATTAATGGCTGTGTGAGTTATTTTGAGGGGACAGCAAATTTACACTGTTATACGAGCTGTGCACTCACTACTTTACATTGTAGCCAAGTGTCATTTCTTCAGTGTTGTCACATGAAAAGCTATAATAAAATATTACAAAAACGTGAGGGGTGTACTCACTTTTGTGAGATACTGTAGATGTTAGTGTTGGTCGGCTTGCAGTGGGGCCCTTCTGTAGGTGGTGCACATGAAGCTGTCTCTTTAGAAGTATGTAGTAGATAGCTGCAGGGCTGCTAAATAAAGGGCAATCTCTGTTGCGCTGTGTGTGGCGAGGGATTAAGTGTTGTATCTCCGCTCACCACTCCTGACAGGCGATGGGTCTGGTTCCATATACTTGGCAGTCAGCAGTTTGATATCAGGTCCCAGAGGCTCAGTCTTTTAGCTCTGGTTCACACAAAGTGCAGTCTCTGCCAGAATCGGCAGCAGGTCCTTTCTCCCACTGATGTAGATGCAGAAGGGCACAAGCAGCATACCCCCTCTCTATGACTCTCTTTCTGGTGTCATGTCTCGCCACAGGTCCTCTTGACTCTGCTTCCCCTTAGCAAAGACCCTTCCATTACTAGATTTACCTGGGAAAAGCAGGCCTGTCACTCCTCCTCTGTGTCCAGGGACTTTGGCTCATGTAGTTCAGAGTCCACCTGTCCCTATTCACTTGTATTGTGCTGCATTCCTTTAAAACTAGGGTTCCCAATAACCATGGCGCCTCCACAGCAAGTTCTCTCCCTATCTCTGATTTGGTTCCAGCTCTCCTGCTCCCTGATTGGCTCAAGTCCGCTGCCAGAAGGGAAGGGGTTGAAGCAGGAGTGGAGGATTTCACAAAGCTCTTCAGCCAGCAATGAGGAGGAGAAAAACTGGCTGCATTCTCTATTTAAATAGCAGCCCAGCAGGAGGGGCGTGTGGGGGCTGGAGATTACACAGCCAGCGGCACCGGGCTACACATGAAAAGTAGATTACGGGACCAATAAATTGTGATGTATGGATTATTTTTGGAAAGTAAGGATACCGCTTAGTGTCACTAAGTCTGTGGGCAATACAATTGACCCGGCCATCTCATCTTTCTGTGGACATTAAAACAGAACTAAACTGTATCTGAGCACCACAAACTGAAAACACTGTTTAATTTTTAATATTCAAAGCCCCCCCCCCCCCCCTTAGCATTTCTAGCCATGGCCATCTTGAGTAAGGGCATATGATTCATGTAGCATTTACTTCTTGGAAACCATCTGCCCTTAAGCCAGTCATGCAGGCAGGAGGCTGTGCTTAGCTGGGAAAACCCCTCTTCCAGATGCGAGACAAAAAAATGTCCATGAAGACTCCTGGGATATGTGACATTATTTTGACCTAGGCAAGAGACCAGGAAGCAACTAAAGAAATGTAGGGAAATAAAAAAAAAGGCTAAAACAAATAATGAGCAAACTTTAATAGTAACATGAAGATTTTCTCTTTTTAGGTCATTGCAGTGGTCATGGATCTTTTCACAGACGTTGACCTCTTATGTGATCTCATAGAAGCAGCAAGCAAAAGAAGAGTACCTGTTTACCTCATACTTGATGAAAAAAATCTGAATTACTTTATAGAAATGTTTCAGAAGTTGGGATTCGACAAAATTCATGTACCTGTAAGTTTTTATTGTAATATTGTAAAAATATATTTGAAGCATGTCTTCCAAAGGGTTTGGCTGTAAGTCCAAGTTTCTGGGGTTTAGCCATGGCTGTGAGATGGGGCTTCATTGAAGAAAGTGAGGTTTACATGTGCTTTCTTATTCTTTGAAAATAGATGTATTTTTCTATCTTAGAGTCGCCTCATCTTGCAGTACCCTGAAAACTTATTCATACCCCTTGAAATTTTCCACATTTTGTCATGTTACATTCAAAAACGTAAATGTATTTTATTGAGATTTTATGTGATAGACCATCACAAAGTGGCACATAATTGTGAAGTGGAAGGAAAATGCTAAATGGTTTTCAAAGTTTTTTTACAAATATGTGAAAAGCGTGGCGTGCATTTGTATTCAGCCCCCCTGAGTCAATACTTTGTAGAATCACCTTTCACAGCAATTACAGCTGCAAGTCTTTTTGGGGATGTCTCCACCAGCTTTGGACATTTAGAGAGTGAAATGTTTGCCCATTCTTCTTTGCAAAATAGCTCAAGATCTGTCAGATTGCTGTTGATACTGATGGAGTTATTGCAAACGCATTTTCAAAGGCTTTTTTTTTTTCTAGTGATATCAAGAATAATATTATTCATTTTTTTTTTTTTTTTTTTTTTAAATTTGGGCAAGTTACTCTTTCTATTTTCGGATGATGGGTTGAACAGTACTCCGTGAGATGTTCAAAGCTTGGGATATTTTTTTTATAACGTAACCCTGCTTTAAACTCCTGCAACTTTATCTCTGATCTGTCTGGTGTGTTCCTTGGCCTTCATGATGCTGTTTGTTCACTAAGGTTCTCTACAAACCTCTGAGGGCTTCACAGAACAGCTGTATTTATACTGAGATTAAATTACAGACAGGTGGACTCTATTTACTAATTAGGTGACTTCTGAAGGCAAATGGTTCCACTAGATTTTAGTTAGGGGTATCAGAGTAAAAGGGGCTGAATACAAATGCATGCCACACTTTTCACATATTTGTAAATAATTTGGAAAACCATTTATCATTTTCCTTCCACTTCACAATTATGTGCCACTTTGTGTTAGTCTATCACATAAAATCCCAATAAAATACATTTATGTTTTTGGTTGTAACATGACAAAATGTGGAACATTTCAAGGGGCATGAATACTTTTTGAAGGCACTGTGGCAGGTCCTTTCCTATGTTGAAATTGATTTACTCTCAATTTCCTGCAAACTTGCATCTCTACCACCCACTCTACCCCCAAGGGGGTACCAACAGATAATGCGCCCCAAAAGTGGTTCTAAAGACTTACTTTTTTATTTTTTTATTTACCTTCATGCATTATTCTTCTGTATCCAGCTCCCCCCAACACCCACCTTTATACTTACCTGAGCCCCATTATAATCCAATGCTGTGCATGAGAGCAGTGGCTCTCTCTGCTCTGTCCCTCCTCACCTGCTCTGTCCCTCCTCGCAGCGGGAGCAGATGGCTTTCATGCTAACCATAGCTCCGGCTTCTGTGAGTCGAACTCTGTGACGAGGGAGCAGAGTATGGACGCAGGCAGCGGGGCTCAGGAGGGAGCCCAGAAAAGTCCACCATAGAAAGCTGCTTCCTTTGGGGGCACTGGATGAAGAGGAGGAGCCAGGAGTGAACCCAAGGAGAGGAGGATTGGGGCTGCTCTGCAAAACTACTGCACAGAGCAGGTAAGCATGGCATGTTTGATATTTTTGTAAAAAAAAAAAACTTTACCTTTTAGAAAAACTTTAATTAGTTGACAATTACAGTATGGTAACATGATTTTAAACTGAGATAAAAAGACAGATGTTCTAATTGTGCTTTCAACCCTGCATTATTGGAACACTGGGAGCATGCTGGCTTGTTTTATTCTTTAACAAAGAAAAAGCTATTTGGTTTTTCAATGCTTCATAAGAAATACACCGTTCTGCAATATATTTGTTTTGTTTCAGAATATGAAGGTACGGACTATAACAGGAGATACGTACTGTACGAAGTCTGGAAAGAAATTCTCTGGACAGTCTCTATCAAAGTTTCTTCTGATTGACTGTGAACATGTCATCGCTGGTTCCTACAGGTAACACGACTCTTATCACTGATAATATCATCATATTGGGCTTGAATAAGTTCAGCAGGAATGGCACCCAACCTCCCACACAGATGGTTTGACTTGCTGACCAGGGCTTTTTTTCAGCGGGGGGGGGGGGGGGATGCACCTCCAGCACTGACTGTATGTAATGGTAAGGGGTGCTGGGATGTGCTGCAGGGTCTATTGATGCTGGCTGCTGGGGGATCTATTCTAGCTGGAGGGGGATATATTTTTGCAGGGGGGGGGGGGCTATGGTTGCTTGGGGTGGGTCTTATATTGCTGGGGTGTCAGTCATTGGTGGGAGATATCTACTGTTGAGGGAGGGGTCTATTGTTGCTGGCTGCTGGAAAGTCTATTAATGTTGGCAGTGGGGAGATCTGTTGTTCCTGCCGGAGGTCTATTTTACTGCTTTTCTTGTTGTCATTAACAATTTCCATACAAATGACTTATCACCACAAAATGATACTTGGTTCTGTATTCTCTAAAAGGGCAGTAATGGGAGGTAGGTAGGGGTGAAACCAAGGAACAGTGCCTGGAGGTGGGTAGGAGCTGAGAAAAGGGGTCAAAGGATGAATTCCTGCACCTATTCTCTGAGGGGAAAAAAAGCCCTGTTAATGACAAATGGACTGGGCATTCTGCAAATGAGGTTGCTCCGGAGTTTAGTAAATGAGAAGAAAATCTAACTTCCATCATCCAATCATATGCAAGCGAATAGACTGTTTTTTTTTTTTTTTCTCTCTTGCACGTGATTGGGTATTCTTTGTAAAGGGAAGCTCTGGAACAACTGCACTTGCTATTTTGCCTTTAAGTAAATCAACCTCATCATGTTTTTGGCCAAAGACTAAAACCTCGTACACACAATCGGATTTTTGGCAGGTAATTGTGTGATGACAGACTGTTGGCCTAAAATCCAACCGTTAGTACCCTCCATCGGACAATTGTTGTCCAACTTTCCGCCAACAAATGTTGAATGACAGGTTAGTAAATTTTCGGCAGACAACGGTCTGTCATATTTTCCTATCGTCTGTACACAAGTCCGTCACACAAGTTGAATGTGCAAACACGCATGCTCAGAATCAATGCTCACCAAACACGACATTAGCAGAAGGTGTCCAAAGGGTGGCGCTCAAGAGCTGAAATTCCTCGTAGTACGTCACTATGTTTGTGTTTGTTGGCCGACAATTGTGTACCGTTTGTATGCAACACAAGTTCCTGTCAAGTTCAAAGTCTGACGCTTTGTTAGCCAACAATCTGATCGTGTGTACCAGGCTTTCGAACCAAACATCAAGCAACTGATGTACCTTGTGTAGCGCTACCCCCTTAGGAGCCACTGGATTTTTGGATCCTCCCTCTCATGCACAGCCAGGCAACAGAAAATTTTCCAACTTCCAGCAGCAGACCTAAGCTCTGCTGCTCCACCTTCTACGTTGTAGAACCCTCCCGCTGCTCCAGAAGCCAGCAGGAGGCAGCAGAGACTCAGCCCTTGGAACGCTGAAAGCTTACTCTAAACAAATTAACCCCGGCTCCTCTGCCTACAAAGGAGCCCAACTACATTTTCCTACACTGTACACTGAGGGTGCTACACTTGTGTGGCTTTGCCATCTAATTTACTGTTAACACCCTTACTACTGGCTCATTGGTCTGCTAGGTGGTCTAATTAGCCAATTTACAAAGTGCTGAGCGAAGGAATAGACCAAAGCCAATAACCATGGGAGTATGTCAATTTCAGGGTGGTTTCTGTGTCTAAAGATGCTCTGCAACGAAGCAGCAATTGTGAGCTTCAACTTTATCAGGTGTATCCTAAAAAAAATGCATAACAATTAACCCAGTGAAAGTGCAAGTACAAAAAATGTTAACTGTCTATTTCCTGTGCTGGTCAAATGTTGTTCATTTCATTAAAACAGAAAATACTGCATTTTGGCCACTGGGCAGGAATTTTCCAATGATACCTAGCACCATCTATAGGCCAAATGCAGAATTTTTTTTGTTTTAAATCAATGGAAAAAAATTGACTAGACTAGCACAGGAAATAGCCTAATAAAGTGATACTTCGGTTCACGAACTTAATTCGTGAAACGACTCTGGTTGTGAAGCAAGGCAACTTTTCCCATAGAGTTCAATGTAAATGAGGTTAATCCGTTCTGACCTTTTTTGTTTTTGGGCCACACAAATATTAAACCAAGTACAGTATGAAGAGAGAGAGAACACTAACCTTGCTTGACTTCTAGCATGGAGGAAGGCGGGTGGGAGGTGGTTATTCGGTTGGAGCGTCCCCCTCCATAAGGACATTGGGGAGATCTCCTTCAGGGGTTTCCTCTCTTCGTCTCTTAGCTGCTGGCTCAGTTTTGATGAAATCTGTCCAATGTCTTTTCCTGCGTTGCATAACCCTCCAGAAATGAAAGACCACGTTATTGTTCATCAGATTTAACTCTCTGTTCGTTACAGTGATGTTGGGGTGGTGCTTCTTAAAAAAATCATGGCACTCGTTCCATTTTTCAATAATGGATTTTATGGCATCACTGCTAACCTCCTCCCTGTCTTCCTCTTCCTCAGTGGAATGCTACTCAATAAACGCCTTCTGCTGCTCATTGTGGAGTTCAGAAAATTCTTCCATGGTCAGCTCCTCCTTATGTTCCTCCTTCTGTTCCTCAACAAGCGCCTCTATGTCTGCACCATCGACGTCCACACCCATACTGTTGCCCATGGACACAATCTCCTCCACTACCTCTTCATTCAGACTCAAGGACGTCTCTTCAGTGACATTAAAACACCTAGTGAAGAAGGCCTTTGTGTACAGCTTCTTGAAGTTGCAGATCGCTCGCTGGTCCAAGGGCTGCAGAAGGGGTGTCATGTTGGGGGAGGGGGGGGCTGGAGGGTGTGCCGGGGCATTGTCCATCAGAAGAAGGCATCTTTCAGGCAGTTGGTTGTTAGATATTTTCTTATGGTGGGTGCGAACAACTTGTGCAGCCATTCCATGAACAATTGCTTTGTGACCCAAGCTTTCGCATTGGCCCTCCACATGATGGGCAGTCTGGCCTTGTTCACATTCTGTTCCCTGAATGCACGCGGGGTCTGGGAATGGTACACAAGAAGTGGCTTAATCTTTAGATCAGCGCTTGCGTTCACACACAGAGTCAATCTGCCCTTCATGGGCTTGTGCCCTGGCGTGCCTTTTCCTCCTGCATGATATAGGTTCTGTTCGGCATCTTTTTCCAGAAGCGCCCTTTTTCATCACTGTTGAACACTTGTTGAGCGACATATCCTTCTGTCTTCATGAATTCCGCAAATTCTTTCTTGTAGGCTCTATACATTTTTGTCACCTTCATTGCTGCATTGCACTTTCTTCTTGCCGCCATGCTTGCTCCACACTTTCTTGTCGCCTTCATTACCGCTCTGCGCATTCTTTTTTTTTTTTTAAATCTTTATTTATCATTTTCCAATACAAAACATTTCCCAACGGAGGCATGCCAAAAATACCAATTCATCTATATATTCAAACAATAAACCTAACGACTCCACAAGCATGCCCTCCATCCCCTCCACCTACCCCCCCTCCCATTCCCCCCCCCCCCCAATCCCACCACCCTCCCCCGCGGGATGTATTTCGATGGGGGCAAATCTCGTCTTGCCCACCCTCCCTTCGTAGTCGACCCATACTTATTAAACCCTTTTTATATTATCTCCCTTAGATAGGACCATGATTTTTTAAATTTAAGCCAGCCTGCCCATTTCCCCCTATACTCCAGATCCTCATCCGGTTCCATTCCCTGCCGATCTAAGCACTCAACGTTGAAAATTTCGTTAAGATCGAATAGCCAATCTCGCGTTTTGGGACTTAGAGGGTTCAGCCAGTTTAGAGCGATCTGTCTCTTGGCTATATCTAGTATTATAGGAATCAGGGAGGTTTTGTAGCTCTTGACTGTGTCCTGGGTACCGTGGAAGAGGCAAACCCAAGGGTCTTCCTCGATTTCCCTCCCCGTAAATTCCTTTGACAGAGACAGAATCTTTTTCCAGAAGACCTTTATGATAGGGCACTCCCACCAGATATGGGCCATTGTGCCTATAGTTTGGCATCCTCTCCAACAGGTGTTTCCCTTTGTCCCATCCATCCTACTTACTCTGTCCGGGGTGGCATACCATCTTGTTAAGACTTTATAATGGATTTCTGTTCTCCTATTATCTAATGCTGAGTAATGGACCAGATTCAAAATTTTACCCAAAGTGTTACTCTTACAGGGTAACCCCAGTTCCTGCTCCCACCTTTTTATGTAAGGAGGCGTCTTATCCTCTTGTACCGCCCCCAGTACTCTATAAATTTGGCCTATAACACCCCCTGGGTGGTCCGTCGTGCAGATTTTCTCCAGGGGTCTAAGCTCTTCCATACTTCTTAGGGGCTTTGGTAGTTTGCCTATAAAATGGGAGAGCTGGAGATACCTCCACCTATCCATCACCCATAGTTCTACTTCTCTACTCAATTCCGTGAAAGTGCGTATTTTCCCCCTGCTAATAAAATTTTTTAGTTGAAGGGCGTCATCTTTTAACCAGTCCTCGCCCACTGTCCGCATTCCTGGTTCAAAAAATAAATTATTTTTCATATATATTAATGGTGAATTGTGCGACCATTTGTGCTGAGTGTGAATTTTATCCCAAAGTCTAAAAGTGTTTTGTGTTAACAAAGAAATATCGGTGCTGAATGTTCTAAATTTTGGAGGATTCCATAGTGAGTGTGCCAAATTATTGTTGCTTAAAGAAAACTCAATATTCACCCAACGCTTATCTGTCCCTTTCTTACTCCATTCTATAACCCGTGAAAGCACTACAGCAATATAGTACCTATTAAAATCTGGTGCTGCTATTCCCCCTTTTTTTTTACCTCTACTCAATGTTGCATAAGAAATACGAGGTTTATTGCCACCCCAGACAGCCTCAATGATTAATTTCCTTAAAGCCCCCAGGAAATACCTTGGTAGAGGGATCGGTAGCAGTTGAAATTTGTACAGGATTTTTGGGGCGATCATCATTTTAACCGCATTTGCTCGTCCAAACCAAGAGAGCGGCCTCGACCGCAATCTCCTAGCCTCATGCCTGATTTCATCTAATAATGGGATGTAATTACTTTGAAACAACTCTTTAATAGAGTTGGCCAACTTAATACCCAGATAGTTGATCTCCCTTCTCCAAGGGAAGGGAAACACAGAGGACAAATGGGCTTCTTCCTGCTTCGTGAGACTGATGTTTAAGATTTTGGATTTGCCGGGGTTGATTTTAAAATTGGAGACGTCTCCGTATAGCCTAAGGATTCACAACAAATTAGGGAGGGTTATTCTGGGATTTGAGACAAAAAAAAGTATATCATCGGCAAATGCTGCCAGTTTGTGCTCCTCTGTTCCCACCCACACCCCGTTACAATCGAGACTGCTCCGGATGGTGGCCAGGAGAGGTTCGAGGGACAGGACAAACAGGAGAGGGGAGAGAGGGCACCCCTGCCTGGTTCCGTTTTCCATTCCAAAAGGTTTTGATACGGCCCCATTCACCCTTACCACTGCAGTTGGCCTACTGTATAGGACCTTAACCCAAGAAATAAACCTGGGCCCGAACCCCATTGCTTCCAACGTGTACATCAGGAACCCCCAGTCTACCCTGTCGAAGGCCTTTTCGGCGTCTATCGACAGGAATAGAACTGGGGGTCCTCTGCATCTGCAGTTCTCCGACAACAGCACCGCCCGAACCCCGTTGTCTCTGCACTGTCTTCCTGGGATAAAGCCAGACTGGTCCGGGTGTACCAGGCCCGCCATAAATCCCCTTAGTCTGTTTGCCAGGACCTTAGCGTACAATTTTACATCCGCGTTGAGCAGAGATATAGGCCGGTAGCTTGAACACATCCTAGTATCCTTCCCCTCTTTTAATATTAAAGTTATCGTAGCAACCAGGGCTTCTCGCTCCATCTCACCTCTGGTGCCCAGGTCGTTCCAATATTGGCAGAGCCTGGGGACCAGTATGTGTTTCATTTTCATTAGGTAGATGGAAGAGAAACCATCCGGGCCTGGGCTTTTGCCCTTCGGGGTATCTCTTAGCGCTACCAGAATCTCCTCCTCCTCTATAGGTTTGTCCAGGAGTTCACTATCCTCCCCAGACAGTACCCCTAGACCTGCCTCTCTTAGGAAATCTCTGCTCCTGGCTAGCCGAGCACTAACCTCCCCTTCCTTTTGTTTAATTGAGTACAGATCGGCGTAGAATTTTCCGAACTCATTGGCCATATCTTCACTTGACACAAGCTCTTTCCCACCCCCACCATTTATTTTCTCAATGAAATTACGCCCTCTTTTTTTCCTGATTAGTCTCGCCAGATGTTTACTGGATTTATTGGCCCATAGATATTTATCTCTGGCTATTAAATTAGTGGCTCTCTTAGCCTCCTGTTCCATCATATCCCTCAGCTCCTCTCTCCCAGCAACCATTGCCCGATAGCAGTCCAGATCTTGCCCTTTGGACCTCTTATGTGATTGTTCTAGTTGGAACAGGTCCGCTATCAGTTTTTCCCTTTTTTCCTTCCTTTTCTTTTTTAGACCCGCTCCTATGGATATGAGGATCCCCCGGATGTAAGCTTTATGCGCCTCCCAGAGAATAGAGGGTGAAACCTCACCCGTGTCATTCACCGTGAAGAACTGAGTCAACTCACTCTGGATCCTGTCTATTACTTCTGGGTCCTTGAGCAAGCCCTTATTCAACTTCCACGAGAAAGAACTTCTCCCCAGCTCTGGGAACTTCAGCCTCATCGTGACCGGCGAATGATCTGACAAGGTTGTTGTTTCAATTCTAGTTTCTGCGACCCCCTCAAGCAAGCTATGGTCCACAAAAATATAGTCCAGCCTGGAGTAGGTCCCGTGCACAGGGGAGTAGAAGGTGTAGTCCCTCTCTTTAACATGCTGTACTCTCCAAACATCTATTAATTGGCTGTGGAATAATTTCCGCCTGATAGCTCCTAATGACACCTTCTTAATCCCCTGGGCACGGGACGTACTGTCCTGGGCCGGATCCAGGCAAAAATTTAAATCCCCTGCCAGGACCATCTCCCCCTCGCCAAATCCCAATAGTTTCTCTAGCACTTGTCCCAGGAAGATGGTAGGGCTTCTGTTCGGGCAGTACACATTGGCCAGTGTGAACCTTCTAGTACCTATAGAACCCTTCAGGAATATATAGCGACCTTCCGGGTCTACTAATCTGTCCCGTACTGAGAAGTTCACTGCTTTAGACAGCCCTATAGCTACTCCTTTCGACCCCCTATCGGGGGAGTCCCTGTAAAACCATTGAGGGATCTTTGGGGAGAACAATCTGACCCTGGTATTAAGGGTCAGATGGGTCTCCTGCAGAAAAACTATGTCACCACAAAGATGACCCAGTTCCCTCAGTATTTTATGTCTTTTCCTGGGAGAGTTCAGCCCTTTTACATTGTAAGATATCAATTTATTATCGGGCATCTTTAAAAAATATTCGTGTTAATCTCTATACTCCGCTTCCCTCGAACACAGCCCGCCCCCGCCCTCCCCTCTCCTTTCCCCTCCCCTCTAAGAACCCACCCCCCCTCCTTCCCTCCTCCCCTCCCTCTTCCCCCCGCCCGCCTAACCACCCCCTCAACCTTGCCCCACCCCTTTCCCACCGCCACCTGCCACCCACCTCCCCCCTCCCCCCCATGGCGTCAACTACGCCCAAAGCCCGCCCGTATGGAAGTACACTCATACCACACTGCGGTGCTTCTTCCTCAGGGGCTGAGCTCCTGCGCCGACGTCCAGGGCCTGCTACTCCCATTAGAGGGGGAAACAGGAGATGGAGACTCGGGACATCCCCGCCCCCAGGTGTGCCCTCCACCTCCCCACAGTCCTCCACCCAAACCCGATGCAGATTATATTCTATAGAAGGGACCCTGTTACCCTCCGCCCTCCATCCAGCTACATTCTATTTGCTAGTGACTTGAGTCCATTGTACCTAAGTCCTCGTGCTCTGGGGGCAACTACCCCTCCAATGGGCCGAGAGGAGCGGTAGGGCAGGGGGAAGGGGGGAGACGAGAGGAGAGAGAAGGGGGGAGAGAGAAAAAAAAAAAAAAAAAAGGGGCCCCTCTCCCCGCTCTCTCCCCCCCGCCCCACCCGCCACCCCCCGCCCGCCCCCGGCACCTATAGCAGAACAGGGACAGGGATGCCCAAGCTGCCGCAAAAGTCCTGCATTTCTTCCATGTATCTCATTCTGAAGGATCTACCGTCTCTCATAACTATCAGGGATGTTGGGAACCCCCAGCTGTACTTTATGTTAGCCTTCCTAAGTTGCTCCAGAATTGGTCTCATCTGTCTTCTCCTCTCCAGAGTCCCCGCTGAGAGGTCGGTGAAGATCTGCAGGTCCCTATTTTCGAATTTTAGAGGGGGGGCCCCTTTTAATTTTTTCCAGATTTTTTCTTTGTCCTCGTATTGGTGAAATTTAATTATAACGTCTCTAGGGGTGTCTTGCTTTATATGGGGGGGCTTCCTTATTCTATGGACCCTATCGATCCTCAGCGCTTCGTCTTCCTGCTTGCCCAGTAGGGGATTGAAAATCCTCTTCATCTTCTCACCCAAATCCTCGTTCTGTTGTTCCGGGATTGATCTAATGCGTAAATTTTGTCGACGGCTCTGGTTCTCCTGTTCCTCGAGTCTAAACGCCAGCACGCGGTTTTCGCTCTGCACCTTCTTAACTTGTTCTTTTAAAACTGCTATATCCTTAGCTTGGTTGCTGGAGGCCTCTTCCGCCTCCTCAACCCTGCGGAGAAGATGCCCCATGTCAGTGCGGACGTTTAAGATTTCCTCTTTTATAATGCTCTCTAATTTTTTTTCCAGTTTAGCGAACATTTCGCTCATATCTGTTTTACTTGGTACTTGGGCCATAATTCTCTGCTCTTCAGCTGCAATGTTTGCTGGTGTCCCCACCAGGTCCAGCTCCTCGAGGGGCCTGTCCCCCTGTCCCCCCTTTTGTTTCTGTTGCTCCTTTTTCTTAGTACCTGGATGTTTCACCTCCATTCCTGGGCTCCTTACGCCTGCTTCTTTTAGATATTTTTGAATAGAGCTAGTGTTTAAACTCTCTCTTTGATTATTGGATTCCACTTGTCTCGATGACCGGCCTCTCATGTTTTCCTCTCTTTCCCGGTTTTCTCTTTATGTAGTTTAGCGGGGTGCAGACTCACTATGCCAGCTCTCTATGCTTTTCTGTTTGGTGAACCGTACCCCCCTTTAAACCGTTAGGGTGAAGGGTTAATAGTGTCCCTGGGGTTTATATAAGGTCACTGAAGTGAATGTCCTTTTTTGTTTCCCCCTCCAGACGCAGCATCAATGGGGATGGTTGCTAATGGCAGCGTACCTTATTAGTTCCAGCTCCAGCCTGTGAGAAGTGCCCAGGGCTGAGAGACTAAGCCCTTACTAGCTGGGTACTGACTATGTCTGGGCATTCACTGCGGGGGGACAAAGAGGACAAGTGCTATCTCATTCAGCAGAAGAGTCCGGATCTGATTGGAGAACCTGAGGGGGGGGGGGGGGAACCAGAGCCGCCTCCGTGCTTCAATCCCTTTTAAACTGTCCTTAGGGGGATAGTCGTGCCCCCTGAACATGTACTGTTTCCAGACCCCCCCTAGTAACCGCTTAATACTCCAAGATAAGCAAATCTGGATCGGACCGAGAGTCCGAATTATTGGATGATAACATCGACGGTATAAACTGTGAGGCGTCTCCTACCTGTTTTTCTCATCCCGGCCATTGAACGTAGGAGAGGGTCTGCTGCTGCTCCCTAGTCAGGACTCTTTAGGGAGATTGTCCTACCGGCGGTTCACCACTCCAGACGGAGCGCATCAGGAAAGATGTGCCGGGGACAGCCTTTACCAGGTCCGTAACAGGTCCGTGGCTGAAGGACGCTCCGGGATCGCTGCTACAAGTTGTAGTGGTGGGGGGGAGCAGGGCAGGTGGGTAGCCGGGCGCTCGAACCTAGACCGGCCGCTCGTGGTCTCTCACCCCACGAGGCATCACCTCGGCTTGTCGGCGTCCCGTCTCGCAGCTTCCTGGAGCCGGCGCAAGGCTCCTCCCCCGTGCTGACGTCAGCCGCACATCACGTCCCGCTCTGCGCATTCTTGTCACCTTCATTACCGCTCTGCACTTTCTTCTTACCACCATGCTTGCTCTGAAGAGTCTTGTCACCTGCATTTCCGCTCTGCACATTCTTGTCACCTTCATTAGCGCTCTGCACATTCTTGTCACCTTCATTAGCGCTCTGCACATTCTTGTCACCTTCATTAGTGCTCTGCACATTCTTGTTACCTTCATTAGCGCTCTGCACATTCTTGTTACCTTCAATAGCGCTCTGCACATTCTTGTCACCTTCATTAGCGCTCTGCACATTCTTGTCACCTTCATTAGCGCTCTGCACATTCTTGTTACCTTCATTAGCGCTCTGCACATTCTTGTTACCTTCAATAGCGCTCTGCACATTCTTGTTACCTTCATTTGCGCTCTGCACATTCTTGTTACCTTCATTAGCGCTCTGTACATTCTTGTCACCTTCATTACCGCTCTGTACAGTCTTGTCACCTTCATTACCGTTCTGAACTTTCTTCTTACCACCATGCTTGCTTTGAAGAGTCTTGTCACCTGCATTTCCGCTCTGCACATTCTTGTCGCCTTCATTAGCGCTCTGCACATTTTTGTCACCCTTATTGGCGCTCTGTACATTCTTGTCACCTTCATTAGCGCTCGGTACATTCTTGTCACCTTCATTAGCGCTCTGCACTTTCCTCTTCTCACCATGCTTGCTCTGAATTTTCTTTGGAGCCATACTGGATGTCCAGTACAGTATGTGATAAAAAAGCACACAAAAAAGCTTTTACAGCAAGTGTGCACAGGGATGTACTGTACAGTATGTGCTAAAAAGCACACCAAAAAGCTTAACACTGTAAGTGTCTTCACAGTACACATTTAGTGTCTGTCTGTGATCGCAATCTCACCTACAGGAAGTCGCAACCACATGTCAGAGCAGGGAAGATGGCCGCGGCTCGTGTTCGTGAACCAAAGCGGAGTTTACAAACCGAAGCAAATTTTTGTGAACTCTTCTTTTCACCAACCGAGTTGTTTGTGAACCGAGGTATCACTGTACTATTTCATTATTGCCCCTTTCCCACAAAAAGGATGTACATGTCGTTTCACTGAGCAAAATGTTATGCAAATTTTTTATAAATATGTGTGCTTATGCCACCGATTTTGGTTCCCAACTACATTTTTCACTGCTTTGTTTTATCGTGGTGTGATGTTAAATGTATTTAGTGTAATATACAAAGAATAGATTCAGAAAGGAATGTAACCTCAATTCTGATACGCAGTCCTGGGTCTACGCAGCCTGTCTGCAAATCTTGGTTTTCTTACTGGATTTGAACAGAACTATTTCGGCTTGCAAGTTAAAACAGGTTGAACAATGCAGGGCCAAGATTTATTTATAAAATTGTATTCAGATAATATTGCCTATAAGACTCAATTTAAAACTGGTTGCATACAGTATTTGTAGTGTAATTAGATTTGAGCCTATTTAGAAAAGCTGTGTGTAATCATTATAGGCTGGCAGAAAGCTTTTTTTAATTTTTTTTTTTTTAAGTGAAGCTATGCTACAGCACCCAATTGAGGACACACTATCTTCTCTTTTTTTTTTTTTTTTTTAAAGCCAGTGGCGTGTGAAACACACCCCAAAACACCCGGTGCCAAAAAAAGTGCACACACAGTGAAATAGAAAAACGTGCAATGGGTGTTACACTGTCCTCCACTAGGAAAGGACCTTACCCTGATCCCCCAGGCCGTTAGGCTTCAGACAGGGACTGAGGTACTGCACATGGGTCCATCTGGCCGAAACCAGGTGGACCACCGTTCTCTGGAGGGTCTGCCGAAACAGACCCACCCAAGTACTAGGTGGGACTCCCCGAAGGGAGACCCCATGAGAGAGGGCGAACCAAGCCAAAAGGCCTATGTCCACCCCCTCCCAAGACTTTCAGAGTAGGCCCTAGGACCCACACCCTACTCATCACACTGTGACAAACCTGAGAATTGTGTACAAAAGTGACATAAATATTCTATTTAGCAGTGAGAGAAAATGTGACCATCAAAGTCTTCCCCTGCTGTCCCACAGTAGATACGTAGCTATGCAGCAAAAAATATGAACAAAAACGTGTAATAATGAGTCCACGTGATAAGTGTCCACTCCAATAAAGGTAAAATACAATATTATATGGAATACACCACATCAGATATATATGTGAGCAAAAAACCCATAGAAAATTAAAATTAAAATGAAAAATATTATGAACTATAAATAAAAGTGAAGCTCCAGATTGGCAAAGTGTTCATAAAAGAATGCGTGACACTTGTGCTTAATCAATATCCGGTGACTTCCGTGATCCCCCTCAAGGGTCCCTACTCACCGGCTCCTGGTACCCCTGCAGGGGTAATAAGCATGTAACAGCAAGATGAAGGGCTTCCCAGGTCCAATGCCGGCGTGCACACATGTCCTCTATGCATTAGGTAGTACACCGGCTTCTCGCATCACAGCAGTGGTTGTGATCAAATATTTACAGCTGCGATCAAAAGAGCGTGGATTTGTGAATATAATATAATATTGTATTTTACCTTTTATTGGAGTGGACACTTATCACGTGGACTCATTATTACACGTTTTTATACTTTGTTCATATTTTTTTCTGTATACCTACGTATCTACTGTGAGACAGCAGGGGAAGACTTTGATGGTCACATTTTCTCTTACTGCTAAATAGAATATTTATGTCACTTTTGTACACAATTCTCAATTACGTGTATTGTTACTATGTTTATTTGATAAGGTATTGAGATACATATATTCTTATTTTCATTAGTTTTGTTTCATATATATATATATATATGTATATATATGTATGTATGTGTGTGTATATATATATACATATATATATATTAGAGGTTTAGGTTTCACATGGTTTTAGCACCACACGGTTAGGTGTTTTTGACATACACCCATACAGGGTACCCCATCTTAGGGAGCGCCACTTACCCCTAGTCATTTTAAAACTTACACACCTGTCTGTTTGCCCTATGTACATTGAGCCATACATGAGCAGCAATGCCGAATTTGACTGAACTCCTGCTCATGTGCGGGAGTGACTTCATCCCCATCTTCATGGGTGATTGAGACCCAGAAGGTGGCCACCCAAAATTGTCAGGGTCCAGGCAGGGAGGTTGGGGACGCTGCATCGCTGCAGCTGAGGTGAGTATAGTCCTGCTTTAAACAGAGCATCAATTGGACACCCCCTGATGGACAGGCAAGTATAATCAAACTTTTTTCACAGCCTGTACCTATTTTATTTTTCTATAGCAATGGCAGGATGCCTTTTAAAGCCGATTCTGGGCACAACATAAAAAAAAACAAAAAAAAAAAACACACTTTGTAGTGGGACCCCCCGCCCTGCAAGGGTTAAATACTCATTATGTCTAGGGGTCCTGGAATAAAGAGAAATACATGCCTTGTTCTACAATCCAGCAGGCTCCCTCCAGTGGTGTGACGGGGGCACTGCAGCCACCTCTCTAGGTCACTCATAGCTGCAATTGCATGTGCAGCACTCCACGTACAAAGCAGGCTACATAGTCCTGTGTTGTATATGACCAGACCGAAGGACTGCCCACAGACCGGAACCTCAGGAAGAAGACAGCATCGGAGCAGGGTTTAGGGTAAGTAATACTTCCCCATATTCTATCCACTAGACATAACAAGTCTTTTTAACCTTTGACGTGTGCGGTGGTGGGGGGCACAGCAAGGGTAGATTTTGACTCATTCCTGGAGTTGGGTGTTAAAGGTTAAAGTGATACTAAACACACACTGTTTAATTTAAATGATCCCTTCTTTTTCTGTACATTGATGATGGCACTGGTAATTTAAAAAATAAAAATCAAAGTACCTTTTTCCTAATCAATATACAGCTGTCACATGACCCAGATCTTTCCCAGCCTGTCTGCAGGGAAACGGAAGCAAGAGAAGCTTCTAGTCCTCTGCTGCTGGTCACATGTTAAAAAAAATAAAATTAAAAAGACCAGCATTTGGGATACAGAGTAAAAATAAAGAATAGCAGTAAACTCCCTTAAATTGTCATACAAATATATACCCTATATTACCAAAAGTATTGGGAAGCCTGCCTTTACATGCACATGAACTTTAATGGCATCCCAGTCTTAGTCCATAGGGTTCAATATTGAGTTGGCCCACCCTTTGCAGCTATAACAGCTTCAACTCTTCTCAGAAAGGCTGTCCACAAGGTTTAGAAGTGTCTACGGGAATGTTTGACCATTCTTCCAGAAGAGCATTTGTGAGGTCAGGCACTGATGTTGGATGAGAAGGCCTGGCTCGCAGTGTCTGTTCTAATTCATCCCAAAGGTGTTCTATCGGGTTGAGGTCAGGACTCTGTGCAGGACGGTCAAGTTCCTCCACCCCAAACTCACTCATCCATGTCTTTATGGACCTTGCTTTGTGCACTGGTCCAAGTCATTTGGTGGAGGGGGGATTATGGTGTGGGGTTGTTTGTCAGGGGTTGGGCTTGGCCCTTTAGTTCCAGTGAAGGGAACTCTTAAGGCGTCAACAGTTTGGGGATGGCCCCTTCCAGTTCCAACATGACTGCGCACCAGTGCACAAAGCAAGGTCCATAAATACATGGATGAGCGAGTTTGGAATGCAGGAACCTAAATCGTCTGCACAGAGTCCTGACCTCAACCCGATATTACACCTTTGGGGTGAATTAGAGTATAGACTGTGAGCCAGGCCTTCTCATTCAACATCAGTGCCTGACCTCACAAATGCGCTTCTGGAAGAATTTGCAAACATTACCATAGACACACTCCTAAACCTTGTGGACGGCCTTCCCAGAAGAGTTGAAGCTGTTATAGCTGCAAAGGGTGGACCAACTCAAAATTGAACCCTACGGACTAAGACTGGGATTACATTAAAGTTCAAATGTATGTAAAGGCAGGTGTCCCAATACTTTTGGTAAAATAGTGTATTTAAAATCAAATCTTTATTTTTTTTTGGCAATAACATGGTGTGGGTGGATTTCTGCCAGTCACAGGCTGTCATGCCCCTCCAGCCTGTGTCTTAGAATAAGCGAAGTGGGTGGTGAAGCCTCTATTAATCTACTTGTAATATCCTGCCCCCATTGTGTTTAGCTAGTTAGTGGATATGGAGAAGGAGGGAAGGAGTGGGCTATCATTTACCACTGTGTATACACCCACATGTGTGACTCTATAGTCACATGCGCTGCTCAGATATGATAGGGAGGAAATGCTCAGCATAGAAACCCACTGAAAACTGAGCATGTGCAGAGCTTCCAACACTGCTCTGCAAAATCCCTAGCTGCATTGGGGACATGGACAGAAGGGGAGGATAGAGAATAGCAGGATCAACCAGGTTTTTTGCAGAATACAGAAAATGAAACTCACAGTGACTGAGTATGAACATCATTTGATAGTTTATTTATTATTTGGGTTTATTGATGCTTTGGATTCACCTTTTATATTGATTGTTGGCTAAGCTGAAATTCTGAAACAAGGCATTAACAAACAACAACATCTGGTGTACAACAGAATACCACTGTATATAGCACAGTGCCATACCTCTGTATATAGCACACTTAACTATTTTGTTTTTCCTATCCCATCCTGGCAACAAGCAAATAGCTGAACATTCTAACAATAAAATAATCAAGACATAAAAAGACAATGTGCTACTGTGTCTATACCAGTATTTCAAATCTAAACCCAAAAACAACAAATGTATTCGATCACAGCTAACCAGTCCTCAGAGGAGGTGTCTATATTAGTTTATTTTTTAGGTTTATTTTCCTGTTTTCCTGTTAATTTTTAACTGGATATCCTATGAATAACACACTCCATGCCCTTGGGTGGTGTTGGATAGCAACATGGTTTAATATCATACTTCTGGTATTTCATTTCCTGGTTGATACAGCCAGGTGGCCTATGTTGGAATGAAATACATCAGAGCTTTGTAGCATATCAGAATGACAGTGGCTTGGCTCAAGCCCACCTGCTGTGATATGTGTGATTACAGGCTTCAAAGAGAATAAAAGCTAGCTAAGACGACCCAGGGCTAATAGAGATGATTCATGGACAAACACTGCCCCCAGAGGCCAATTACGGCAAGACGGTCAGTAATATAACCTGCTGAGCAGGAACGCCCCAGGAATTGTCTGATTCGTCCAAAATCGAGTTGGGCTGGCAATGGGAAGGGGTTTGGATGGTGTGTGTTTGTAAAAAGGGCTGTTGCAACCAAAGAGCTCTCTTCCGATGCTGGCCTTTGCCTAAGCCTCATGGCTCTGGCCCTCTTTCAACATCTTGAGACCTTGCTCTGAATGCTGGCTTGGGCCTAGGCCATGTAGCCCAGAGCTCTTTCAACATCTTGAGACCAGCCGATGAGTCCAGTCTAGAGTATGTGATAAGTATATTCTTGTATTGTGTTCTGATTGTAAGCTTTGTAACATTGTAATTTTAATACCTTTATGTTAGTTTTCCTAATTCTGCTGTTTAGTATATTCTTATTTTCTTGGGAAATAAATGTAACATTGTTTACTAAGCAGATGTGTTTATTATATCATTGTGCTTATCAGACTCTTATAGACTAGCTAATTTATAGGGATAGGCAAGTTAATACATGTATGCAATAGTTATATAGGATATATTAGATTGTATAATATTGCATAGATTACTTCAGGTGGCTACATTTACTCCTCCAGTGTATATATGGAAAGAGCCATTATAACCACCCAGGCTGAACTTTGTGTATGTCCATTATTAGTGTCTGATGGGACTATTATTTTACACAAGCTCAACAGGTATTTTCCGTATCGCTGAAAATGTTGTTGTATATTAAGTTTTTTTGTTTTTGGGTTTAGTTAACCTTTAACTATAGGTAGCAGGCATGTACTGGCCATCAGGACTACCGGGAGTCTCTGGTTTCAGTGACAGATGTTCAAAGTAATGGCTGTTTACTTAGCTTTACTAAGAGAAAGAGAAATAAAGTAGAACAGCTAATGGCCAGTGAAAGGTGGGGGGGGGCTTGGGTGGCCATTGGGGTTGGCGGGCCAGGGGAGGGGGGGGGGGTTAGTCCAGCCGGTCGGTATGGGAGAGACATGTCATCCGCACTGCCTATCACCTCACTTCATGGTGCGCAACCCAGCTCAGCCTCTGTGCCGCTGAATTGCTGAAAGGCAGCCAATGGCTGTGCAGCAATGCCGGTTTCTGAAATTACAGCCAATGAGGCTGTAGCAATGTTCATGCATGACGTTGGCCCTCCCACTTCACGCAGTGATGTGAGAAGCAGGAGAAAAACAAAGAGGAGAATAAATTAAATAATAAGAGGTGAGTGAGGAGTATATTTTCAGTTAACATATTTTCATACAGAAAAAAAAATTGTGCAAACAAAGGTATTGGGCATAGGACAGAACATATATCTGTCCTCCAAGTTTTACAATTTTGTATAGCTTATATACTGTTGTTTGTGCGTGTTGGCAAAATTGAAGTGGGCCGGTCTGGATGAAGTCCAGGGCCAAATTTTTGTCCCAGTCCAGCCCTGATGGGTAGTATAAGATTTCCATGGCATTAAGTAAAATTCATTGAAAACATGTGCTGCAGAATATACAGTGGGGACGGAAAGTATTCAGACCCCCCTTAAATTTTTCACTCTTTGTTATATTGCCATTTGCTAAAATCATTTAAGTTCATTTTTGTTCCTCATTAATGTACACACAGCACCCCATATTGACAGAAAAACACAGAATTGTTGACATTTTTGCAGATTTATTAA
The DNA here is from genome assembly GCA_037952925.1 of Lithobates clamitans. Lineage (NCBI taxonomy): Eukaryota > Metazoa > Chordata > Amphibia > Anura > Ranidae > Lithobates > Lithobates clamitans. The sequence goes on from JBBGZY010000800.1 coordinate 3,767,734, forward strand.
AAAAGAAAAACTGAAATATCACATGGTCCTAAGTATTCAGACCCTTTGCTCAGTACTTAGTAGAAGCACCCTTTTGATCTAATACAGCCATGAGTCTTTTTGGGAAAGATGCAACAAGTTTTTCACACCTGGATTTGCGGATCCTCTGCCATTCCTCCTTGCAGATCCTCTCCAGTTCTGTCAGGTTGGTTGGTAAATGTTGGTGGACAGCCATTTTTAGGTCTCTACAGAGATGCTCAATTGGGTTTAGGTCAGGGCTCTGGCTGGGCCATTCAAGAACAGTCACAGAGTTGTTGTGAAGCCACTCCTTCATTATCTTAGCTGTGTGCTTAGGGTCATTGTCTTGTTGGAAGGTAAACCTTCGACCCAGTCTGAGGTCCTGAGCACTCTGGAGAAAGTTTTCGTCCAGGATATCCCTGTACTTGGCCGCATTCATCTTTCCCTCAATTGCAACCAGTCGTCCTGTCCCTGCAGCTGAAAAACACCCGCCCAGGATGATGCTGCCACCACCATGCTTCACTGTTGGGACTGTATTGGACAGGTGATGAGCAGTGTCTGGTTTTCTCCACACATGCCGCTTAGAATTAAGGCCAAAAATTTCAATCTTGGTCTCATCAGACCAGAGAATCTTCTTTCTCACCATCTTGGAGTCCTTCAGGTGTTTTTTAGCAAACTCCATGCAAGCTTTCATGTGTCTTGCACTGAGGAGAGGCTTCCGTCGGGCCACTCTGCCATAAAGCCCTGACTGGTGAAGGGCTGCAGTGATTGTTGACTTTCCACGACTTTCTCCCATCTCCCGACTGCATCTCTGGAGCTCAGCCACAGTGATCTTTGGGTTCTTCTTTACGTCTCTCACCAAGGCTCTTCTCCCCCGATAGCTCAGTTTGGCCGGACGGCCAGCTCTAGGAAGGGTTCTGGTCATCCCAAACGTCTTCCATTTAAGGATTATGGAGGCCACTGTGCTCTTAGGAACCTTAAGTGCAGCAGACTTGTTTTTGTAACCTTGGCCAGATCTGTGCCTTGCCACAATTCTGTCTCTGAGCTCTTCAGGCAGTTCCTTTGACCTCATGATTCTCATTTGCTCTGACATGCACTGTGAGCTGTAAGGTCTTATATAGACAAGTGTGTGGCTTTCCTAATCAAGTCCAATCAGTATAATCAAACACAGCTGGACTCAAATGAAGGTGTAGAACCATCTCAAGGATGATCAGAAGAAATGTACAGCGTTAAATATGAGTGTCACAGCAAAGGGTCTGAATACTTAGGACCATGTGATATTTCAGTTTTTCTTTTTTAATAAATCTGCAAAAATGTCAACAATTCTGTGTTTTTCTGTCAATATGGGGTGCTGTGTGTACATTAATGAGGAAAAAAATTAACTTAAATGATTTTAGCAAATGGCTGCAATATAACAAGGAGTGAAAAATTTAAGGGGGTCTGAATACTTTCCGTCCCCACTGTATGTAGACTGTAATTGTTGACCTCTCCTTCCAATTGTCCTAGCCGCTGGTCTCTGGTGCTCATCTAAATGCTTCGATACCTTCTGAGTTATGCCGCGTACACACGAGCGGACTTTACAGCAGATTTTGCCCGGCGGACGGGATTTCGTCGGACAATTCGATCGTGTGTGGGCTCCAGCGGATTTTGTTTTCTCAAAAGTTGGACGGACTTAGATTTGAAACATATTTCAAGTCTATCCGGCGGACTTGAGTCCGGTCGAAAGGTCGGCTCGTCTGTATGCTAGTTCGACGGACAAAAAGCCACGCTAGGGCAGCTATTGGCTACTGGCTATGAACTTCCTTGTTTTAGTCCGGTCGTACGTCATCACGTATGAATTCGACGGACTTTGGTTGATTGTATGTAGGCAAGTCTGTTCATCCAGAAAGTCCGTCAAAGTCCGCCGGGCAAAGTCTGCCCGCTCGTGTGTACGCGGCATTAGGCTCCTTTCACATGAGCTGGATCTGGTTTTGCTCAGCAAGGGATCTGTCCACTGATCTGTCCACTGATCCCCTGCTGAGCTGAGCAGAGTGAAGCTGCTGGATGACAGGTCTGTGTCTGCTCTGCTTATGCAGAATGGACATGGACACAGCTCACTCTGTCGTTTACACTCGACTGCCCTCTGATCCAATCCAGCCAGGCGGATGGGAAGTGATTTACCCCTTCCGCTTTTTTGTTTTTATCAGATCGGAGGCAGCTGCGTGTAAATGGGCATAAGGCCATCTACATCTGACTGCTCATAGAGGAGAATGAAGGATCTTATCAGGTCCACCTGAAAACCTGACAGGCGAACTCGATCAGAGGACGGCCCATGTGCAAGGGGCCTAAAGCCTGCCATACATTATACAATTTTCTTATTCAATTTCCTTTAGATTTACCTTCAACTATGCAGTGCAAAGGCCTGCCTGATTACATACACATTGAAAGTGTTTAGGTATGACCCCATATTATATTGTTTTGGCATATCTAAAAGAAAATTGTACTAGAAAATTGTATAATGTTTGACCAGCCTTAGCAACCTGGAACAAGTATACAGATTCAAGTGGAACTTAAAAAAATGTGAAGAGGAAGGTTTTTATTTATTTATTTTAATACAGAAGAGACCTACTATGGGGTTGATTTACTAAAATTGGAGAGTGAAAAACATGGTATGCTTAGAAACCAATCTGCTTCTAAATTCAGCTTGTTCAATTAAGCTTTGACAAAAAACCTGGAAGCTGATTGGCTACCATGCACAGCTGCACCAGATTCTACACTCTCCAGTTTTTGTAAAACAACCCCTATGCCTTTTCTGTATTAAAGTATTCTTATGCCTGTTCTCAACGTATGCATAGCTCAATGTACAGTATTGGTATCCGCCGAGGTGAATAAAACGGAGAATTCCTATCAAAATACTTACCGTAATTTCCTTTCCTGATGGACTCCATGGCAGCCAATGTGTGGGTTTATTCCCGCCACTACTCCCATAAATCTTTGCTCCCCGCCAGCGGCCGTCTTCGGTAACTAGCCTACTCCAGCCATTGGGAGGGAACTCCTGCTGCCATGGAGTCCATCAGGAAAGGAAAATTACGGTAAGTATTTTGATAGGAATTTTCCATTTTCCTGACACTCCATGGCAGCCAACGTGTGGGAAATAACTCGCCGTACACACCCGGGTGGGCAAAATGCTGAACAAATATTTATTTAACACTGTCAACCGACGCTACTTTAACACCAAAATAACTGAAGACAGCAGCTGGCTCAACACAATAATGAGACATAAAAGTATGGATTGATGACCGAGAAGCCGCCCTGCAGATCACTTCAGGCGCGACATGACGTGAGTCTGCCCATGAAATTGAGAGACTTCTAGTTGAGTGCGCTGTTACCGCCTCAGGAGGAGCCAAGCCCTTTTCTTTATAGGCCCATTGAATTGCTTGGACGACCCACGCAGCAATGGATCTGACGGAGGCCCATAGCCCCTTGTTCTTCCTGTGGAAGAACAAAGAGATAATCCGACTGACGCAAATGAGCCGTGGCCTTCAAGTATTGCTTCAAGGAGACTCCTACATCGAGGGCATGTATTTCTAGACTTCTGGCTGATTTAACGGTGGGAAGTGAGATCTCCTGGTTCTCATGAAAGATTGAGATGACCTTTAGGGTTTGACCCTAGCATTGGAATTAGAACCACTCTGTCCGAAAAAAAAGTTAGGAAAGGTTCTTTTGACCCTAAAACCTGGATTTCGGATACCGTCTTTGCTGAGGTGATGGATATCAAAAATGCAGTTTTGATAGTAAGCTCTCTGATTGAAAGTGGTTTGTCGAGGTGAGAAGAACTCCAGAACTAGAGGGAGATCCCATTTTGGGAACATAGATTTCCTTTGAGGCCTCAGGCTAACTGCTTCTTTGAAAAATTGCTGAATAAGGGCGTGTCTGGCCCACGACACCCCAGCGAGGGCTGAGATCGCTGAAACCTGTACACGGAGAGAACTGATAGATAAGGACAAATCCAGGTCTGACTGCAGGAAGCTCAAGACGTCTTGAACTGCAGGTATGCTACATGAATTGGCTCTATGACATATGGATCGAGAATTTAGCCCATATTCGTTCATACACTCGGTTAGTGCTTCTTCTTGCATTCAGGAGTGTGGGAATGACCTCTTCGGGGCAACCTAAGGCCTCCAACCTTCCCCCCCTCAAGAACCAAGCCCTTAACTGCAGGTGATCCGGGCACGGGTGAAGAATCGTGCCCTGGGACAGCAGATCCATTCTGAGCGGGAGAGGAACCAGTTCTCGGAAACTGAGAAGTGTTAGGAGAGGAAACCAAGGCCTGTTGGGCCAGTAAGTAATTATGGCTATTACTTCAACTTCCTCCCACCTGAGTCTCTGCAGGAACTGAAGGACAATAGGTGTCGGAGGGAAGGCATAGGCTCTGTGGAACCACCAACGTTCTGTCAGTGCGTCTATCCCATAGGCCTGAGGGTCCCGAAACCTTGAGTAGTATCTCATCAGCTTCCTGTTGCACGGAGAGGCGAAGAGATCGACTTCTAGAGAGATCCCCCAAGGTTAGGATCCATCTAAACACATCCTTATGGAGAGACCACTCGTTGTCCAAGCGGACTCAAGAGAGGAAGTCCGCTTGGACATTCAGAATCCCAGGTACATATGTTGCTGTTATGTTGGCCAGATTGTTCTGTGCCCAGGTCATAATTGGTTTCACCTCTTGTAGCAGGGACAGGCTTCTGGTACCCCCTTTTTTCATTTTATATAGGCTACTGCCCTCATATTGTCCAATCTGAGTAATACAGATGCCCCTGTTGTCAGATGGCGAAACGCCATCAGGGCCTGGAACGCTGCCCGTAACCCTAGGATGTTCGACACTGTTACCCAAGAGGGAAAATCCCAGGAGCCCTGAGCCACTTCCGTTAAACAATGAGCGCCCCAACCTCTGTTGCTGGCATCTGTCGTTGCTGTGATCCATGTGATGGGAAGGATAGAGTGACAGTTGCATAGATTTTCCAGTTGAAGCCACCAGAGGAGGGAACCCCTCATGGCCGGAGTAATGTCAATACGTTGAGCCTTGTTGCCCAACCACTGATGAAGAAATCCCTTCTGGAAGGGTCGCATCCTCCACTGTGCCCACTTCACCATTGGTATTGTGGACACCATGGTACCTATGATCCTCAGGCACTGGAGGGTCTGGAGATGATAAGAGGAAAGAGTCAGACAAATCCTGTCTCGAACTATTGTAACCTTCTCGTCGGGTAGGGAGATGGTGCCTTTCACTGTATCGAAGTGAGCTCCAAGGAACACAAGAGACTGCGAAGGCTCTAACTGACTCTTCCCCAGATTCAGGAGCCATCCGAATTCCTGGAGAGTTGAAATGAATTGACCTCTGTGTTTCAGGAGACAATCTCAGTCTTGAGCCAGCAGAAGGAGATCGTCTAGGTAAAGATGGAGACGGATCACTCTGGTTCTTAATAGAGCCACAACAGCCAGTAAGACCTTTGAGAAGACATGTGGAAAAGTCGACAGCCCGAATGGAAGGCAGGTAAATTGTAAATGAAGTTGGCCTATGGAAAATCTGAGAAACTGCTGGAAATCTGCTTCCACTGGAACGTGGAAATAAGCGTCCTTGAGGTCTATAGAGACCAGCTAGTCTGCTGGTTGGACTGACTTCTGGAATGTGGACAGGGTCTCCATTTTGAACCTTTCTTTTCTGATGAAACGGTTCAGATGGGTCAGATCTATGACGGGCCTCCATGCACTGTTCTTCTTTTGGACCATAAAGAGAGGAGAATACACCCCCATTCCTCGCTGGTCATCTGGAACAGGAATAGCAGCAACTTGTTCCAATAAAGATTTTACGTAAGCTGATAGAATCTGCCTTTTTTCTTCTGATGCTGGAAGAGATGTGGGAACACACCTGAGCCTGTGAGCGCTGCTGAAAGTCCAAGCGTGACCTGAAGAGACCATTCTGACCGTCCAGAAGTCCTGGATCGAGGCTGCCCAGACATGCCGAAAGTGGAGAAGGTGAGCCCCCACCTGGGCCTGCCTAGATGGGCCCATTCTCAAAAAGATTTGGTCAGCTCTCTCTCACCAGTCGAACCGCTCTTAGCGTTTTTCTTGAAAGATGACCTTCTAGTCTTCCACAATCTGGAGATTTCACAGCCTGGCCTGTAACTACGTGCTTCCCTGGCACGTTCCTGGTTCTGTTTCCTTGGAAACTATCTTCTCTGGCCTTGCAGACGCCTGTCCTGAGGGAGAAACCCCGACTTACCTCCAGTGGCACGGGTTATGGCATTATCCAGTTTGTTGCCAAAAAAGAGAAGACCCATCAGAAGGAATTTGGCACCACACCTGTTTGGATGCTGGGTCGGCCAGCCAAGGGCGAAGCCACAGGGCACGCTTTGCGGTGACTGCTGAAAGCATAACCCGAGCCACCAGGCAGATGATATCAATCAAGGCCTCCCCCAAGAAGGCCGATGCCAACCTCAACTCCTGGATGGGCGAACTCTTGGCCAGATCCTCCGAAACATTTCTAAGTGACTCATCCACATTGTCCGTCCAAATCTCCATGGCTTTTGACATTTCAGCCAGAGCCAAAGCAGGCTTGCAGGCCATACCTGTTGTAAGATAGACCAGTTTTTAGGTCAGAGTCTATCCGCCTATCCAAGGCGTCCCTGAAAGTGACTGTATCTTCTAGAGGAAGGGTCACATGCCTGACCAACCTCATCATGGCTGCTTCCACCAGAGGAGCTGATTCCAATTGCTTAACCTCTTCCTCTTTGAAGGGACAAAGCCTCAGTACTTTTGAGAGCAGGGAGTTCTTCTTCTCCACCTTGCCCCACTCATCCGTGATGACTTCACCCAGTTCATAAAGAAACGGGAAGTTGATGTGTTCCTTCTTTAATTGCTTGAAGTACTTCCTTTGTTTAGCAGGGGCCGCTACTGGCTCTTCCCAGTTTAAAGTCTCTTTTATAGCTTTTACCAAAGGAAGCAGCAGGGCAAAATCAAATCCGGTGCAGGGGTCTTCCCCCTCTGAGTCCCTATCCAAGGGGACAACAGATGGGTGACTTGGCAAAGAGCACTCCCAAGTGTCCTGAACCTGAGTATCCCTCACTGGTGAATGTGGAGGCTTTGTAGGAGGTTCGTGGGGCTGGCCTCCATCTCTTATGCCGCGTACACACAGTCAGAATTTCCAACGGGGTATGTTCGATGTGAGCTTGTTGTCGGAAAGTCCAACAACAAGTATGCTCCATCGGACACTTGCTGTCGGAATTTCCACACACAATCGTCCAATCATGTGTACGTGGCATTAGACTCTCCTTGTCGACCCTTTCGACCAGAGATTTTAGTTGCTGGTCTGTACCACCTCTTTCGCCTAAAGCTTTGGCGTAACAGAAGTCACAAAGGGATTTGCCCGTAACATGGGTACATGCGATCTACACCCCCAGAAGACTCCTTCGGCTGTACGACTGGAGTGAGCCGTGGAAGGGCGAGATGGGTCCAGGCTATGGTGTTTTGATCTTGAGGGAGAACCGTGGTGTCAAGATCTGGAAGAGGAATGCCGGCGATGAGACTTTGAAGAGTCACTTCCTTTGCGTGAACTGCGCTGCTGGTTGGACCTAGAAGGGCTCACAGAAAAAAGAAAAACAAGGCACATCTGTGTTTGAGGGAGACAACAATAAATGATGCTCCACCCCAATGTACCTTCTGTGAGAGGGCCGGCCACAGGCAGGCTGTGACGTGTCCATAGTCCTGGTGGATTCCATCAGGGCTGGAAAGAGGGCGATCAAGTTAGCAGAACAAAATGCATACCTGCAGGATATACCACCTCAAGTTATAAAACGCTGTGCTATCAAAATGATAAATATAAATATATAATTAATAAAGTGGTATTGTGCTCTCTCGTGAAATGTATAAAATGTCCAAAATACTACACATTTATGTGCAATAAACTTCAATAAATTTAATTAATAAGAGTGCTTCAATAAGCCTATGAAAAATATATATAAATATTCCAAAATATTTTGCAGTATTCAAACAAATAATAAATATTTCAAGAAAAAAATCACCCATGCAATTCAGTATTGCATCCATGCAATGCAGTGCTGTATCTCTGTAATTCAGTGATAGTGCAATGTTCAAACAATATTAGATAAAAAAATTCCAAAGAAATATCATCAATGTGATTCAGTGCTACATCCATGTAATTCAGTGTTGCATCTGTGCGATTCGGTGCTGTGCAGCTTAGTGCTATGATCAAATTAACAGTCCATAAACATTCCAAAATCCATCCATGTGTTTCAGTGAACACAAACTAAAGTGCTGTGTGCTCATATAAGTGCTCCCCCCCAGGTGATAGCCCCTCACCTTAGTGCGTGTGACCTTGCGATTTAAGCTTGGTCAAAATGCGCCTTAGAACCTCTATGGGTTCGGTATTCTGGATCCTGGATAGGTTACACTTGTGCCTCTGTTCGTCACAGCAGTCCAGTTTATACCTCGGTATATCAATATAAAGAGAACTTCATGGTGCAGTATGTATTACCTTTATTTAAAATCACAATAAAAAACCCCGGGGGCGTGGCTATGACGCATGACGCTGCAACCTCACGAGATAGCGGTGATTCGATCTGCTGGCGTATTACCAAGGAGGGGGTGAGAACTGAGGGGCTGACGCCGGCATACCTCGGGTCCGCCGTGGCCGTATCCCTACACTGTGTGATCCATTTGCTGAGTTTCTGTGTTTTGAAATTGCACTGATTTTTGCTGATTTGGATTTTGTAAAATGTGAGTGGCAACTTTGAAGAGTGATAGTGTTTTAATAAATTGGTCATACTGTTTTACACTATTGGAGCACCTTATTATTTTAAATGTGGAGTGTTCCCCTTACACACTGGTGGATATCGGGCTGCTGATCATACCCTATTTGTGTGGTATAAAAGCGATTTAGCCTTGCACGCAAGTGCGGGCATTTGGAGTCGGTAAGTGCGTTTCTTAACCTCCCTGGCGGTATGATTATTTCGGATTTTAGGTGCTGAAAGCGGTACAATTATTTTGCATGGAAATTTGGCGTTTTATATTGTAGGCCTGTAATTCTTAACAATAACACACTTAAATTTGTCCAAACAAGAGTCTAGTAGATATCCCGGGTATGATGAAGTTTGAAGCACAAAAACATAAATTATAATATAATAAATATAAATAATAAAAAAAAATAATAATATAATAATAATAAAATAAATTTCCCCACGATTCACTATCGATCAATTCTGCAAATGTTCTAATTTACTATCGCTGTTTTCTAGCTGGTCTAAAGCCACTTTTGACATAAAGGGACACTTTTTGGTTGCTATGGACAATCTCCAGTTTCCAGGCAGAAAGAACAGTATATATAACATAAAACTGCATGCAGGGCATGGGCCAAAGCACTGGGGACAAAAGGGATGTGAAATAATTTCATACAGTACTGTAATCTGTAAGATTACAGTACTGTATTTGTTATGGTTTGTAAATTTTTTTGAATTTGCCGCCAGGCTCCGCCCCCGTGCGTCGCGACGCTCGCAGGGAACGGAGCCTGGAACGGAGAGGCTTCGGAGGAGACAGAGCCCACAGACACAGTGGGGGACATTGCAGGATCCTGGGGACAAGGTAAGTAACGCTGCACCAGGATCCTGCAATGTAATCCCGAGTGTGGCTCAGGGTTACCGCTAATTGGACTGAAATTTAACCCTGAGCCACACTCGGGAAAACCGTCAGGGAGGCTACGGGAGTGGGTTCACTGAACACTCTGGTGTGGTGGAAGAAATTAAGAAGACACTTGAAATCAACCATTTTTTATTATATGGACATTTTGTTTGATTTTGATTAAAAAGTAACACAGTGTTTTGATTGTTTAGTTACATTTTTTGCACTAGATTTTTTACAGTGGACATTTTTCATTATGTTTTAAATTGAACAACGTTATCCTTAATAGCACCACTATTTTCTTCTTTATATGTATGTTGTTCACCATCTAGATATTTTGAAGGATTATATACTGTTTGGCACTTTTTAGTTTTACAGTGGCAGCTTTATTCACTTATTTTTTTGTTCATTTCATCTGAGGCGCGGTGGTGGTAATTAAGAGTAAGGGGCGGTTGTTTACTTTAATACTTATAGCTATCCCCCATACTTGCCTGTGCCGACATCATCGGCACATGCGCACTGACACAAACTGAAGTGCTTCAGTGAGTGTGCAGTTACCGCCTGCATGTGCGGGAGTGACGTCATTGCGGCTCCGGCCAATCACAGCGCCGGTGCTGCAATACCCGGAAGTAACCGCCGGGAGTGATGTCGGCTGCCAGAGCGGTGTACGGGCACCGCAGCGAGGGCTTCGATCTCAGGTGAATATTACATAATGAGCCAGTATGCTATGCATACTGGCTCATTATGCCTTTGTCTTGCAGGTGGGTTTTTTTTGTTTGTTTTAAAGTGGGTTTAGAACCACTTTAACTTGGTACATGCTTGTTCCCAATTCATTAAATGAAAGTATTGAAGCTGAAAGGGGCCAGCAGTTTTGGAATCTGGTCACCACTAGCAGGCAACATACTTCTTTCAGTTCATGTTTGGGAAAATATTCTTTCAGAACACGGGGTCGCTGATCATGACTTTGAGATTACACATCTTTTTAGATTAGGTCCTAAGGATCCAGTATACATTTTGTTGTATTATCTTCATAGATGTCTATTCCAACTTTTTTATCTTTTATCTTTTATCTTTTAGTTTCAGCTGGCTTTCTAGTCAAGTTCACAACAACATGGTTACCTACTTCAAGGGGAACATCGTGGAAGAGTTTGACAGAGAATTCCGCTGCCTGTATGCCTGTTCACTGGAAACTGACTATTTCTCAGGTCTTGAAAATGAGAACGGCAACCTTTTTGGACAAAATCCTACAAGACCCAGATGGACGCCCATGAAAACCGCCCCTAGAACTGTACCAGTAACTGAAGATTCTGTTCACTCAGACAGCAACTCTAGTTCTGACAGTCAGTCAAGTGTGAAGACCCCTCCATTTTTTAGGAACCAGGCCATCACAGTCATTCATGAAGATAAGCCTGTCATCTCAAAAATCCTAAATAGAAACTCGCATGATACACGAGAAGAAACAAGTAAACAAACTGTGGAAAAAGTCAATGATCAGAGACGTCCATCAGAACCGCACTTAATTCCAAATAACCTCATGGGGATGCAGGCACTTTCCTTATCAAAATCTACACCCAATCTGGATGACAAATCGCCTTCTGCTTTAAGGGCCAAGTTTGAACAAATCCAGAATAGGTTTCTTAACCCACAAATTAAAACATCCCCAAGAATGAAAAGTGATGTTTCAATTAATAAACCCTCCAACTTCAATGGCTCTTCCGCAAACAGAAATGTCCCATTGGCTGATATGAAAAGGGAAGAAGCAACCAAGAGAATGACCCTGGGACATAGTAAGCTAGCACTAATTACAGAGAGCAATAACAAACAGCTAGAAAAGAAGGTCTACAGTCGCTTTCAGATGCGTCCATAGATTTTGCACAGAACTATGAATCATCATTATTACCTGCTTTATATTGCACTGGGATCCTGTACAGGGGTTTGCAGGGTCAGACTTTGCACAGCCAACATTGGTCATGGCCAAGAGCAGCAGTGCTTTCAGGGGTGGCACACTCTCACCCCTACAACATGTTGCTGTCATTTTCTGATACAATTTGTGTCAAAGATAAGCTGCTCTTGCGTGGGATACCAGGATTATTCCCCCTATACTGCAGCACAGGACCCCAGCTTTACCTGGGGCCATGGAGAGGCATTCATTAATCAAAAGTCAGTTAAAGTAAATGCATCAATACACTGGGCATCAGAAAACCTTGACAAATTTCACACCTAATGGGGTTAACTCATGTTATGTATACACATTGATTATTTTCATTCAACCTGGGCGCTATAAAGTGTGGACAGAAGAATCTTCTGCTGTAGCTATTGTTTTTCGCCTGACTTCTTAGATTTTTTTTTTTTTCAATTGAAGAATGTTGGATGGAAGGTGGCCGAAGGGGATACCCACATAGCGAATTTGAGGATCTGGCCAAAATTCATATAGTGTGTACCCAGCCTAAGGCTCAGTGGTATGGTGTTATCTGGCACCACTGTATGTTAGGCTACTGTAATAAACGTTTTGATTGCTGCATGCTTCCCTTTGGGCCATTTGTTTGTCTCCAAATGTCATTTGTGTATATAATAAAATTCTATTTTTTTTCTTTTTGGGTGGAAGAGTGTAATGTGTGCTTTCACTTCAGTTATGGGGCACATAATGAAGCAATACACATAAATGGGATAAACGCACCAAAAAAATGTGCAAATGGCAACTTGGCTGATCTTGTGCCTAAGTCATCATTATCCAGCAATCCAAAACATGGAGAAGCCTGAGGTCCTACGTCTTTGTGGAATTATTCACCTACAAACTAATAGATCACCAGGATTATCTGTCTGGTTTTCAGTACTATCCTCACATATAATGTGGATCCTGGTGTGCTTCTAAGCTGCCTTCAGTTGCGCTAACCTGTTAGGTAACATTACTAACCTGTTACAACATGCTACCAGTTTAATATAACAGAAGGCATGGCACAAGGCTGGTAAGAAGTATCTACTGGACAGTAGGCATTGATCCTTAAACACATATGTATGCATGTAGTTCTACCACTCTGATGTATAGAATATGCATAGAACTCTTTTAATGTAAAAACAAGAATATTATATTTTAAGCATGAATCACACAGCATAATTGCATTTTAACGCTACTGCGTGCAGATTGGTAAATTTTAAAATGGTGTCACTACATCAGTATTGCATCGATATGGAAAACAGCCACAAACACTTTAATAAAAAGTCATATCCTGCTATACCTCCTTTTATTAAGGGTGTGTAATAAGCTACAAGTCTGTTCACGTCAGTTTGGGTCTGCATTGAAAAGTATTAAACATAAATGTGTCAATACTCTTTTTTTTTAAATGTATTGTTTTATAGTAGCGGGTAAACAAGACAACCAACAGGGCCATAGATACAGTGTGTGTGTGTGTGTGTGTAAAATATATATATACATACAGTATCTCACAAAAGTGAGTACACCCCTCACATTTTTGTAAATATTTTATTCTCTTTTCATGTGGCAACACTGAAGAAATGACACGTTGCTACAATGTAAAGTGAGTGTACAGCTTGTATAATGCCCCGTACACACGGTCGGACTTTCCAACGGAATATGTGCGATCGGAGCCTGTTGTCGGAAATTCCGACCGTGTGTGGGCTCCATCTGACTTTTTCCATTGGAATTTCCGACATACAAAGTTTGAGAGCAGGCTATAAAATTTTCCGACAACAAAATCCGTTTGCGTAAATTCCGACCGTGTGAGGTCAATTCCGACGCACAAAGTGCCACGCATGCTCAGAATAAATTAAGAGACAAAAGCTATTGGCTACTGCCCCGTTTATAGTCCCGACGTACGTGTTTTACGTCACCGCATTCAGAACGATCGGATTTTCCGACAACTTTGTGCAACCGTGTGTATGCAAGACAAGTTTGAGCCAACATCCATCAGAAAAAATCCATGGATTTTGTTGTCGGAATGTCCGATTAATGTCCGATCGTGTGTACAGGGCATAACAGTGTAAATTTGCTGTCCCCTCAAAATAACTCAACACACAGCCAATAATGTCTAAACTGCTGGCAACAAAAGTGAGTACACCCCTAAGTGAAAATGTCCAAATTGGGCCCAAACTGTCAATATTTTGTGTGGCCAACATTATTTCCCAGCACTGCCTTAACCCTCTTGGGCATGGAGTTCACCAGACCTTCACAGGTTTCCACTGGTGACCTTTTCCACTCCTCCATGATGACATCACAGAGCTGGTGGATGTTAGAGACCTTGCACTCCTCCACCTTCCATTAGAGGCTGCCCCACAGATGCTCAATAGGGTTTAGGTCTGGAGACATGCTTGGCCAGTCCATCACCTTTACTCTTAGCTTCTATAGCAAAGCAGTGGTCGTCTTGAAGGTGTGTTTGGGGTCGTTAACATGTTGGAATACTGCCCTGCGGCCCAGTCTCCGAAGGGAGGTGATCATGCTCAGCTTCAGTATGTCACAGTACATGTTGGCATTCATGGTTCCCTCAATGAACTGTATCTCCCCAGTGCTGGCAGCACTCATGTAGCCCCAGACCATGACACTCCCACCACCATGCTTGACTGTAGGCAAGACACACTTGTCTTTGTACTCCTCACCTGGTTGCCGCCACAAACGCTTGACACCATCTGAACCAAATAAGTTTATCATGGTCTCATCAGACCATAGGACAGTAATAGGTTCCAGTAATCCATGTCCTTAGTCTGCTTGTCTTCAGCAAACTGTTTGCGGGCTTTCTTCTGAAACCACAGCCATGCAGACCAATTTGATGCAGCGTGCGGCATATGGTCTAAGCCAGGGGTCTCAAACTGGTGGCCCTCCAGCTGTTGCAGAACTACAATTCTCATGAGGCATTGCAAGGCTGACAGTTAGTTATAAGCATGACTCCCATAGGCAGAGGCATGATGGGACTTGTAGTTCCGCAACAGCTGGAGGGCCACCAGTTTGAGACCCCTGGTCTAAGCACTGACAGGCTGACCCCCCACCCCTTCAACCTCTGCAGCAATGCTGGCAACACTCATACATCTGTTTCCCAAAGACAACCTCTGGATATGACGCTGAGCATGTACACTCAACTTCGATGGTCGACCATGGCGAGGCCTCTTCTGAGTGGAACCTGTCCTGTTAAACCGCTGTATGGTCTTGTCCACTGTGCTGCAGCTCAGTTTCAGGGTCTTGGCAATTTTCTTATAGCCTAGGGGGCATCTTTTATGTAGAGCAACAATTCATTTTTTCAGATCCTCAGAGATTTCTTTGCCATGAAGTGCCATGTTGAACTTCCAGTGACCAGTATGAGAGAGTGAGAGTGATAACACCAAATTTAACAAACCTGCTCTCCATTCATACCTGAGACCTTGTAACACTAACGAGTCACATGACATCAGGGAGGGGAAATGGCTAATTGGGCCCAATTTGGACATTTTCACTTAGGGGTGTACTCACTTTTGTTGCCAGCGGTTTAGACATTAATGGCTGTGTGTTGAGTTATTTTGAGGGGAAAGCAAATTTACACTGTTATACAAGCTGTACACTCACTACTTTACATTGTAGCAAAGTGTCGTTTCTTCAGTGTTGTCACATGAAAAGATAGAATAAAATATTTACAAAAATGTGAGGGGTGTACTCACTTTTGTTAGACACTGTATATATATATATATATATATATATATACACACACACATATTATATATATACACACACACACACTCTAAAAGTATTGGGACACCTGCCTTTACACACACACGAACTTTAATGACATCCCAGTCGAAAGCCAGGTACACATGGGCTTAATGTTGGGAAACCACGGCTGGTTCAAAAAATTAAAAACAGCCAACATTCGGCCCGTGTGTGTGTTGGACATGCATGCTGGAAAACCAGCAGCCGACCGACTCCCGATCAGCGATCTTAGCCAATGACAGAGAGCGCTGATCGGAGTGTTCTGGCGGGGGGGGGGGGGCGCATGGTTAGTACAGCAGCTACGACCAGAGCTGTCAGTTTTTTTTGGGGTTCCACAAAAAAAAAACTGTTAGTGTGTACCTGTCTTTAGTAGGTAGGGTTCAATATTGAGTTGGACCTTGCATTATGCATTGGGCTTGGCCTCTTAGTTCTAGTGAAGGGAAGGCGTCAACATACCAAGACATTTTGAACAAATTTCATGCTCCCAACTTTGTGGGAACAGTTTGGGGATGGCCCCTTCCCGTTCCAACATGACTGCACACAGTGTACAAAGCAAGGTCCATAAAGACATTGATGAACTTGACTCGCCTGCACAGAGTCCCGACCTCAACCCAATAAAACCCCTTTGGGGTGAATTAAAGCGGAGACTGCGAGCCAGGCCTTCTCATCCAACATCAGTGCCTGACCTCACAAATACACTTCTGGAAGAATGGTCAAACATTCCCATAGACACACTCCTAAACCTTGTGGACAGCCTTCCCAGAAGAGTTGAAGCTGTTATAGCTGCAAAGAGTGGGCTAACTCAATCCTGAACCCTACGGACTAAGACTGGGATGCCATTAAAGTTCATGTGCATGTAAAGGCAGGCATCCCAATACTTTTAGTAATATGGTGTGTGTGTATATATATATATATATATATATATATATATATATATATATATATATATATATATATATATATAATGTATGTGTGTGTGTGTAAAGTACCAGTACCCCTTTGAGGGCTGCTGAATAACTCTATACCCCACTGGCTACCCCGACTCTACAGATCCTCTCTTACCTCTGAAACCTTGGGTTCCATTCTGCAATGTGGCGTTAGTAATGAGAAACTCACACAATATCCCTGAACCACTCAGAAAAGTTTACTAAGATAAATAATGGAACACAATAAAGAGCATGAATGAACACAAGTTATGATTAACAACGATTATCACTTAATGCATATATACAGAACTTATAACCTTATAATCACCTTAAGGAGTATATGTGAACGGTGTTTTGGCAATGTTTATACCTCACTTAAATAATACAGAAAAGAAACGTTAGAATAATTAGAAACTATCAAATATCTCAAGTGATGCTGCAGGTACAGTGTTGCCAGGCTACAAAGATAAATTTAGGCCAAACTCAGACATTGTTACAATGGGCATACACAGGCTATCAATATTTTAAGACAAATCCTAGGATAGAAAAGGTTAGGGAAAAAGTAAGGAGAGATAGCACAGACATCCTGTCATCTCGATGGTCTGGAGTCGAACAGAGAGCTTCAACCAGCTCTTCTCCTATTTTATATTCATTCTCCACCAATCAACAAATGAAACACGTTCATTGGATCAGAGCTGCATCAAATTCTGATTGGCTACCTCTGAAGTCTCCTAAATGTTCATTGGTTCAGAGTTGCCTCAAATTCTGATTGGCTACCTCTGAAGCTTCCTAAATGTTCATGCTCAGGTTTTAAGGTTTCGGTGCCTCCAGGTCTATGATTTAATAAACAACCCCTTTGATCCCCAGCAGAGCCTTGACATCTGCAAAGGCTCTTTTCAAAACAAAAGGAATTCAATTAACACCTGAAGACATTCAATAGTTCCCACGAGACAGGAAAAAAAGTATTTTTAAAAGGTAGGCTGGGCCCCTATCTCATCATGATATCACAAAATATATCATCATATATATATATATATATATATATATATATATATATATATATATATATATATATATATATATATCCAATGGGGCATAGTAATTTAATTAGAGTCCTTGCAATGGTTCCCTTGAAGCTCCTTGTTATAAATATGAAGTCCAAGAATCTCCACCACAGTCCCCCCTGAAGTTCATTCTTGAACTTATGTCCTCCGTCAATGATTTTGTACCCAACCGCAACAGCTCAGAAGCCCCAACCTTTCCCACACCACCACTGCGGCCTCCTTTTCCTTTCTTGAACACGCCAGAACCCATCAAGGTAGACTTGAGATAGTAAAGAAATCCTGGTGCCTTTGAGACCTCACCTCCGAACCATGAGTGTCTGTACTGCAATGTTTCATCGCCCCTCTGCCTTGGAAGAGCGGAACTCCAACATTAATGGCAGGATCCTGGCATATCTAGTCCTGTAACATGGGAATATGGTGTAATGAATGTAACGATTGGATCGGAAGGCGAGACAGCACTTTTTAGCATGGTGAAGGAAAGTTCAGGAGAGTCTTATTCATGGCACATTTGTCTCAAGAAATGACTTGGTTGTCGTTGCTTCTTCCGGTGGTGGTTGGGCGGGCCTCCGGACAATATGGTACTGGCGGGCAGGAACTCGGACGCGTCTTAACCACTTGCCGACCGCCTCACGCCGATGTACGTAGGCAGGATGGCACGGGCAGGCAGAATCATGTACCTGTACGTGATCTGCCTCCCACGGGTGGGGGGTCCGATCGGTGCCCGAGGTGGTCGGCTTCTGACTGGGAGCGTTCAGAGATGAGGGGGAGGCCATCCATTCGTAGCCCCCCCCTGGCGATCGCTCCCAGCCAATCAGATCATTCCCCTGCCTCTGTATAGTACACAGAGGCAGAGGAAATGATGTCATCTCTCCTTGGCTCGGTATTTTCCGTTCCGGTGACGAGGAGAGAAGGCTGCAATGTGAGTGCACAACACACACACACAGTAGAACATGCCAGGCACACAATTCACCCCCCAATCCCCCCCCCCCCCCCGGTCACACTGACACCAAGCAGTTTTTTTTATTTTTATTTTTTTCTGATTACTGCATTGGTGTCAGTTTGTGACAGTTAGTGTGGTAGGGCAGTTAGTGTTAGCCCCCTTTAGGTCTAGGGTACCCCCCTAACCCCCCCTAATAAAGTTTTAACCCCTTGATCACACCCCCCCGTCGCCAGTGTCACTAAGCGATCATTTTTCTGATCGCTGTATTAGTGTCACTGGTGACGCTAGTTAGGGAGGTAAATATTTAGGTTCGCCGTCAGTGTTTTTTAGTGACAGGGACCCCCATATACTACCTAATAAAGGTTTTAACCCCTTGATTGCCCCCTAGTTAACCCTTTCACCACTGATCACCGTATAACCATTACGGGTGACGCTGGTTAGTTCGTTTATTTTTTATAGTGTCAGGGCACCCACGGTTTATTACCTAATAAAGGTTTAGCCCCCTGATCGCCCGGCGGTGATATGCATCGCCCCAAGCAGCGTCAGGTTAGCGCCAGTACCGCTAACACCCATGCACGCAGCATACGCCTCCCTTAGTGGTATAGTATCTGATCTGATCAGATCTATACTAACGTCCCCAGCAGTTTAGGGTTCCCAAAAACGCAGTGTTAGCGGGATCAGCCCAGATACCTGCTAGCACCTGCGTTTTGCCCCTCCGCCCAGGCCCAGCCCAGCCCACCCAAGTGCAGTATCGATCGATCACTGTCACTTACAAAACACTAAACGCATAACTGCAGCGTTCGCAGAGTCAGGCCTGATCCCTGCGATCGCTAACAATATTTTTGGTAGCGTTTTGGTGAACTGGCAAGCACCAGCCCCAAGCAGCGTCAGGTTAGCGCCAGTAGCGCTAACACCCACGCACGCACCGTACACCTCCCTTAGTGGTATAGTATCTGAACGGATCAATATCTGATCCGATCAGATCTATACTAGCGTCCCCAGCAGTTTAGGGTTCCCAAAAACGCAGTGTTAGCGGGATCAGCCCAGATACCTGCTAGCACCTGCGTTTTGCCCCTCTGCCCGGCCCAGCCCACCCAAGTGCAGTATCGATCAATCACCGTCACTTACAAAACACTAAACGCATAACTGCAGCGTTTGCAGAGTCAGGCCTGATCCCTGCGATCTCTAACAGTTTTTTTGGTAGCGTTTTGGTGAACTGGCAAGCACCAGCGGCCTAGTACACCCCGGTCGTAGTCAAACCAGCACTGCAGTAACACTTGGTGACGTGGCGAGTCCCATAAGTGCAGTTCAAGCTGGTGAGGTGGCAAACACAAGTAGTGTCCAGCTGCCACCAAGAAGAAGACAAACACAGGCCCTTCGTGCCCATAATGCCCTTCCTGCTGCATTCGCCAATCCTAATTGGGAACCCACCACTTCTGCAGCACCCGTACTTCCCCCATTCACATCCCCAACCAAATGCAGTCGGCTGCATGAGAGGCATTTTCTTTATGTCCTCCCGAGTACCCCTACCCAACAAACCCCCCCAAAAAAGATGTCGTGTCTGCAGCAAGCGCGGATATAGGCGTGACACCCGCTATTATTGTCCCTCCTGTCCTGACAATCCTGGTTTTTGCATTGGTGAATGTTTTGAACGCTACCATTCACTAGTTGAGTATTAGCGTAGGGTACAGCATTGCACAGACTAGGCACACTTTCACAGGGTCTCCCAAGATGCCATCGCATTTTGAGAGACCCAAACCTGGAACCGGTTACAGTTATAAAAGTTAGTTACAAAAAAAAGTGTAAAAAAACAAAAAAATAAAAAATATAAAAAATAAAAAAAAATAGTTGTCGTTTTATTGTTCCCTCTCTCTCTATTCTCTCTCTATTGTTCTGCTCTTTTTTACTGTATTCTATTCTGCAATGTTTTATTGTTATTATGTTTTATCATGTTTGCTTTTCAGGTATGCAATTTTTTATACTTTACCATTTACTGTGTTTTATTGCTAACCATTTTTTTGTCTTCAGGTACGCCATTCTCGAGTTTGAGTGGTTATACCAGAATGATGCCTGCAGGTTTAGGTATCATCTTGGTATCATTCTTTTCAGCCAGCGGTCGGCTTTCATGTAAAAGCAATCCTAGCGGCTAATTAGCCTCTTTGCAGACCTCACTTTTTGTCACAAAGTTTTGAAAATTGAAAAAAGAAAAAAAAAAGTTTTTTCTTGTCTTTCTTAATTTTCAAAAACAAATGAGAGCTGCACAATACTTACCATGCTTCTCAGCAGATAGCTTGGGGTGTCTACTTTCCAAAATGGGGTCATTTGGGGGGTTTTGTGCCATCTTGGCATTCCATGGCCTCCGAAACTGTGATAGGCAGTGAAGAGTGAAATCAAAAATTTACACCCTTAGAAATCCTGAAGGCGGTGATTGGTTTTCTGGGGCCCCATACGCGGCTAGGCTCCCAAAAAGTCCCACACATGTGGTATCCCCATACTCAGGAGAAGCAGCTAAATGTATTTTGGGGTGCAATTCCACATATGCCCATGGCCTGTGTGAGCAATATATCAATTAGTGACAACTTTGAGCAAAAAAAAAAAATTGTCACTTTCCCGCAACTTGTGTCAAAATATAAAATATTCCATGGACTCAACATGCCTCTCAGCAAATAACTTGGGGTGTCTACTTTCCAAAATGGGGTCATTTGGGGGGGTTTTGTGCCATCTGGGCATTTTATGGCCTTCAAAACTGTGATAGGTAGTGAGGAGTGAAATCAAAAATTTACACCCTTAGAAATCCTGAAGGCGGTGATTGGTTTTCGGGGTCCCGTATGCAGCTAGGCTCCCAAAAAGTCCCACACATGTGGTATCCCCGTACTCAGGAGAAGCAGCTGAATGTATTTTGGGGTGCAATTCCACATATGCCCATGGCCTGTGTGAGCAATATATCATTTAGTGACAACTTTTTGTAATTTTTTTTTTTTTGTCATTATTCAATCCCTTGGGACAAAAAAAATTAATATTCAATGGGCTCAACATGCCTCTCAGCAATTTCCTTGGGGTGTCTACTTTCCAAAATGGGGTCATTTGGGGGGTTTTGTACTGCCCCGCCATTTTAGCACCTCAAGAAATGACATAGGCAGTCATAAACTAAAAGCTGTGTAAATTCCAGAAAATGTACCCTAGCTTGTAGACGCTATAACTTTTGCGCAAACCAATAAATATACGCTTATTGACATTTTTTTTATCAAAGACATGTGGCCGAATACATTTTGGCCTAAATGTATGACTAAAATTGAGTTTATTGGATTTTTTTTATAACAAAAAGTAGAAAATATAATTTTTTTCAAAATTTTCGGTCTTTTTCCGCTTGAAGCGCAAAAAATAAAAACAGCAGAGGTGATCAAATAACATCAAAAGAAAGCTCTATTTGTGGGAAGAAAAGGACGCAAATTTCGTTTGGGTACAGCATTGCATGACCGTGCAATTAGCAGTTAAATCGACGCAGTGCCAAATTGTAAAAAGTGCTCTGGTCAGGAAGGGGGTAAAACCTTCAGGGGCTGAAGTGGTTAAAAGTCCTTTTTTTTTTTTTTTGTTTTACAAAAATGATATGACTGATGTCTTAGTTACATTATCTTGAGACGATAGATGATAGAAACCAAAAGAAAAACTTAGAAAGCATAATATTAAAGGAGGAAAAGGAACAGAAGAGAGGTAAGTAACAAGAAAAATAATGCATATTGACATCCAGATGATATGTTCATATATTCTTTCCCCAACTACTACATTAGTTTAGGATTATCAAGTATTCGACCAAGCTGTAGCAATAGCAAAGTGGATGGTGGTAGAACTTTGAAGTGTTTTATAGGTAGCCAAGGATCTGTTTCATTCCAAATATTATTATCATATATAATACATGTAGCGCTTACCCCCGAAGGAGCAGCTGATTTGTTTGGGTCTTTGCTGTCACCCCCTTAGCTGTATTTCCACCAGACACAGGACTTAGAGTCTATATTAGGCCTTGCGCCCACCAATGTATGAACCAGTCACTTTGTTAGGTTTCCAATGCTTTATCGCAAAACTTTTTAGGAAGTAGCAGTAAAGAGGTAGAAGAAGAGTTGCAGGAGGGTTCAGATACCTTATGCAGATCACTGAGGAATTTGAGATCCTGAAGACAAACACACTTTCAGTCACCAGATGTAGCCCACCCGGATAGGCCTCTCTCACTGACCTAGCAGCCAGAATGGCGCACGGACGAAAAGTCTCTGCCACAGACTTTAGAAGAACAAAATGGTTGCACAATCCTCTGCCACAGGATTTAGAAGTAGTTGAACGATCCTCTGCCACAGGATTTAGTATTAGATGAACAGCAAACACAGTACCAGAACCTTTAAGCTATACTGTGCTGTAAGTTAGTTAGGTATAGCTGCGTCCTCCAAGTAAGTTACCAGGGCCTCCTGAGAGACCAGCCTTCATCCTGGCTTTCTCCAGCAAGGGTCCTCCCCTGGATTTCCTCAGCTTGGCTCAGCTTCTTCCTAACAGGCAAGACAGCCTAAGGACCACCTCTGCGGTGGTAGGCCCCAGACAGGCTTCTGGGCCTACTTGTAGTCACATAGCCTCAGGCCAACGTGGCCCCGAGGCCGGAAAAGTCACCACATACCTTAGGCCAGGAGGGCCAGGAGGTAAGAGCGCAAAGAAAATGATGTCTGCCCCTTAAGTACCCTCTCCCAGAATGCACAGCGGTGGACCATCCCCACTGGGCTGTTTCCAAGAAAGAAGGGCACTCAATACACTTCAGCCTGTTGCTCTTCCCACACTGGTCTGTGGTGACAACAACACCTACAGACAACAGTGGAACTACATGCAACACAGCCAATGCTGGAACAGAAGCTAATTTAGCCACAGATTAAATATGAACTGTGTACAGAACAGATAACCCCCTAAATTTACATGCAAGCGCCTGATCAACAGGAGCAGGGCGCTACATACACTTTTCAATTTAATATGAATATAAATACATAAAAACCATATATAAACAAGTTAAAAATATTGAATGTGGAAAAGGGCGGTGGAACTTTAAGCACATAGGTATATGAAGATAAATTTATTGATGAAAATGATAATAACCGAAATATTCCGATATATAATAGTGATCATAATGCATGATGGAATCAGTACAGTTGATATACCGTCAGGTCCATAAATATTGGGACATCAACACAATTCTAATCTTTTTGGCTCTATACACCACCACAATGGATTTGAAATGAAATGAACAAGATGTGCTTTAACTGCAGACTTTCAGCTTTATTTTGAGGGTATTTACATCCAAATCAGGTGAAAGGTGTAGGAATTACAAAAGTTTGTATATGTGCCTCCCACTTTTTAAGGGACCAAAAGTAATGGGACAGATTAACAATCATCCATCAAACTTTCACTTTTTAATACTTGGTTGCAAATCCTTTGCAGTTAATTACAGCCTGAAGTCTGGAACGCATAGACATCACCAGACAAACTCTAATCTGGCCTTAATGTTTTTATATGTAAGGATATATGTAAGCCCCAAAGAAGCGCCTGCACACAAGGCATGAAGAAAAATGGGATAGAACTTAGAAGGAAGCAATAGAGAGGGGCTGAATCCCTGGGATGGGCCCACACAGGTCACCCTGACAGCTCACAAAGACCATATTGAAAAATAACATAGAATATCCATAAACAACAAATCAAAAGATTATAGTTAGAACATATGTTTACAATAGTATACATGTCATAATAATTGAGAAAACATGTACTAAGTATACGTCTATCATATACAGTCATGTACCCAATGATGAAAAATTAAATAGGAACAAAGGGGAAAAGGGGGCTATGTCCTAATCCAACATGACTATCTCACACGTGGGAAAGGCCAAAGGGAGGATAAAGAAAAGTAAATAAAGTATGTGATAAAGAATATATAATGAGATAAAAGATTTTTTGAAAAATCCATAAAGAAATATATTATAGTCAGCCCCCAATGGGGGTCTCCCTATAGAAAGGGTTTGAAACTAATATTTTCATTGAGCCCGGGGTATGTGGTAGCGTCCAAAATGTGTATCCACTTAGTTTCCAATTGTAAAAGTTTCTGGTCATTGTCTCCACCCCTCACATGTGCAGGGATGTGTTCCAATGCTGTAAATCCCACTACGTGGGGATTGGAATCATGGTACTGTGCTATGTGTCGATTAATAGAGGTAGAGGTCTTTCCTTTGAATAAAGGTTTGATATGGTCACGGATCCTAACACAAAATTGGCGTTTAGTTTTACCCACATAATAACTACCACATGTACATGTGGCAAGGTATACTACACCAGTAGTTTGACACGTGATCTTATGTTTAATTTTGTGCGTTTGGCCATTGGGAAGCGGTTTCTCGCGTATATCATAAATGAACTCACAATGGCCACATGGAAATGTGCCAAACACGGTTGAGAGACATTCTGGTTTAGGTGTATGATGACTCGCCGTAACCTTATCCTGTAGGGACGGGGAACGACGGTAGGTAATTTGGGGCTGGGACTGAATGTATTTTTTAATGGTGTTGTCTGCTGTTAGGAGAGGCCAAAATTTGTATAAAATATCCCTTATCTCCTTATGATGTTGGGAATATTGGGTTATAACCCGGACCGGTTGAATACTGTCTTTCTTTTTGGTGGAGAATATCAGTTTTCTGCGATCTAATTTTTTAACTTTGTTAAAGGCCTGCTTTAACAGATTATGGCTATACCCTCTTCTTTTCAGTCTTTCATAAAGCTCATGTGAGGCCCTAAAGAAATCTCCTTCATCAGTGCAGTTTCGTTTAATGCGCAAATATTGGCTGTAAGGAATACTGTTAAGCAGTGGTTTGGGATGAGCACTATTAGCGTGTAAAATAGTGTTCCCTGACGTTTCTTTACGATACAGGGACGAAGAGAGATTTCCTTCAGGGTCCAGTCGTATTTCCAGGTCAAGGAAGGTTATCCTTGTCTGGCTACACTTCATTGTGAACTTAAGATTATAAAGATTAACTGCCAGAGTATCCACAAATCTTGAGAGATGTTCTCGAGTGCCCGACCAAAAGAAAATGATATCGTCTATATACCTGTGCCACGAAATCACGTGGCACAGGAAATCGACTAAATCGCAATTAGAAAATAGGTCCTTTTCCCACCCCCCCAGGTACAAGTTGGCGTAGGATGGCGCACATTTAGTGCCCATGGCCACGCCTTGCACCTGGAGGAAGTGGGAGGTACCAAATACAAAATGATTACGTGTTAAGATGAAATTCAGGAGATCAACAACAAATTGATTATATGCCTCAGAATTGGGGCCTCTGTCCTGTAGCAATTTAGAGATGACTTTAATGCCAGTACCATGAGGTATAGTGTTATACAGACTTTCCACATCCAAAGCCACCATCCAGGTGTTCTTTGGAAGCTTTAGGTTCTCAAAGATACGGAGGTGTACTGTGTCCTGTACATAGGAGGGAAGGGCCTGGACATGTGGACTCAAGTATTTGTCCACCAGGGCACTCGCATTTTCTGTCAAACTTGAACATCCTGATATAATCGGACGCCCAGGAGGGTTTTTTAAGGACTTATGAAGTTTGGGCAAGGCATAGAACGTGGGTATTCTTGCATCTTTGACATTTAAGAATTTCCAGGTGTTAATGTCTATGATTCCCTTCTGATAGGCAGAAAAAATAAGTTCATAATATTCGCGAGCGTAATTCTCAATAAGTGTGCGTGAAATAGGTCTATACCAATCGGGGTTGTCAAGGATGTTGCGGCACATGTTCCTGTGATTCTTTTGTTTATTTTTTACAATTTCTATGTATTAATAAAATTTACTTTTTTTAAAAAATTTGAATACATTGTGTTTTTCCTGGCACCGTCATAATCCCTGTATTCCCTTTTCTCTGGTTTGATTTTCAAATTTTTGGTGCTGCATTACATTGAGGGCCGCCCAG
This sequence comes from Lithobates clamitans, assembly GCA_037952925.1. Classification (NCBI taxonomy): domain Eukaryota; kingdom Metazoa; phylum Chordata; class Amphibia; order Anura; family Ranidae; genus Lithobates; species Lithobates clamitans. Next base: position 3,794,004 of record JBBGZY010000800.1, read on the forward strand.
CCACCTAGTAATGTCCAAACGAATGATGTCCTCTAGGTCCCGGTCACCAGTAAAGAGTAGCCGTCATAAACAGGAGCTGAATCACTGTCAGGCACACCCTTCGGTTTCGGAGCGAGATGGTCAGAAGGAAACAATCCGGAGTAAAGCCATGGAGGAAGAAAAAAAGGCACTCCACATGGTGTAGTTCAAAAATGGAGTTCAATTGGATAAAATCCACATGTGATAAAAGTGATCACTGAAAAATAAAAAAAATGGCAATGTGGGAAGCTGAAGACGCCTACGCATTTCAACTACACAGTCTTTAACAAGGGCATAAAAAAAGCTATAGTAGCTATATGATGGAAGTGTGGCACCACAGATCCCAAACTGTTCTTGTTCCTTTTAAATTAAAAATATTGGTAAATAATGAAATGAATTTCTATTAAAAATCTCTACTAAAAATCAAATCTTTCCCATAAAAACTCTACACAAGATGCAAAATTTAAAAATATACTTATATTAGAGGAAAATACATCCTTTACAATATGTAATTATTTCAATTGAAATATGATATAAAACAACTGATAACAAAATAAAATCTACCCAAAAACATAAATCAAAACTTTGTGTTCTTTGTTGAGGAAGAGACTAACGGAAAAAGTCTGTTTTGAACATTGTTTAAATCTTTCATTGACAGATAAACCGATCTCCAGAAGTCCCAGCTTCCTTGGGTCTTTTTCATGGTATATGGCGAAATGTCATGATACATTATGCTTAACCAATTGCCAACTGCCCTATAGCAGTTTTACTGCTACAGGTTGGCCATGCTGCGCATGAGCACATGTATGTATTGTATATATGATCCTGCACTTTCAGATAGCAGACATGAGTGCGCGCTGCCAGTTGCTCGCTCCCGCTGTGATTCTACACAGCAGGAGCCGATCAGCGGGTCTCCATGGACTCGATGTCTGTGAGCACCCGCTGATCGATCGGTACACAGGCAAAACGGCGGTCTGCCTATGTAAACAAGCCAGATTGCCGTTCTGTCAGTAGGGAAGACATAGATCCTGTGTTCCTGCAAAGGACAAGTATCTATGCCTTCCTCTAATAAAAGCAACTCCCACACTACACTAAAACACTGACTAGGCACACAGTTAACCTTTTCATCGCCCCTGATGTTAACACCTTCCTAGCCAGTGTCATTAGTACAGTGACAGTGCATATTTTTAGCACTGTATTAGTGTCACTGGTTCCCAAAAATGTGTCAGTAAAGGCCACACACAGGATACGAAAATCTGATGGAATAATTTGTACGACGAGCTGTCTACCAATTTTCGGATCGTTAGTACGGTGCTTTCGACAGTCAATTTAGCTTTTTCATCAGACAAATCTGGATGTGCAGACTATAAAATTTTTGTCGGATAAGAACTCAACGTCCGATTTTCAGTACGGTTTTCGTATGAAAAAAATTGTAAGAGCAAGACTACGCATGCTGAGAAACGAAAGAATATATACACAACTATTCAACACGTTACGTCACTTCTGACGTTGTATTCTGTCGTACGAAAATTTTCGTATTTTGAGTAACCTCTTCACTTTTCGACATGAGACTAGCATGCCACAAAAAAAAGTATGTTCGGTCGTTCGAAAATCTAAACGTGTGTACGAGGCTTTAGTGTTCGCCACAATATTGCAGTCATGCTATAAGTTGCAGATCACCGCCATTACTAGTAAAAAAATAAATAAAAATTCCATAAATCTATCCCCTATTTTGTAGATGCTATAACTTTTGTGCAAACCAATCAAAATACGCTAATTGGATTTTATTTTACCAAAAATATGTAGCAGAATACATATTGGCCTAAATTTATAAAGAAATTTGTTTTTGTTAATTGGATTTTTTTCAAAATTGTCGGTCTTTCTTTGTTTATTGCGCAAAAAAATCAAAACCGCAGAGGTGATCAAATGCCACCAAAAGAAAGCTCTATTTGTGGGGAAAAAAGGACAAATATTTAAATTTGGGTACAGAGTTGCATGTACACCCCGCATAACGCAATGCCGTATTGCAGAAAATGACCTGGTCATGAAGGGGGTAAAGCTTCCGGAGCTGAAGTGGTTAAGTAACCAAAAGAAATATTCTAATAGTGAGAGCCTGCTCCTTTAGGCTCAGTTCACACTGATGTGACATAAGATCCGATTTGTGAGACCCCAAATCGGATGACATGTGAAGTTTTACAATGCAATTGTTAGAAATACTATAATGCAAATATAAATGAATACATAATAGTCCATAATCTTACTAGGTAGGTTAAAAGTCCCACACCACGATGTGAAAAAAAAGGTGCTCTCTCTATATTAAGTGTATATTTCTCCTCTTCATCTGGCAAAATTACACCAGTGGTTCACCACGTGTAACACTCCAATGCACACACTATGGGTTTATGACCCCTTGAAAAGTAAGGCCGTAAGAGCTTTAGCCAGACACAATTCGAACTGGTCATACTCTTCTCTGTGGATTCCTACCCCCCAGGGTATAAAAGATGCACACCAGAAAACAAATAATATAGTGCAGGATTTATTATAACAAAGTGCACTCACATTTGCTAGTGCCCAATATCCCTGGACCAATACACACAGCCAGTGATGGTCGCTGAGTTCTTTTTGAAGCTGAATGACAAAGTAGGCCTGGGCAAATAAAGCATCCACAGTATACCTACTGTGTTACAAGGCTGGACCTAGAGGGGTGCTGGGAAGGGCTTTGCCCCACAAAATTCAGTCCAGTTCCCCCAGGACCAGTGACATTGTTTTCAGGAAGTAGAAGGTCAGCACACTCCACTGTTGACCTTAGGTCAGAGTTTCTCAACCAGGGTTCCTCCAGAGATTGCTAGTGGTTCCTTGAGCAATGAGCAATTTCTGCCTTTCAGATAAGTTCACACTGACAATAATCATTATAGCTAACTGTAATGGGGTAATTCTTCCCAATGACCACAAGTGTAAGGAGCAGCATTCTTTCCACTGACCATCACACTAATGTAGTCATTTTTAGCAGGGGTTCCCTGAGGCCAGAACGTTATTTTAAGGGTTCCTCTGTTTTGAAAATGCTGAGAAAGACCATTCGGGTTTGGTATGGATTTTAAAGAGGACCCACACCAAAAAAAAAAAATGGCATGAGGTCCCTCCAAAATTCATACTAGACCCTTATCCAAACATGCAACTCAGCAGGCCAGGAAAGGGGGGGTGAGCATGTGCCTTCCCTTAGGCTCTTCCGGTTTGGTATGGATTTTAAAGAGGGCCCACACCAAAAATCAAAAACAAAAATGGCATGAGGTCCCCCCAAATTTCATACCAGACTGTTATCCAAGTATGCAACTTGGCAGACCAGGAGAAGGGGAGATGAGCATGTGAACCCCCCCCCCCCCCCCGAGCCATACTATGCCACATGTCTTCATGCCCTTTTCTATGAGGGTGTACTTTGCCAGGGGGAGCCAAGAAGAAAAGGGCTTCTTCCCCACAACCCTGGCCTAATGGTTGTGAGGGTGAGGGGAGTGACTTATCAGAATCTGGAAGTTCCCTTTAGAAAGGAGGTCCCCATATCCCAGCACCCCCCGCCCCCAATGTGAATAAGTATGGGGAACATAGTCCAGGAAACTTATCAGACAATGGAATTTACCTCTGTATCATTGTATCAATACTGTATAGCCATTCACTATCTACAGTAGCTGATTACACTTCAAGAGGAAGTAAACCCTGGTGGGTTTTACTTCCTGTTTATTTCCCCGCAAAAGGTAAAGCATAATGCATCGCATAGTAGCCCATTATGTGTCATTTACTTGAAGCCGAAGCCCGCGATGTCACCGCTGTCCCCACTAGCAGCGAGTGTCCATTTTTACCCCTCTTTCTTCCAGGGCCGCAAACTCCGGCTTTGCGATTGGCTGGAGTCACGTGACGTCACTCCTGCGCATGCGCGCAGGAGGCGCCAGTCACGGCATGACCCCTATTAGAAATGGCACGATGTGCCCTTTCTAAAGTGTGCATGCGCAATGACATCAGCGCATGCTCTGTATTTATCGGCGCTCGGCTTTTTCGTAAATATCTCCTAAACTGTGGAGGTTTAGGAGATATTTCCAGCATCTACAGGTAAGCCTTAATATAGGCTTACCTGTAGGTGAAAATGGTTGTACAGGGTGTACAGGGTGTACAACCACTTTAAAGCATATCTATGGTCAAAATGTAAAATCATATACTAATTTCCACATTGAATTTCAATTATTTCTAGCCCACTTCTATTAATCTGAACAGTCTTAAACTTTATAAACTTACTTTGTAAAGAATCCCACACATTTACTTCCTTAAATTCTGTTACACATAGTCACTAAGACCGGGTGAGATAGCACTGCTGTGTCGCACATTTCACAGAGCCTGCCTTCTGACCTACAGAGGTGCTGAGAGTAGGGATTGACCAATATCGTGTTTTCAGTGTCCGATACCGATATCGATTTTCCGGCAGCCTCTCAGGTCGATAGTTGATATCAGGTGCCAATATTTTGTAGATTTTAAACTTTTTATCTTTACACTGTCATTTAAAAAAATGTTTTTTGCTCTTCTGGTGCGACTTCTATTCAAATCAATGAGCTCTCATAGGGAACCATTGATTTTGACATGTAAAAAAAAAAAAACACTTGACGTTTTTGCAGCTCAACATCCTCTGCTCCTGAATGCACAGGCTGTCATTTTTTACTACTGCCCCTAAACGCTTATGCCTCCAAATGCCTCTGGCGGTCTATGTGTGCATAGACACATAGGCCAACATGGAGGGATGTTTAGAAGCAGTTAAAAAAAAACATCAGACGCCCCTAACAGCAGCTGTAAAAACGTCCTGTGTGCATGAGCCCTTATTTACTATGTTTGTCAACTCCTTCTAGTGGTCATAATGTGGTATTTTCCTGATTCCTGAGAAAATAGCCTAATAACATTTGTTTGATAAATACACCCTTAGATTACAGTGTACACATACAAACATTATGGGTATGATTCGTGACTTTTGCACAAATGCTGAAACAATCACACTACAATATTCTTTTTCATAAATAGACCACTAATTGTTAAAGCGTGATCAAGTGTCAAACCGCAGAAAAAGTATTTGTTTTACTATACTGCCTTTAAGATATGCAAAATCTCCTGAAGGACAATTGTAGTAAAAAAAGGCATGCTTGTCCAAAAAGAAACAATACATGCCTCTCTCTTTTGTATCATACTTATATAACATACCGTATTGCCAAATTATTAGGCCCATAGATGTAATGTGAAAATGGCTCTGGAGAATAACTGGATTATTATAAAGCAAACAGTTTTTTTTTTAACAAAAACGCATAACTACCTATAATGCCCACCCACTTTTGAAAAAAAAACAAACGTGTTTTCAACCTCTTCAAGACCCGAACAATTCTGACATTTCTCACATACATGAAAATCAGCATTTTGTGCTAGAAAATTACTTAGAACCCCCAAACCATAAATACTTTCTGAAAAAAAAATCCCCTGGAGAATAAAATGGTGGATGTTGCAATTTTTTATGTCACACAATATTAGTGCAACAGTTTTTCAAAAGCAAAGTTTCAGGAAAAAATATATGTCAATGAATTTTAGTGCATAAAAACACAATATAATACCCAATTATAACGAGTAAATGGATAACTAACGCTCTAAAACTGTGTACACCTGTGAAAAGGTACCTAAAAAAATCTCCATAGACAATGCTTTAAAAGCTTTTACAGGTTACCAGTTTAGAGTTACACGGGAGGTCTTGTTCTAGAATTATTGCTCTCACTCTGACTTTTGCGAGTGTGGTGCGATCGCCATTTACATATGTGACCTCCGTGCATATTCACATTTGTGCATGAGCACAGGGGTCAGGGGTGCTTTTCGTTTTTTTTTGTTATTATTTATTTTTTTTAATTTTTTTTTTTTTTTGCCACTGTACTTAGTTTAGTTTATTTTTTATTGAACTATATTTCTATCACAAGGGATGAACAACATAGCTTGGGCTATGACATGTCCTCTTTATGGAGAGATCTGGGGTTCTTTTACACCCCAGATCTCTCCTCTGCCTTTCAAAGCAGCCAATCAAACAGAGAGCGTTTTTATTTCATATTGGTAACTGCTTGTAAACAAACACAAGTGTATACTCAAAGGGCTGGCTGCAGTTCTCTAAGCCAGATCTCTTTGACACTCGCTCTCATACTGCCCAGAGCCAGTACAGCTCCCCAGCACCCCCCGCATGGACGGGAGAGGAGAGAGTGCTCAATCTGCTCCTCCTCCTCTCACCCCTTTCCCTGCCCACACTCCAATCAATCCCTGGCATATTCTACCTTAGAAAAGGGATATATATGTGAGAAATGTGAAGCCCAGCAGCCAGATATATGGTGGATGAAAGTCTTTGGGTGAGTGAGCTCATCATCCACTGTCTGTGACTGAAGTCTCCCCCTTCCCTCCCTTCTCTCTCCTGCCTCAAGGCCAGTGATTACACTAAGATAAGGGGGACTCAGATGTAAGGGGGGCTTTGGGAACCCTGATTTAAGGGGGAATGCTGGAAACTCTGATGTAAGTGGAAGCTTTGGTGAGCAGAAACCCCCTTACATCAGAGTCCACAGCATTCCAACTTAAAAAAAAATTGCTCTTGGCCACTAAATTATTTGGGTTTGGCCACCTTAGGGTGGGAGCAAAGCTACCTATACAAAGGAAGGAAAAGGAGAAAAACCTAAAATGAAACCATTGCAACAAAATTGTGGGAAAAAAAACTAATTGTGTACTTACCATAAGATCAATTAAACTATAAAAAAAAATGGTGAAAAAAAGGGTTTAAAATAAAAGTCGTTTTCTCATCTATCAATCAATGGTGCGGATCTAGATACCTGAAAATCAAGACACAAAAGACCAGAGAGGGGTGTAGGGCTCACTGGTAAAGTAGGCTCCCTCAATAATCCACACAGTGTGACTGCCGCAATTTACTTGAATTCTTTATTATCAAAGTATTAAATACAAAATAGTCAGAAAAACAATAAATGATATATCTTCACTATTCACCATTAAAATTGACAATGCTGTCAAAATTTGTGAAGTCTGGACTGCTACAATCACAAAAGCATTCCAATCTGGCTTACCAATGTAGGTGCATTTAGAGATTGAGTGTTAATTAATTTCACTGGCCAGAATAAATGATTATTCTGGCCAATAAAATGAATTAACGCCCAAGCGCTTGACATCTTTAAACGTGCCTAAACATGCCTGAACTCATTACACACTTTTATACACCTCTTTTGTTGTTATTCAGTAGTTCTCCCACCTTTTACTTAGTGAACATCATATAATCAACCAAAGGCAGAGTAATAGGGCGTACACACGGTCGGACTTTGTTCGGACATTCCGACAACAAAATCCTAGGATTTTTTCCGACGGATGTTGGCTCAAACTTGTCTTGCATACACACGGTCACACAAAGTTGTCAGAAAATCCGATCGTTCTAAACGCGGTGACGTAAAACACGTACATCGGGACTATAAACGGGGCAGTGGGCAATAGCTTTCATCTCTTTATTTATTCTGAGCATGCGTGGCACTTTGTCCGTTGGATTTGTGTACACACGATCGGAATTTCTGACAACGGATTTTGTTGTCGGAAAATTTTATCTCCTGCTCTCCAACTTTGTGTGTCGGAAAATCCGATGGAAAATGTCCGATGGAGCCCAAACACGGTCGGAATTTCCGACAACACGCTCCGATCGGATATTTTCCATCGGAAAATCTGACCGTGTGTACGGGGCATAAGAGCTAGCTATCTACTTTCAGTTAGCAATTATTGAGCTAATGTTACATCGATGTAGAAATAAAGCATAAAGACATAATACATACTGGATTGTATTTCTTCTTCCTATTAACAATTATTGTTAATGTTTAGGAAATGTACATCAGCCAAAACATAATAAAAGCAAATTAAGGAGGTATTAACCACTTTCCGCATTGCCCCTGGAGATATACTGCGGTGGGGTGACACGGGCAGGCTCAGACACATATAAATACAGGATCTGGCCTCTTCCGGGTTGTGCTCCTCCTGTGACCGCTGTTACTATAACCAAGTTATTATTCGATTACCATGATTGGTCATAGCGATCAAATGATAACAAAGTAAACATCCTGTCATAAATGGCTTTCCATTCATGAACAGCTTGCTTATTGTTGTCATCTGTGATTGGCCCAAAGCAATCACATGGTACCTGGCTACCTGTATCATATGATTAGCTTAACTGCTAGCCGACCAGGTTGGCACGGCTGCGCAAATCACCATAGCTGTACGTCGCTTCTTTAAGACGTCACAGCAGGCCCCAGAGCCAATGCAAGTGCGCGGGCACCTGCGATCGCTCGTGACAGAGCGAGAACCGAGATAAGTGTGTGCAAACACACCGATCCCAGTTCTCTCAGGGGAGAGGAGACCACATGTGTGTTAATACAATGTTGTTCATACAATGTATGAACACCGATCTCTCTCCTCCCCTAGCCAAGCCCGTCCCCCCTACAGTTAGAACACACACGAGGGAACACAGTTACCCCCTTGATCGCCCCCTAGTGTTAACCCCTTCCCTGCCAGTGACATTTATACAGTAATCAATGGCTATTTTTAGCTCTGATTGCTGTATAAATGTGAATGGTCCCAAAATAGTGTCGAAAGTGTCCGATGTGTCCGCCGCAGTCCCAATTAAAATCGCAGATCACCGCCATTACTAGTAAAAAAAAAAATTAATAATAAAAATTCTATACATCTATCCCCTATTTTGTAGAAGCTATAACTTTTGTGCAGGCCAATCAATATAAGCTTATTGCGATTTTTTTTAACAAAAATATGTAGAAGAATACATATCGGCCTAAACTGAGGATTTTTTTTTTTAATTAGGGATATTTATTATAGCAAAAACTACAAAATATTGTGTTTTTTTTCAAAACTGACGCTCTCTTTTTGTATATAGCGCAAAAAATAAAATCCGCCGAGGTGATCAAATACCACCAAAGGAAAGCTCTATTTGTGGGGGAAAAAAAGGACATAAATTTTGTATGGGTACAATGTCACACGACCGCGCAATTGTCAGTTAAAGCGTCTTAGTGACGTATCGCCAAAAAATTACCTGGTCAGGAAGGGGGCAAATCCTTACGGGGCTGAAGTGGTTAAAAAAGAGATATGTTTCAAATAACTGTAAACAATCTACTCAGTGCCAATATGCAGAGGATCGATAACAATCCTATAGATACCTTATTCGATGTTACACATCAAATTAAAATTAGCTGCCACTATAACAGATACAGGAATTATAACAAATATAAAAGCATTAAGAATAATCAAAATACTAATAGAGGCGCTCCGTCAAAAGTAACAACAATTGGTAGCTAATCATATGTTAACCACATAAGTATTTAAAGTCCACTCTGTGCGTATGTGCAAAGAAAGTCTCTTGGTGTACATTATACTTGTATCCTCATATTGGTTAAACACTGTTACATGCACCAATCACCAGATTGACACCTAATGCCGCGTACACACGAGCGGACTTTATGACAGACTTTGCTCGGCGGACTTTTTGCCAGACTTTGTTGGCTCCTTGCGCCGGACTTAAAAAGGGACTGACTTGGACACACACGATCACTGCAAAAGTCCGCTGGTTTGGAACGCGGTGACGTACAGCACGTACGATGGGACTATAAAAAGGAAGTTCAAGCCCCACTACGGCACCCTTTGGGCTCCTTCTGCTCTGTTTATCTCCTGTTAGTAGAGGTTTGGTTAGAGACGATTCGCGCTATTCACTCTTCAGCTTATTTTGATCGTTTTCTGCGGTTCAGTTTGTGCTTGTGAGGTTTGTATCTGCTTTTCAGTGCGTGTTGGTCAGTTCGTAACCTGCCTTGCAGGCCGTTCTGGTCCGCTCGTTCCTGATTTTCAGGTCGTTCTTCATAGGCCTTGCTGTTCTTCAGTGCGTTTGTTATAAGTTTGTTTGTTTGACCAGCCGACCGCTTTGAAGCCATGCCGCGTGGACGTACTCGTTCTCGAGTTCGTGCTACATGGGGACTTGGTGTTGGGGTTAATACTTTGACCCGAGTCCAGTCCATGAACAGGGCGAGGAGGAGTTCATGGATGAAGAATTGGTTGCGCCGGCGTGACCAATTTTCGCACATGCCTTTGCTCCGTGAGCTCCATGAGAATAATTCTGAGAATTTCAGGAATTCTCTCTGGATGACGGACCCTGTTTTTGAGCGTCTGCTGGCTATGCTGACCCCCTATATCAGCAGGCACGATACCTGCACGAGGCAAGCCATCAGTGCAGAGCAGAGGCTAGTTGCCACTTTACGTTACTTGGCGACTGGGAGAAGTCTTCAGGGGATCATAATCCCAGAGACCTGTTCTGCCATCATTCAGGTCCTGCAGAAGGACTATATGAAGGTAAGTTTTCTCCTTTAACATTACATGATATGTATTAAATGTTTGCTAATGTATAGTCTAAATGTCCTCCTTACCTAATTACCATGCTTGGAATATGCTGTGAATGTCCCCTTTATCTTCATGCATGCCTGCATGCCATTAATCATTTATTGCCCTACATGCATATTTACATTCAATAACCTCCCCACCATGCAATCCTGGGTCCATTTAAATCTCTAGCCTATAGTCCCTTGAACAATGTATATTGTCAGCTCCATTGTACTGTTTGACCCTCCCCCACCCCTCAAATGTTTGAAACTGTCAGGTGTGTTTCTTAACCTAATTAGAACCCCTCCCCCACCCCTCAAATGTTTAAAACTGTCAGGTGTGTTTTGAACCCTAATTAGAACCCCTCCCCCACCCCTCAAATGTTTAAAACTGTCAGGTGTGTTTGTTAACCTAATTAGAACCCCTCCCCCACCCCCTCAAATGTTTAAAACTGTCAGGTGTGTTTTGGACCCTAATTAGAACCCCTCCCCCACCCCTCAAATGTTTAAAACTGTCAGGTGTGTTTTGGACCCTAATTAGAACCCCTCCCCCACCCCTCAAATGTTTAAAACTGTCAGGTGTGTTTCTTATCTGATATCCAAGTTATGTTTAAAAGTCCTTATCTTAATTTTTTTTTTTCACTCCACAGTTTCCTTCCAGTACACAGGAATGGCAGACTGTGGCCTCCCAGTTTGCTGACCGTTGGGACTTTCCCAACTGTGTCGGCGCGATTGACGGGAAGCATGTCCGCATTGTGCCACCACCGCATTCAGGGTCTTATTTCTACAACTATAAGGGGTATCATAGTGTAGTTTTGATGGCGGTGGTCTCGGCACATTTGGACTTTCTGTTTGTGGATGTGGGGAAGAACGGCCGGATGTCTGACGGAGGAGTCTTTGCACAGACCGAGCTGTGCCAGCGTCTCCAGACTGGTGGCCTGGGATTGCCACCTGATGACCAGACTGCTGATGGACTCCCCTCAGTTTTTATCGCTGATGAAGCGTTTGCTCTCGGTGAGCACTTGATGAGGCCGTTCCCCCAAAAGACACTCACCCCTGAGAGGAGAGTATTTAATTACCGGCTAGCCAGAGCAAGAAGAGTTGTGGAGAATGCCTTTGGGATTCTGGCCAGCCGGTTCCATTTGTTCCTTTTAGAAATAAATCTGGCGGACTATAAAATTAATTACGTCATGCTTGCTGCGTCCTACATAACTTTTTACGTAGACATTCTGCGACATATATTACCTCTGTTGGGCCTGAGGCCGGACTTGTACAAGATCAAACAATGACAGGCCTAGAAATTGGCCGTATTCGCTTGGCCCCCCGAACCACACCTCAAGTGCGTGAGCGATATGTGAATTAATTTAATGGTCGGGGGGCCAATGCTATTCAACAAGAGCTTTATTTTTTACAAAAAAAAAACAAAAAAACATTTTTTTAAAATATCTTGTTTTTATTCTTGTTTGCATTTAGTTTGGTCTGTCTCCTAGTGCACTTGTAGTAGTGGCATTTACCTTTAGTTAATAAGGCCCTTTGTCACTGTTACCACACAAACATTTCTAAAACATATTATTGAGAAATAATCAGCCACACACAGTGTAGTAGTAAAAACATTTTACTGTGTGCACATTGAAAGGTGCATTTTTTCAAAAAAATTTTTTTTTTCAATACTTTTAAAAAAAAAAAAATATTTTGTATTTTTTGGCTAAAAATTTTATTTTTTGAATAACGTTATTAAAGGCATATTTCAACAAAAATAGACCTTATTTCAAATCTTAAAATTCACAACAGTGTTTAGAAAAACATACAAAAAAATAAAAGAACTTACAAAGTTCAACATTTTGAGAACGGTGCTGGTGATGTCACCCTTGTAAATCGTTAATTTTTCAGATGCTCAAAATTGAGCATTACAAAAGGGTCAAGTCAACATGTGCTATCTCCCATCATGGGTGAGCAATGTACGTGTTTTGTGTGTGCAATCCCTTTGTTCCTCTCACCACTAAATAATTTTGAGGATGAAGGGGTTGCAAACAGAAAACAAGTACATTGATATCCCATGATGGAAGCTAGCACATGATGACACACCGTGTGCATCATAAAAATATTTTGCTTACCAAAAAACTTTACAAAAAAATTACAAGACGAAACAAACTTCACAAGGAAATGAAGAACATGATTGATGTTTTTAGGCAAAACGTTATTATAATTCTGCCCAAAACATCAATCATGTTCTTCATTTCCTGTTGCATGGAGTCCAGGCGAAGTTTCATGCTGTGAATTTGGTCACGCATTTTATCAATTTGGCCATTCCACAGCATTATCTGGCCAATCAGTCTTTGGGCACTGTCTGTGCTGAATGGCTCTGCCACTTGGCCTTCCACAACCAGAAGCTCACCTAAAATGTGTGAAAAAAAACAAGGGTTAAAATATGCACGCCTAAATACATTAACTTAAGCTGGGGTGTCAGTCACTCACTTGGTGGGGTTGAAAGCTTGCACACTTCGTCCACCTCTCCTTCCTCCAGATCGTCGGGTGGGCGTGGTCTTGGGCTTTGGCTATCTTCAGCCTCAGGCTGGTGACTTGGGGGGGTCCTGGGATCCTTGAACTGTTGTCTGAGTCTTTTCTCCCCTATGATAATTCAACAAAGGGTATAGTTAAAACACAGTGATATTTTATATTTTGAACAATAATATGAAATGTTGGTTATGAGTTGTGGACAATTGCCTTTTTTTGTCCTCAAAAATTTAGAAAACAGGATGAACATTCCCTCTGAACAACAATTCTAAACAATACACATTTTCATGCAAGTTTCACAGATGCAGACACCTCAATGATCTCCTGTGTATTACCCCTCTAAAATGTATTTAGGTTCACATAGTACACTAGTGCTCGTGAGTCCAGATGTGGAAACAGCTGCTGTGTCCTGTACTTACATTACACTGAATCATTTTTAAAGAAGCATTATATTTTCCAACACATCTACACCACATCAACAAATTTTTGGAATACGAAAAATTATCAAGACATAAATGTATGTCCAACCCTGTACCATCATATTTGGCGAAAAAATAACGTCATTTTCTAAAGTATCATATGTATTTTACAAAGAACGGTCTTTACGAACGATGCTGTATAAACGAAAAAAAAAAGTATCAGCATGCAAGTTAAGTATCTCAATAGGAACACACAACAAGTATTTACTTTTTTTAAGCAGCTTCTTTATTCGCCAATATTGTTCTGGCTCCCTACTTTTGATGTCAGACCACCGCTTCCTCAATTGTTCTTTAGAACGTTTAGTGCCAAATTTAGCTTCTAGAGCTGTGACAACTGAGGACATTATTTTGTCTTTCCGCATATTCGGGCGTGTGTACGGTCCTTTTTTGCCATCATAGTCCTCCCTTCTCAATATGGACACCATCTCCACCATCTCTTCAAAAGCCATGTTGGTGGCCTTATATCTCCTCCGGGATATGGATGGTTGTGGCTCCGGGCTTTCCTCTGCGCTACTTCCACTGACTCTCTCCGCCATCTTTCTCTATCTACTCCCACTGCGCAACGAAGAGTGAAGGGGCGGGGACAAATCGTACTAAAGAACGTCAGGGGCGGGTGACGCAGGCGGAGCATGACACATGCGCAGTGTATATAAAGCTATTACGCTATCCTACGTATGTCCGTGCGGAAGTAGCAAGCGTCAGAAAGGAAGGTAAGATTAAACGTGGGGATGTGTGTGTTTGGTGAATGTGTTTGGTGTGTGTGTGTGTGTATGTATGTGTCCCCTAGATTCTTCACCAAATAATCCTGTGAGTTGTGACTGATATTACAGTTTTGATCTTGTGTCTTGTCTTTCAGCAACAATGAATCCCTTTAAAGAGGCAGATTTTTTGTCGCGATTTATTGACTTATATCAGGAAAAGAAAAACCTGTGGGAGGTCAAACACCCACTATATTACAATAGAGATGTAAGGAAAGCAACACTGGGCACACTTTTAGAATTTGTGAAGACTCGAGTCCCCCAGGCAGACCTCAAGTTTGCGGACAAGAAAATTGGTATCTTGCGAAACATGTACAAGTGGGAACACAATAAAATCCAGGAGTCGCTCAGATCCGGTGCAGCAGCTGACCAAGTTTATGTACCCAAGTTGTGGTACTACCACAAAATGCGATTCCTGGATGACCAGACAGAAGCCAGGCAATCACTTTCGACCCTTCCCCCCACCCTTCCCTCCAGCCTTCCCTCCACTCTTCCCTCCAGCCTTCCATCCACCTCAACCCCAGCTGAGGAGTCCCAGGAAGAACTGGGCCTTTTCATCCTTGATTAGGTGGATGCGCCCAGCTTCAGCCAGGTATCCTTATTTTGTGGAATTTGTAATTGTGTAAATGTTATTAATGATGTTAACGTGTTAAAATTTTAAGTGCTTCATAAAAAATGACTTCATCACAAATATTAATATGTAGACATATCACTAGACAGTAGTGGCCAAAAATATACTTCTGCATAGGTGTGCGCAGCCTCTTGCATTAGGGTGTGTACCCCAAAGCTCAAATACATATGCATGTGTATATGTACTGATGGTGTCAGTAGGGCAGTGGACAGTGTAATTTTGTTTATTTTCTTTTCAAAAAAATTATTTTCTTTTGTAACGTTTTTTTGGGGGATGAAATATCAGTGGTCTAAACAGGGGGGAATATGCACCACACAAGGCGATTATGGTGTGCCCAGGCACACCTGGCACACCCTGTGGGCACGCCTATGTACTTCAGATATTGTTGATCACCTGAAATAATGGTGGTATCAAATAGATAGCCTTTACTATTTGTTGAGAATTATACTTGCAAGTCATGAGCTGAAAATTGTGTGTGATTGCGTAACACAAAATTACAACTATCTCCCTTTTTTTGACACAGGATGACCTCAGCCAGGAGGAGGCCTTGACCAGTGGGAGAGAGAAGGAGGCCTTGCCCAGTGGGAGAGGAGGAGGCTGTGGCTGGGCCGAGTAGAAGCCGCACGGAGTGTCAGGTGCCTCCCCTCCGCATTCTCACCAAAAGGCCCAGGAGAATGACCCAAACTGAGGAGGAATCCCTAGCCCTCATACGTGAAGCAAGCCAAATCCTGAGTACACCACCCAATGCAGAGGAGGCATATGGCACCTATATAGCCAGCAGATTGCTGGAGTTGGAAAAGGGGCAACGCCTCCTCTGTGAGGGTTTGATTTTTCAGGCCTATCAGAAGGGCTTGAGAGGGGAGCTTACTGCTACCACGTATCCGGCAGATGAAGCCACTCCTCCTCCTGCCCCAAGTACACCACCAGAGGCCCAGCCTCCGAGGAAGGCTGCAGAGAAGCGTGGAGGGAAGGCTGCAGAGAAGCGTGCAGGGAAGGCTCCACGGAAGACTCGAAAGTGATTGCCTGGTTTCTGTCTGGTCTGACTGTGCTCCCTGTGCTCCCTAGTCGCAAGATATCAATTTTCTTGTCCTAAAACTTGATGTTACATAGTTACATAGTTACATAGTTAGTCAGGTTGAAAAAAGACACAAGTCCATCCAGTCCAACCATAAAAAAAAACAAAAAAAAAATGTACAATCCAATATACCCAATACTATACCCACAGTTGATCCAGAGGAAGGCAAAAAACCCCAGCAGAGCATGCTCCAATTTGCTACAGCAGGGGAAAAAATTCCTTCCTGATCCCAGAGAGGCAATTGGATTTTCCCTGGATCAACTTTACCTATAAATGTCAGTACCCAGGTATATTATGTACATTTAGGAAAGTATCCAGGCCTTTCTTAAAGCAATCTACTGAGCTGGCCAGAACCACCTCTGGAGGGAGTCTATTCCACATTTTCACAGCTCTTACTGTGAAGAAACCTTTCCGTATTTGGAGATGAAATCTCTTTTCCTCCAGTCGTAAAGAGTGCCCCCTTGTCCTCTGTGTTGACCGTAAAGTGAATAACTCAACACCAAGTTCACTATATGGACCCCTTATATATTTAAACATGTTGATCATATCCCCCCTTATTCTCCTCTTCTCAAGAGTGAACAAATTCAGTTCCTCTAATCTTTCCTCATAGCTGAGCTCCCCCATGCCTCTTATCAGTTTGGTTGCCCTTCTCTGCACTTTCTCCAGTTCCCCGATATCCTTTTTGAGAACTGGTGTCCAAAACTGAACTGCATATTCCAGATGAGGTCTTACTAATGATAATTGATGTGTGTCCTGGGGGATGAAAGGCTTCACAGATTCTAAAAGTATCTCCAGTGTTGTCTTCCTAATTTTTTTTTCATCAAAATAAATGGATTTTTTTGTTACCTTACATTATTGACTATGTGTTTTGATTCCAAAACGACATTTTGTTTGGGATCAGGCAGGTACAGGTCAAAAAGACTATGGGGTTGATTTAATAAAAGCAAATAGACTGTGCACTTTGCAGAGGGCAGTTGCCCTCTGCAAGTGCAATTGCTCCAGAGCTTAGGAAATGAGGTAAGGCTTGACTTTGCAAAGAGTACCCAATCCTGTGCAAGGAAAATTAAAAAAACAGCATTTTTGCTTGCACATGATTGGATGATGGAAGTCAGCAGAGCTTCTGCTCATTTACTAAGCTCTGGAGCAGTTGCTCTTGCAGAGGGCAACTGCACTTTGCAAAGTGCACAGTCTTTTTCCCTTTAGTAAATCAACCCCTATGTGTGTTTTTGCCAAAAGGCTAAATCAAATGAAAAGTACTAGTGAAAAGTGCACTTTAGAAATTGCGCTGCAAGTGCACTTGTTGGAAGTGCAGTCGCTGTAAATCTGAGGGAAAGAGCTGAAATGAGGGGAAGCTCTGCTGATTTTATCATACAATCATGTGCAATAAAAAGTTTTTTTTGGGGCAGGTTCCTTGCATGTGCCCCTCGGATCCACGGCAAATGCACTTACAAATGCTCTTTCTGTGCAATTCCAAGTAGAATTTGCACTAGTAGTGAAAAATTAATTTGCCTTTGGAAAATAAACCTTTCTATGTCTAATTAACAAGGGACACCAACCTCATTAAGGTTCATTAAAACAACACAAAATATTAAGGTTATTGTGGTAACTTGAAAATACAAAAATAAAATAAACAAAAAAAATGTTTGTATAATTTAGCACACATTGTAAAATAGATAAGTGTTGAAATCAATAAAAAAATAAAGATGAGTCCAAAATCTAATTTAACCACTTGAGCCCCGGACCATTATGCTGCCTAAGGACCAGAGGTCTTTTTCCAATTTGGCACTGCGTCGCTTTAACTGCTAATTGCGCGGTCATGCAATGCTGTACCCAAACGAAATTTGCGTCCTTTTCTTCCCACAAATAGAGCTTTCTTTTGATGGTATTTGATCACCTCTGCGGTTTTTATTTTTTGCGCTATAAACGGAAAAAGACCGAAAATTTTGAAAAAAAATGATATTTTCTACTTTTTGTTATAAAAAAAATCCAATAAACTAAATTTTAGTCATACATTTAGGCCAAAATGTATTCGGTCACATGTCTTTGGTAAAAAAAATGTCAATAAGCGTATATTTATTGGTTTGCGCAAAAGTTATAGCGTCTACAAACTAGGGTACATTTTCTGTAATTTACACAGCTTTTAGTTTATGACTGCCTATGTCATTTCTTGAGGTGCTAAAATGGCAGGGCAGTACAAAACCCCCCCAAATGACCCCATTTTGGAAAGTAGACACCCCAAGGAAATTGCTGAGAGGCATGTTGAACCCATTGAATATTTATTTTTTTTGTCCCAAGTGATTGAAAAATGACAAAAAAAAAAAAAAAAAAAATATTTACAAAAAGTTGTCACTAAATGATATATTGCTCACACAGGCCATGGGTCTATGTGGAATTGCACCCCAAAATACATTCAGCTGCTTCTCCTGAGTATGGGGATACCACATGTGTGGGACTTTTTGGGAGCCTAGCCGCGTACGAGGCCCCGAAAACCAATCACCGCCTTCAGGATTTCTAAGGGTGTAAATTTTTGATTTCACTCTTTACTGCCTATCACAGTTTCGGAGGCCATGGAATGCCCAGGTGGCACAAAACCCCCCAAAATGACCCCATTTTGGAAAGTAGACACCCCAAGCTATTTGCTGAGAGGCATATTGAGTCCATGGAATATTTTATATTTTGACACAAGTTGCGGGAAAGTGACACTTTTTTTTTTTTTTTTTTTCATAAAGTTGTCACTAAATGATATATTGCTCACACAGGCCATGGGCCTATGTGGAATTGCACCCCAAAATACATTTAGCTGCTTCTCCTGAGTATGGGGATACCACATGTGTGGGACTTTTTGGGAGCCTAGCCGCGTACGGGACCCCGAAAACCAATCACTGCCTTCAGGATTTCTAAGGGTGAAAATTTTTGATTTCACTCTTTACTGCCTATCACAGTTTCGGAGGCCATGGAATGCCCAGGTGGCACAAACCCCCCCCAAATGACCCCATTTTGGAAAGTAGACACCCCAAGCTATTTGCTGAGAGGCATAGTGAGTATTTTGCAGCTCTCATTTGTTTTTGAAAATGAAGAAAGACAAGAAAAAACATTTTTTTTTTCTTTTTTCAATTTTCAAAACTTTGTGACAAAAAGTGAGGTCTGCAAAATACTCACTATACCTCTCAGCAAATAGCTTGGGGTGTCTACTTTCCAAAATGGGGTCATTTGGGGGGGTTTTGTGCCACCTGGGCATTCCATGGCCTCCGAAACTGTGATAGGCAGTGAAGAGTGAAATCAAAAATTCACGCCCTTAGAAAGCCTGAAGGCGGTGATTGGTTTTCGGGGTCCCGTACGCGGCTAGGCTCCCAAAAAGTCTCACACATGTGGTATCCCCGTACTCAGGAGAAGCAGCAGAATGTATTTTGGGGTGTAATTTCACATTATTCCATGGCATGTTTGAGCAATATATCATTTAGTGACAACTTTGTGCAAAAAAAAAAAAAAAAAAAAAAAATTGTCTCTTTCCCGCAACTTGTGTCGCAATATAAAATATTCCATGGACTCGACATGCCTCTCAGCAAATAGCTTGGGGTGTCTACTTTCCAAAATGGGGTCATTTGGGGGGGTTTTGAACTGTCCTGGCATTTTATGCACAACATTTAGAAGCTTATGTCACACATCACCCACTCTTCTAACCACTTGAAGACAAAGCCCTTTCTGACTTATTGTTTACATGAAAAAGTTATTTTTTTTTTGCAAAAAAATTACTTTGAACCCCCAAACATTATATATTTTTTTAAAGCAAATGCCCTACAGATTAAAATGGTGGGTGTTTCATTTTTTTTTTTCACACAGTAATTGCGCAGCGATTTTTCAAACGCATTTTTTGGGGAAAAAACACACTTTTTTAAATTTTAATGCACTAAAACACACTATATTGCCCAAATGTTTGATGAAATAAAAAAGATGATCTTAGGCCGAGTACATGGATACCAAACATGACATGCTTTAAAATTGCGCACAAACGTGCAGTGGCAACAAAATAAATACATGTTTAAAAGCCTTTAAAAGCCTTTACAGGTTACCACTTTAGATTTACAGAGGAGGTCTACTGGAAAAATTACTGCACTCGATCTGGCCTGCGCGGTGATACCTCACATGCATGGTGCAATTGCTGTTTACGTTTGACGACAGACCGCCGCTTGCGCTCGCCTTAGCGCGAGAGCAGGGGGCGACAGGGGTGCTTTTTTTTTTTTTTTTTTTCTTTATTATTTTTTTGCTTTTTTAATCTTACTTTTAAACTGTTCCTTTCATATTTTTTTTTTTTAATCATTTTTATTGTTATCTCGGGGAATGTAAATATCCCCTATGATAGCAATAGGTAGTGACAGGTACTCTTTTTTGAAAAAATTGGGGTCTATTAGACCCTAGATCTCTCCTCTGCCCTCAAAGCATCTGACCACACCAAGATCGGTGTGATAAAATGCTTCCCCAGTTTCCCAATGGCGCTATTTACATCCGGCGAAATCTAAGTCATGAAATGCTCGTAGCTTCCGGTTTCTTAGGCCATAGAGATGTTTGGAGCCACTCTGGTCTCTGATCAGCTCTATGGTCAGCTGGCTGAATCACCGGCTGCATTCTCAGGTTCCCTGTTGAGACAGGAGAGCCAGAGAAAAACACGAAAGACGGTGGGGGGGGGGCATTCCCTCCCACGGCTTGTAAAAGCAGTCTAGAGGCTAATTAGCCGCTAGGATTGCTTTTACATGAAAGCCGACCGCTGGCTGAAAAGAATGATACCAAGATGATACCTAAACCTGCAGGCATCATTCTGGTATAACCACTCAAAGTCGTGAATGGCGTACCTGAAGACAAAAAAATGGTTAACAATGGTTAACAATAAACAGTAAACAGTAAAGTATAAATAATTACATACCTGAAAAACAAACATGATAAAACATAATAACAATAACAATAACAATAACAATAAAACATTGCAGAATAGAATACAGCAAAAAAAGAGCAGAACAATAGAGAGAGAGAATAGAGAGAGAGAGAACAATAAAACGACAACTATTTTTTTTTATTTCATATATTTTTTTTTTTTTACACTTTTTTTGTAACTAACTTTTATAACGGTAACCGGTTCCAGGTTCGGGTCTCTCAAAATGCGATGGCATCTCGGGAGACCCTGTGAAAGTGCGCCTAGTCTGTGCAATGCTGTACCCTACGCTATTACTCAACTAGTGTATAGTAGCGTTCAAAACATTCACCAATGCAAAGACCAGGATTGTCAGGACAGGAGGGACAATAATAGCGGGTGTCACGCCTATATCCGCGCTTGCTGCAGACACGGCATCTTTTTGGGGGGGTTCGCTGGGTAGGGGTACTCGGGAGGACATATAAATGCCTCTCATGCAGCCGACTGCATTTGGTTGGGGATGTGAATGGGGGAAGTACGGGTGCTGCAGAAGCGGTGGGTTCCCAATTAGGATTGGCGAATGCAGCAGGAAGGGCACTATGGGCACGACGGGCCTGTGTTTGTCTTCTTGGTGGCAGCGGGACACTACTTGTGCTTGCCACCTCACCAGCTTGAACTGCACTTATGGGACTCGCCACGTCACCACGTGTTACTGCAGTGCTGGTTTGACTACGACCGGGGTGTACTACGCCGCTGGTGCTTGCCAGTTCCCCAAAACGCTACCAAAAAAACTGTTAGCGATCGCAGGGATCAGGCCTGACTCTGCGAACGCTGCAGTTATGCGTTTAGTCTTTTGTAAGTGACAGTGATCGATCGATACTGCACTTGGGTGGGCTGGGCCGGGCCGGGCGGAGGGGCAAAACGCAGGTGCTAGCAGGTATCTGGGCTGATCCCGCTAACACTGCGTTTTTGGGAACAATAAACTGCTGGTGACACTAGTATAGATCTGATCAGATCAGATATTGATCCGTTCAGATACTATACCACTAAGGGAGGTGTACGGTGCGTGCGTGGGTGTTAGCGGTACTGGCGCTAACCTGACGCTGCCTGGGGCTGGTGCTTGCCAGTTCACCAAAACGCTACCAAAAAAACTGTTAGCGATCGCAGGGATCAGGCCTGACTCTGCGAACGCTGCAGTTATGCGTTTAGTGTTCTGTAAGTGACAGTGATCGATCGATACTGCACTTAGATGGGCTGGGCTGGGCCGGGCGGAGGGGCAAAACGCAGGTGCTAGCAGGTATCTGGGCTGATCCAGCTAACACTGCGTTTTTGGGAACCCTAAACTGCTGGTGACGCTAGTATAGATCTGATCGGATCAGATATTGATCCGTTCAGATACTATACCACTAAGGGAGGTATACGGTGCGTGCGTGGGTGTTAGCGCTACTGGCGCTAACCTGACGCTGCCTGGGGCTGGTGCTTGCCAGTTCACCAAAATGCTACCAAAAAAACTGTTAGCAATCGCAGGGATCAGGCCTGACGCTGCGAACGCTGCAGTTATGCGTTTAGTGTTTTGTGACAGTGATCGATCGATACTGCACTTGGGTGGGCTGGGCGGAGGCACAAAACGCAGGTGCTAGCAGGTATCTGGGCTGATCCCGCTAACACTGCGTTTTTGGGAACCCTAAACTGCTGGGGACGCTAGTATAGATTTGATCGGATCAGATATTGATCCGTTCAGATACTATACCACTAAGGGAGGTGTATGCTGCGTGCGTGGGTGTTCGCGGTACTGGCGCTAATCTGACGCTGCCTGGGGCGACGCATATCACCGCCGGGCGATTGGGGGGCTAAACCTTTATTCGGTAATAAACGGCGGGTGCCCTGACACTATAAAAAATAAACAAACTAACCAGCGTCAACCGTAACGGTTATACGGTGATCAGTGGTGAAAGGGTTAACTAGGGGGCAATCAAGGGGTTAAAACATTTATTAGATAGTATATGGGGGTCCCTGACGCTATAAAACGCTGACGGCGAACCTAAATATTTACCTCACTAACTAGCGTCACCAGCGACACTAATACAGCGATCAGAAAAATGATCGCTTAGCGACACTGGTGACAGGGGGTCATCAAGGGGTTAAAACTTTATTAGGGGGGGTTAGGGGGGTACCCTAGACCTACAGGGGGGTAACAGTAACTGTGCTAACACAGTAACTGTCACAAACTGACACAGCAGTAATCAGAAAAAAAAAAAAAAAAAAAAAAACGGCTGGTGTCAGTTTGTGACAGGGGGGGGGGGTGATCGGGGGGCGATCGGGGGGGGATCGGGGTGTTTAGTGTGCCTGGCATGTTCTACTGTGTGTGTAGTGTTGGTGCACTCACTCACATGTCGTCTCTCCTCGGGCCGGAACGGAAACTACCGACCCGAGGGGAGATGACATCACTTCCTTTGCTGCTGTTTAGCATACAGCAGCAAAGGAGTGTTCCTATTGGCCGGCGGCGATCGCGAGGGGGGGGCCACGATCGGATGGCCTCCCCCTCGTCTTCGATCGCCGGGGGACAAAACGGGACCGCCTCGGGCGGCGGGGGGGGTCCGATTGGACCCCCCACCCGCGGGAGGCAAATCACGTACATGTACGTGATTTTGCCTGCCCGTGCCGCCTTGCCGACGTACATCGGCATGAGGCGGTCCTTAAGTGGTTAATACTTTATTTATGGAGATCTGGCTTTTTAAAAATATCATATTAGTCATGGCATGAGGATAAATCATGAAGAAAGTAGTTTGTGAGAACTCTGTGTGAATAGTTTTACCAGACTGTCGCTTCTGTCTTGTAATTGCTTCAGAGCATGCGTCAGTTTGAGTTCGTCGGACTAGCACACAGGCGACCGGTTTGTCCGCTAGAAAGAAGAGTCCGTCGGATAGATTTAAAACATGTTTCAAATCTAAGTCCGTCCAACTTTGGAGCAAACAAAGTCCGCTGGAGCCCACACACGATCGAGTTGTCCGACGGACCAAGTCTGACGTAAAGTCCGCTCGTGTGTACGAGGCATAAGGGTTTGCACTCACCAGATAAAACAGTTAAACACGCCTTGATTCGTGCTGTCAATTACTCGTACAGGGAACGTACCGCTCACCCCTGAGCAATCTTGGAGACACTGTTCTTATATAAAAAAAAGTCTCCACGTAGCCAAATCCCGTTCAAGCTTGTTTTATTACAAAACATTCCCCCTTTAATATTCACTTACGAACATAGGTTATCACACGCTTTGTTCACAACAACATCAGTGGTTTTGTTTAGTTGCCGAACAATCAATGGCGTCTCACCTACCACGTTGACACTCTCGTTCAGTCTGGTGTCCGTTACTCTCGATGGCATGCTGACATCACTTCCGGACGCTGTATGGTCCTGACCTAAACCTTCATTTTAGGATGTAGCCATATTTTTGGAAAAAATATTTTTCAACTTTTTCAAAAAAACGGAACAATGCTGACATTTCTCACATACATTAAAATCAGCATTTTGTGCTAGAAAGTTACTTAGAAAACCCAAACCATATATACGTTCTGAAAAAAAAAGCCCCTGGAGAATAAAATGGTGGATGTTGCAATTTTTTATGTCATACAATATTAGCGCAGCAGTTTTTCAAAAGCAAATTTTCTGGAAAAAATATATATCAATGAATTTTAGTGCATACTGTAAAAAACACAAAATAATACCCAATTTATTGATAAAATGTAAAAGATAATATTACGAGTAAATGGATAACTAACATGTCACGCTCTAAAACTGTGTATACCTGTGAAATGGTGACAAGCTACGGTACCTAAAAAATCGACAATGCTTTAAAAGCTTTTATTGGTTACCAGTTTAGAGTTACACAGGAGGTCTTGTGCTAGAATTATTGTTCTCACTCGGACTTTTGCGAGGCAATACCTCACATATGTGGTGCGATCGCCATTTACATATGTGACCTCCGTGCATATTCACATTTGTGCATGAGCACAGGGGTCAGGGGTGCATTTCATTTTTTTTATTATTATTTATTTTATTTAAATTAATTTTTTTGACACTGTACCTTAGTTTATTTTTTATTGAACTTTTTTTCTATCAGTGTTCAGTGTCCCAGAATTTATCAGCTGTCTCAGCAGCCGCTTAACCCCTTATCAACCACTACTGGTAATCCACTGCATTACAGTAACCCAGGGGTAGGCAACCCCCGGCACTGGTGCTGCAAGTGGCACGCAAAGCCTCTTTTGCCGGCACTCGACCCCTTCCCCATCAGCAGAGCAGCGCAGGGAAGTGTCAGTGATGGGTAAGAGATTGGGTGCAGTTCTGGTAAGGGGGAGGTCCTGGTTTCCAGGAGGAGAAGGACTGTGATTGGCCACTGCCAAAGCCAATCCCAGTCCTGCTAGCCCCATCCACCATCTGGAGGAAGATGACTTCACTTTTTCTCAGCTGCGGGGGCTCGATCTTGCATACAGGCCCACTGCTTTCAGAAAATGCCCCTGACCTGAGCTCATGATTGCGCATCCATTCCAGATGCTTGTATGTGACTTCACATACATCATATACATCACATACATCCCATACAAGAACGTGGGCTGGATGCAAGAGGTGGATCAGCGGGGATGAGTGCCAGGACAGGTAGATGTGTCTCATCTCTGCTTCCTTGCACCACCTTGCATATCACACATATCATAGATGAGAGGAGGGTACAGCGGTTGGGCAGATGAGCAGGGGGGGTTTAGCAGTGGAACAGAAGAACAGGAGGGTACGATGGTGGGGCAGAAGAGTAGGGGGGTACAGAGGTGGGGCAGTTGTGCAGGGGGGTACAGTGGTGGGGCAGAAGAGCAGGCGGGTACAGAGGTGAGACAGATGCGCAGGGGGGTACAGTGGTGGGGCAGAAGAGCAGGGGGTACAGAGGTAGAGCAGGGGGTACAGAGGTGAGACAGATGTGCAGAAGGTACAGTGGTGGGGCAGAAAAATGGGGTACAGCGGTGGGGCAGATGTTCAGGGGGTACAGTGTTTGGGCAGGAGGTACAGTGGTGGGAGAGATGAGAAGGGGGTTCAGCGGTGAGACAGAAGAGCACAGTACAGTGATAGGGCAGATGAGCAGGGGGTTACAGTGGTGGGACAGATGAGCAGGGGGGGGGTTCAGTGTTGTGCCAGATGAGAAGGGGGTTACAGTGGCGGAAAAGGTAAGTGGGGGGGTTCAGTGTTGTGCCAGATGAGAAGGGGGTTACAATGGCAGAAAAGATAAGTGGGGGGGGGTTCAGTGGTGGGTCAGATGTGAAAGGGAGGTCCATTAGTGGGACAGATGAGCAGGGGGTTACAGAGGTGGGGCAGAAGAGCAAGGGGTTACAGAGGTGGGGCAGAAGAGCAGAGGGTTACAGGAGTGGGGCAGAAAAGCAGGGGGGTACAGAGGTGGGGCAGAAAAGCAGGGGGGTACAGAGGTGGGGCAGCAGAGCAGGGGGTACAGAGGTGGGGCAGAAGAGCAGGGGGGTACAGAAGTGGGGCAGATGTGCCGGGGGGGTACAGTGGCGGGGAAGAGGAGCAGGGGAAACAGAGGTGGAACAGAAGAGCAGGGGGAACAGTGGTGGGGCAGATTAGAATGGGGGTTACAGTGGTGGGGCAGATGAGCAGATGGGTTCAATGTTAGGACAGGTGAGAAGGTGGTTCAGTGGTGGAGCAGATGTGCAGGGAGATGCAGTGGTGGGGCAGATGAGAAAGGGGGTACATTGTTGGGGCAGATGAGCAGGGGGTTTACAGTGGTGGGACAGAAGAGCAGGGTGGTACCGTGGTGGGGCAGAAGAATGGGGTACAGCGGTGGGGCAGAAGAGCAGGGGGGTACAGAGGTGGGGCAGAAGAGCAGGGGGGTGCAGAGGTGGGGCAGAAGAGCAGGGGGGTACAGAGGTGGGGCAGGTGTACAGGGGGTACAGTGACAGAGAAGAGGAGAAAGGAAGTACATTGGTGGGACAGATGAGCAGGGGGTTACAGTGGTGGGGCAGAAGAGCAGGGGAAACAGAGGTGGAACAGAAGAGCAGGGGGAACAGTGGTGGGGCAGATTAGAAAGGGGGTTACATTGTTGGGGCAGATGAGCAGGGTGTTTGCAGTGGTAGGACAGAAGAGCAGGGTGGTACAGTGGTGGGGCAGATGAGCAGGGGGTACAGAGGTGGGGCAGATGTGCAGGGTAGTACAGTGGGGGGACCGATTTGCAGGGGGTACAGTGTTCTGGGGTGTGAAGGTGCAGGAATTGGGGCTGATCTGAGGCATGAGAGTGCAGGATGTTAATTAGTCACTATTACTCAAGTAGTTTACAGCATTTACTTTATAAAAAATCCTTTTCCTGATTGAGAGTGTGAAGTTAAAAAAAAATGTGTTATAAAATCGGCACAGGTATATCCATGAAGGCATTGACAAGCTGGAAAAAAGGAAAAATATAATTATACGTCCAACAGATAAGGGAGGGGGTAGTAATTTTGTCTAAATAGTTTAATCATGGGCAGTTGTCAGAGATGTTGTCTGATGATAACACTTATGTAAAATTAGATAAAGATCCCACCTGTCAGTATAGGAGTGAACTAATTAATTTAGTGGAGTTTGGGTACCGTACTCGGGTATTGAGATGTGTTGTTTACAGGTTAAAAACAGTTTTTTTTGCTAGAAAATTACCTAGAACCCCCAAACATTATACATTTTTTTTTCTAACACCTTAGAGAATAAAATGGCAGTCGTTGCAATACTTTCTGTCACACTGTATTTGCACAGCGGTCTTACAAGTGCACTTTTTTTGGAAAAAATACACTTTTTTTGAATTAAAAAATAAGACAAAAGTAAAGTTAGTCCAATTTTTTTTAATATTGTGAAAGATAATGTTACGCCGAGTAAATTGATACCCAACACGTCACGCTTCAAAATTGCGCCCGTTCGTGGAATGGCAACAAACTTTTACCCTTAAAAATCTCTATAGGCGACGTTTAAAAAATTCTACAGGTTGCATGTTTTGAGTTACAGAGGATGTCTAGGGCTAGAGTTATTGCTCTCGCTCTACCGATCGCTGCAATACGTCACATGTGTGGTTTGAACACTGTTCTCATATGCGGGTGCTACTCACGTATGCGTTTGCTTCTGCACGTGAGCTCGGTGGAACGGGGTGCATTTTAAAAAAAAGGTTTTTTTTCTGATTTATTTTACCTTTTATTTTTTATTTTTACACTGTTTAAAAAAAAAAAAAATTCACTTTTATTCCTATTACAAGGAATGTAAAGATCCCTTGTAACAGAAAAAAAGCATGACAGGACCTCTTAAATGAGATCTGGGGTCAAAAAGACCTCAGATCTCATATTTACACTAAAATGCAATAAAAAAATAAGATAAAAAAATTTGTCATTTAAAAAAAAAAAAAAATAATAATAATAATAATAATAAAAATGGCCCTTTAAGAGCTATGGGCGGAAGTGACGTTTTGACGACGCTTCCGTCCTGCAATGTTATGGAGACGGGTGGGGGCCATCTTCCCCTTACTAGTCTCCATGCCCAGCAAGGGGGAAGATCCGATCGCCTCCGCCGCTGCCGACGGCTCCGGTAAGCAGCGGAGGGCACCAAAGAGCGGCGGGAGGGGGGGTTCTCTCTCGCCGCCGATAAAAGTGATCTTGCGGTGAATCCGCCGCAGAAACTACTCTTATTTGAAAGCGGACCTCCGGCCGAACAAGAAGACACCGGGGTTATGGCAGTTAGCTGCTGCCATAACAACGATATCCCCCTTCAAAGTAACAACGTATATCGGCGTGCGGCGGTTCGGAAGTGGTTAAGGTCAGTAACAGCACGACTGGAACAGTACTTAGATGTGTTTTTACAGACAAGTGTCTTAATGGCTAAGGCTTATCTTAAAGATACAAAAAATGTCCTACAATTGTTGCAAAAAGTAGATCTTTCAGGTAAATCGAAGGTGTATTTAGTGACAGCTGACGTTTCGTCACTGTACACAATTATTCAGCATGATGACGCCTTGCTAGCCCTAAACTGGGCCTTAAGCCAAAGGAAAAATAGCACACATGCCCAAAAGGTATTTTTGCGGAAAGTTTTAGTTTTTTGTCTCTTCCACAATTACTTTGGTAAAACAAAGAGTTTTTCTCCCAAAAGAGAGGTGTTGCGATGGGCGCGAAATTCGCGCCATGTTTTGCAAAACCTCTTTATGGGAGAGTGGGAGGACAAATTTGTGTTTGCGAAGATGCGAGACAAATTGATCCTTTACAGAAGGTTTATTGATGACCTGTTCTTTGGGCAGGAACAGAGAAGTCGTTATGTAAATTCCTTGATAAAATAAATAATCATAATAATAAAATCATATTGACCAGTCTGTGGAGCAAAGATCAGATTCATTTTTTAGATGTAAATGTATATACAGTATCTCACATAAGTGAGTACACCCCTCTCATTTTTGTAAATATTTCCTTCTATCTTTTCATGTGACAACACTGAAGAAATGACACTTTGCTACAATGTAAAGTAGTTAGTGTACAGCTTGCATAACAGTGTAAATTTGCTGTCACCAGAGCTTCACAGGTTGCCACTGGCGACCTTTTCCACTCCTCCATGATGACATCATGGAGCTGGTGGATGTTAGAGACCTTGCGCTCCTCCTCCTTCCATTTGAGGATGTCCCACAGATGCTCAATAGGGTTTAGGTCTGGAGACATGCTTGGCCAGTCCATCATCTTTACCCTCAGCTTCTTTAGCAAGGCAGTGGTTGCCTTAGAGGTGTGTTTCTGGTCCATATCATGTTGGAATACTGCCCTGTGGCCCAGTCATCAAAGGGAGGGGATCATGCTCTGCTTCAGTATGTCACAGTACATGTTGGCATTTATGGTTCCCTCAATGAACTGTAGCTCCCCAGTGCTGGCAGCACTCATGCAGCCTCAGACCATGACACTCCCACCACCATGCTTGACTGTAGGCAAGACCCACTTGTCTTTGTACTCCTCACCTGGTTACCGCCACACACGCTTGACACCTTCTGAACCAAATAAGTTTATCTTGGTCTCATCAGACCACAGGACATGTTTCCAGTAATCCATGTCCTTAGTCTGCTTGTCTTCAGCAAACTGTTTGTGGGCTTTCTTGTGCATCATCTTTAGAAGAGGCTTCCTTCTGGGTCGACAGCCATGCAGACCAATTTGATGCAGTGTGCGGCGTATGGTCTGAGCACTGACAGGCTGACCCCCCACCCCTTCAACCTCTGCAGCAATGCTGGCAGCACTCATACGTCTATTTCCCAAAGACAACCTCTGGATATGACGCTGAGCACGTGCACTCAACTTCTTTGGTCGACCATGGCGAGGCCTGTTCTGAGTGGAACCTGTCCTGTTAAACCGCTGTATGGTCTTGGCCAACGTGCTGCAGCTCAGTTTCAGGGTCTTGGCAATCTTCTTATAGCCTAGGCCATCTTATGTAGAGCAACAATTCTTTTTTTCAGATCCTCAGAGAGTTCTTTGGCATGAGGTGCCATGTTGAACTTCCAGTGACCAGTATGAGACAGTGAAAGCAATAACACCAAATTTAACACACCTGCTCCCCATTCACACCTGAAACCTTGTAACACTAACGAGCCACATGACACCGGGGAGGAAAAATGGCTAATTGGGCCCAATTTGGACATTTTGACTTAGGGGTGTACTCACTTTTGTTGCCAGTGGTTTAGACATTAATGGCTGTGTGTTGAGTTATTTTGAGGGGACAGCAAATTTACACTGTTATACAAGCTGTACACTCACTACTTTGCATTGTAGCAAAGTGTAATTTCTTCAGTGTTGTCACATGAAAAGATATAATAAAATATTTACAAAAATGTAATGGGGTGTACTCACTTTTGTGTGATACTGTAGACAAAATCATCAATTGGGGACTAGATCTATTTTAAACACACGGACCGTAATAGTTACAGTTTATGTGATAAACCAACACAAAGCGGTGCATAATTGTGATGTGTCATGTAGTGTGGCGTGCATTTGTAGTCAGGCCCCTTTACTCTGATACCCATAGCTAAAATCTAGTGGAACCAATTGCCTTCAGAAGTCACCTAATTAGTAAATAGAGTCCACCTGTGTGTAATTTAATTTCAGTATAAATACAACTGTTCTGTGAAGCCCTCAAAGGTTTTTTAGAGAACCTTAGTGAACAAACAGCATCATGAAGGCTAAGGAACACACCAGCCAGGTCAGGGATAAAGTTGTGAAGAAGTTTAAAGCAGAGTTATAATATCTCAAGCTTTGAGCATCTCACAGAGCACTGTTCAATCCATCATCCGTAAATGGAAAAGTATGGCACAACTGCAAACCTACCAAGACATGGCCTTCCACCTATACTGACAGGCCAGGCAAGGAGAGCATTAATTAGAAAAGCAGCCAAAAGGTCCATGGTAACTCTGGAGAAGCTGCAGAGATCCACATCTCAGGTGGGGAAATCTATCCACAGGACAACTTTAGCACTCCACAAATCCGGCCTTTCAAGGAAGAGTGGCAAGAAGAAAGCCATTGTTGAAAGAAAGCCATAAGAAGTCCCGTTTACAGTTTGTGAAAAGCCATGTGGGGGACACAGCAAACATGAGGAAGAAGGTGCTCTGGTCAGATTAGACCAAAATTTACATTTTTGTCCTAAAAGCAAAACACTATATGTAACAAAAAACTAACACTAAGGCTATGTTTCCACTAGTGCGTCCCCAAAGTCGCGCAATTTACACTGCGACTTTGCGATGCGATTTGTGGTGCGATTTGTTGCGACTTTAAAAACGACTTTGATGTTCTGTGATTTAGCCAGAGTGATGTAATTCCTTATCCTGCTTAGTTACTTCCCCTTCCTGTCTTCCACACTCACGTACATCAATATAGGAAGTGATGTATTTGGGAGGAGCAGAGATCATGTGCTTCCGTAGACTTCCGTGGAAGTCGCAACAAAGTCGCGGCGTCAGACATGTACATGTGACTGCATTGCGACTTAATACCTTTCTATGGAGAACAAGTCGCACCGAAGACGGAACAAAGTAGTGCAAGAACCTTTTTTGGAGACGCTGCGACTTGAGTCGCACTAATTAGAATGGGGACCATTGAAATACATGGGTTTTGACTTGTCATGCGACTTGACATATATCAAGTCGCAAAATAAGTCACAGTAGTGGAAACAGAGCCTAAATATATAAATAGGATCAGGTGCGCTACCTATGTCAAACACACTCATAATATAGTCAACGTATGAAATTGACATACAAACATAGCTATACTCTGAAAATGAAAATGTGAGTAAAAAAATCATGTGCAAAGTCCATCACGAGGGTAATTAGCGTCCATATTAAGTGATCCCCAGCGATGTGCACTTTCATTGAAACAAAAACTTTCCTTCAAATACGGAATGTGGTCATTAAATGTTTTCACAATCCAAGTAATGATAGAAAAAGTTGCTTACCAAATGTGTAGGACCCCATTACAGAGATCTTAAGGGCTCAGATATGTCAGATGTTACGAGCAGGAACGAGCAGGAACAGCCGATATTGACTTCAAGCAAAAATTCTCTCCTCAGACCGTTCAGAGCGCCCCAATCCCGGTGCAGCAGGCTGCAGTGTTCTCCTTACAACCTTTGTTTTAATGGGATCACTTGTGGTATACGATTTAGGGAAATTATAAAGAGAAAAAAAGGTGCTCCATAGTGTAGAAGGTTAATAAAATTCCTTTATTAACCACTTGCTTACTGGGCTGTCAGCGAGAGGAGAAAAAAAAATTACCGAGCTTTTGTTTTGATCATGTGATCAGCTGTCATTGGCTGACAGCTGATTACATGGTAAGGGGCCAGGACCGGCCCCTTACTTGAATCGGTGATCACCCGAGTCTTAGTGACTCGGTGATCACAGCGCGCTCCACGCGCTCCTATAGGGTCGCGTGACCAGGGGAGGCCATTATATGACAGCCTCCCAGGAATTCAGGTCCGCGCTGTAGCCGTCATTCGGCTATAGCGTGGATGTCAAGTGGTTAAAAACGATGGATGACTGACATCATATAGCAGAGCAGAAATGTTCAAATGGACAGCACAGCCGCGGCAAAGCCAGCCAGCTGGTATGTGATGACGTCAGAACCCGTAGCTCCACCCGATGCTGCGTTTCTCCGTATGAGGCATCGACTGGGAGAGGAGAAGAAAACCTGTTAGAGTCTGCAAAAGACTTGAGACTGGGGCGGAGGTTTACCTTCCAGCAGGACAACAACCCTAAACATATAGCCAGAGCTACAATGGAATGGTTTAGATCAAAGTATATTCATATGCTAGAATGGCCCAGTCAAAGTCCAGACCTAAATTCAATTGAGAATCTGTGGCAAGACTTGAAAATTTCCATTCACAGACGCTCTACATCCAATCTGACAGAGCTTGAGCGTCACTCTAAAGTGTCACTCTATAGATGTGAAAAGCTGATAGAGAGATCCTAAAAAGACTTTTAGCTGTAATTGCAGCGAAAGGTGGTTCTACAAAGTATTGACTTGGAGGGCTGAATACAAATGCACGCCACACTTTTAGACCACTCTGATTGAAGAATATCCCAAAAGGCCAGATTATGAGAGTTAAGAGAAATTGCTCCTCTGACAATGACTTCATTGCTCAATCTCAAATAATCAAGGAAAGGTTCATTCAAAAAGGGTATAATCCCCATCAGATTGATTGAATTTTTGGGATAGGGCTGATTTCTTTGCATGCAGAAAATGTAAGGCATGCCAACAGGTTAGGAATCCTTTGAGGGGTGTAGATCATTTCACATCCACATCAAATAATTGAGAATTCCAAATGACTGAATTTACAGTATATCATGTAACACTACCTATGTTGTTTATGGTTTGGAGTGCCTGTGTGGCCTGATCTATATAGTGTGGACTAAAATTATGCTAAAAAACAAATTGCTGAACATATGCATAATATAGAGATAGGATTTAAGGACCATAGGGTGTCGATACATTATACACACCACAACAGAGATCCTTCATGTTTCAAATTCTGGGGTATAGATCGTACCTACCCTACTTGGAGAGAGAGTCAGAGAGCTGTCCAAACGCAAAACAAAATCGATATACACCTAGGGTAATGAACGTAGAACTTGATATCAATTGCTTTATCAGCGACTATTAGAACATATCTAGATACAGTATTCAATTATAACAAAATTAATTAAAAGGGTTAGTTTAAAAACTGTGTATAATAAAATCATTGTGTAATGATAATGTGAGGGGGTTTCATAGTGTGAGTGAGAGTGATTTACGACTGTCATTCATAATATGGAATGTATTTATGATGTCTCATATTGAGTGAATAGGAATTGTGCTCGTTTGCAACAACTTTTTAGAATTAAGCAAAGAGAGTACGTTGCTGGTTTTATTCAAAACCTGTAAATGTACTTTATAGATTTTGATCTGTGACATCACCTCTTGTATATTTAAGCAAAGAGAGCAAATTGCTTGTTTTAATCAATGCATGTAAATGTAGTGTACTGATTTAGAATTGGTGTATTAAAATGACCCCTAGAACTGGATTTCATTGACTTCCTGTCATCGGTGATGACTGGTTGCGATAATGCAGTGGATTACCAGTAGTGGTTGATAAGGGGTTAAGCGGCTGCTGAGACAGCTGATAAATTCTGGGACGCTGCACCATATGGCCACACCCTCAGACGAAGTCGTAATGACGAAACGTGTCAGCACGGGACCATAAGACGACCGAGAGAAACATACACCAGACAGAGCGAGAGTGTCAGCGTGGTGGGTGAGATGCCATTGATCGTTTGGCAACTAAACTAATCCACTAATGTTGTTTTGAGCAAAGCGTGTGCTAATCTATGTTTGTAAGTGCATTTTAAAAGGGGAATGGTTTTTAATAAAGCAAGTTGGAACGTGATTACGCTATGTGGAGCCTTTTTTTTTATATAGGACTAGTGTCTCCAAGATTGTTCCCGGGGTGAGTGGTATGTTCCCTGTACGAGTGATTGACAGCACTTTAAACAAAGGCGTGTTTAACTGTTTTCTCTGGTAAGTACAAACCCTTAGAGGAGAGGGACTCATGTGGAGGCAATCTGGTGATTGTTGCATGTAACAGTGTTTAACCAATATGAGGATACAAGGATATTGGAAAGAAAATAAAAAAAGGCGCCTCTAAGTGCAGAAGTAGAAAACGGGAAAGTTGGGACTTTATCTAAGTGCAGAAGTAAAACTTTATATTTCCCAAAAGGGCTAAAAAAAACTTACAAAAGGGTGGCTGAGTAGGAGCACATCATATTAGTAATATGGCAGGTGGTCCGGCATTCTGGTAGTTCCAAGGAGGGATATCTGGAGGTGGCATTCTAACATATTCTGAAGTGGCCGGCAGATGGAAGCCACAACTCTCCTGGATACTGGGAAGACAGCTAGGCTGTCTGAGACAGCATGGAAGCCAAATCCAGGAAGTGACTTCAGCGGGAAGGGACCAGCAACCAGCGTGGACAGCAAACTGGAAGTGATGTCATCAACATGCGACGCGCTTCGCAACAGCTAATTGGTTCCTTCTTCAAGCAATGACTAAAGGTTACTAAAAGCAGAGATTCTTAAGGTCTGTGGGTGGTCTTTGGGCGGGACTAAGGGCGGACATAAGCAGGACAAAGGGAAGCACTGAGTTTATATAAAATGACATAATGAATAGAAAAACAGTGTACTGGGGACACAAAAAGGAAAAACAGAAGACTCACATACAGGGCAAACTGATGCAAAGACATGATACAAAAACAGCAAGACTGATGCGCATCACTCTTGCTCTTTTGTCTTAGCAGCTAAAAGATGGGTGTCTGACTTAGCCTGGAACATCGCTGATACCAGGCAGTAATGTAGTACGGGGATGATTTACTACTATTATTGATCCACAGGATTCCCTCCTTTCAATGCCTCACGATGTTCTTAGCCAGTACTCAGGGTATTTTTCCCACCTTTATGCCCTGTACACACGGTCGGACATTGATCAGACAACAAAATCCATCTGATTTTTTCCGACGAATTTTGGGCCGAACTTGTCTTGCATACACACGGTCGCACAAAGTTGTCGGAAAATCCGATCGTTCTGAACGCGGTGACGTAAAACACGTACGTCGGGACTATAAACAGGGCAGTAGCCAATAGCTTTCGTCTCTTAATTTATTCTGAGCATGCGTGGCACTTTGTGCGTCGGATTTGTGTACACACGATCGGAATTTAAACGATCGGATTTTGTTGTCGGAAAATTTTATATCCTGCTCTCAAACTTTGTGTGTCGGAAATTCCGACGGAAAAAGTCCGATGGAGCCCACACACGATCGGAATTTCCGACAACACAATCCGATCGCACTTTTTCCATCAGAAAATCCGACCGTGTGTACAGGACATAAGGATTTCTACTTACACTGGTTGGCCTCCTTAACAGTTAAAATATTTTTCACCAGCATTATGTGCATGTTTACAACTATGACTTATCTTAAACCGTGTTATTTGCACACACCCTTTATGTTCTCTTCTTGTATGATTTTTATTTTCCTTTGTGTGACAATACTGCTGTTCCGTCTTCAAATGGTATGGAAACCTTATTTATATAAAAAAAGAATTTACAAAAAAATGCTCTGGTCATGAAGGGGGTAAAACCTTCCGGAGGTCAAGTAGTTAGTCTTGAAAGCTCTTTGGTTATGAGTGAAAAAAGCAATAACCAAAATAAAATAAAGTAGTTTGAAAATCTACAGTAGATCTGTGGCATATATCAACTCCACATCATTAACAAATTCGTTTCCTAGGTAGGAATCCAGGAAGACTTTAACCGCTTGCCGACCAGCCACCGTCATTATACTGCGGCAGGTCGGCACGATCCTGCGAATCGCCATAACTGTACGTGGGCTCACGGGATCGGGATAGCAGCCGCGCGCCCGCTGCACTGCGGGGATGCCGATGCTCGTGGACGATGGTTGCGATGACCCTCGCCCACGAGAGATCGCGGGCACGAGAGGCAGAACAGGGACGTGTGTGTGTAAACACACAAATCCCTGTTCTGTTCTGTGAGGAATGACAGATCGTGAGTTCCTACTAGCTAGAAACCACGATCTGTCATCTCCTCTAGTCAGTCCCCTCCCCCTACAGTTAGAAACACACACAGGGAACACATTTAACCCCTTGATCGGCCCCTAGTGTTAACCCCTTTCCTGCCAGTGACATTTTTACAGTAATCAGTGCATTTTTATAGCACTGATCGCTGTATAAAGGCCAATGGTCCCAAAAATGTGTCAAAAGTGTCGGATGTGTCCGTCATAATGTTGCAGTCCTGATAAAAATCGCAGATCGCCGCCATTACTAGTAAAAAAATAATAATAATAAAAATGCTATAAATCTATCCCCTATTTTGTAGACGCTATAACTTATACACTTATTGTGATTTTTTTACCAAAAATATGTAGAAGAATACATATCGGCCTAAACTGAGACAAAAATTTGCTTTTTTTAAAAAAAAATGGGGATAGTTGTTATAGCAAAAAGTACAAAATATTGTGTTTTTTTTTCAAAATTGTTGCTCTTTTTTTATATCGCAAAAAATAAAAACCGCAGAGATGATCAAATACCACCAAAAGAAAGCTCTATTTGTGGGAAAAAAAAGGACGTCAATTTTGTTTGGGTACAGTATCGCACGATCGCGCAATTGTCAGTTAAAGCGATGCAGTGCCGAATCGCAAAAATGGCCCGGTATTTCAGCAGCCAAATCTTCCGGTGCTGAAGTGGTTAAAATTAAATTCACTATTTAAACCGTGAGGGAATAATGTACCCAATTTAAATATCTTCATCTTTTCTTTGCAGAGGAGAACAGAATTACATTTCCTCTGAGTTGGGATAAATCCAGGGCAAAGATGTCTTTAACCCAAAGGCCACTAGTAATTCCTCCATGTCTCCATGTACACCCTAAAATGTTGTGCCAAGTGGTTTTCTATATCCTATTCATTCTCTTTTTTTTTGTTGTATCATTGAGCTGCTTCTTAATTTCCTCTTCATACATTTTGTCATTCATCAATACTATGTTACCTCCCTTGTCACTCCTCTCAATGACGAGGTTGGAAGGAGTTTTTAATTCATTAAGTGTAGCGCTGCCCTCTTGAGGGTCGCAAGATAGATAAATATCTGGTTGCCCTGACCTTGTGAGTCTTCTGCCACCTCTGACACTCTGGGTTCATACATTTTTTTCCCCTTCAAATGAAACAATAAGAAGGAATCACACACAACCGATTAAATCAGCCAAAATTTACCTAGTGAGATGAAAGGAAAAAGGAATCAAGGAGTCAACTCAAGTGTACACCTTTGAAATGTTATCTCACACAGGAATGTCACTAATAATTAAATAATCACTTATGAGAATTAAACATTCAACAGTTAATACCTTAGTATCTATATTCTACTGAGCGCATATAATATCTATGTGAACAGGCTACATTAAAGTAGAGGAATGGCTCTCATGAATGTCAGACTTCTCTCCACTGCTCCTTAACACATACCCGTATATACTCGAGTATAAGTCGTTCCGAGTATAAGTCGAGGCCCTAATTTACCACAAAAAAAATGGGAAAAACTTATTGACCCGAGTATAAGACGAGGGTGAGAAATGCACAGCTACTGTAAGTGGAAAAGAGGGTCAACAATGCCCATTTGCAGCATCACTGTGCCCATTTGCATGCCTCACTGTGCCCATTTGCAGCCATAGGTCCCCTGAACTTCAAACTCA
This sequence comes from Lithobates clamitans, assembly GCA_037952925.1. Taxonomy (NCBI): domain Eukaryota; kingdom Metazoa; phylum Chordata; class Amphibia; order Anura; family Ranidae; genus Lithobates; species Lithobates clamitans. Next base: position 3,832,623 of record JBBGZY010000800.1, read on the forward strand.
TTAGTTAAGGGTTCCTAGATGCCCCCTAGCTGCAGCCAAAATTTGGGGTTTCTGAACCCAAAGGGTCCCGAAATGACATTGCTGCAGATAGACACAGTTGACCGAATTTGGGGCCCCGTATCTTGGGGTCACTTAGCGCTAAGAACCCTAAATTTGGTGTGCAAACCCGGTGGAACTAGCACCATTAAAATTTCCAAAGCTGGGGTTTCTAGCTCTAAGTGGCCCCAAGATACAGGGCCCCAAAAATCAGTTCAGAAAATGTCAAGCACTTTTCTGCAGCAGAGAATGACATTTTCCGAACCAGTTTTGGGGCCCCGCATCTCAGGGCCACTTAGTGCTAGGAACCCCAGCTTTGGATATGTTATGGTACCAGTTCCACTGGGTTTGCACACCAAATGTGGGGTTCCTAGCACCAAGTGGCCCTGAGATATGGGGCCCCAAAGTCGGTTCAGAAAATGTCAAGCACTTTTCTGCAGCAGAGAATGACATTTTCCGAACCGATTTTGGGGCCCCGTATCTCGGGGCCACTTAGTGCTAGGAACTTCAGCTTTGGATATGTTGTTGTACCAGGTCCACTGGGTTTGCATACTAAATTTGGGGTTTCTAGCACCAAGTGGCCCTGAGATACGGGGCCCCAAAGTCGGTTCGGAAAATGAAATTTTTTGCTGCAGAAAAGTGCTTGACTCGAGTATAAGTCGAGGGGGGCACTTTCAGCACAAAAAAATGTGCTGAAAAATTCGACTTATACTCGAGTATATACGGTAAATGTAAAACGGTAAATATCAAATACAACTTTAAGCAAAAACAAAAGAGAAAACTGGGATGCAATTCAACCTGCTCTTTTAGAGAGTTCTTGGTGAATTATAATTTTATGAGCTTTAATAGAATGAATCCCTGAAGTGGGGATGGAGGTGAAAGTAGTTCTGTGCTGCTGTGTGGCATCTGGTTATCTTCAGCTAGCTCTTTAATGCTTGATGGCATGCACAGAACTTTGGATGATAAAGCAGAGTAACTGACCCAATAAGTTGGAAATAGAAAGCAAACAATCTTGCTGGGTAAATTAAACTGTAACTGGATTCACAGTGATCACTGACTTAAAGATGTCACATGTTGTGGAACTACAAGCAACAGCAGAAGCATGGAGAGCAAAGATGTCTGTATATATTGTCTATGATGTGTAATAGATCCTTAATACTAAAGCTGACCAGGAGTGCAGGAGACAATGATGTCTATATATAGTGTCTATAATACTGGGCTGTTGCCCGCTCACCACACTGGAACAGGAGATGATGATGATCTCTCAGGAATGTGGCTCAAGGGATGACTTCCGGCCTCCACTGCACTGCACCACTGCTCACCCCAATCTGATATCACTGCAGGAGGGATGGGATTGAATGGCCTCCAGGCTGCCGCCCAACAGCTAAAGGGAGCTGTCCACAAGTGTCCCTCCAGATATCCGCTGGATAACTATGCAAAGAAGGCCACGACTCAGCTGCAGCACACATTATAACAGGTTCCCTGCACACAGATCCACACCGGGTCCCAAGAGAGCACGCCAGGCCTTAATCCCTCCCTCTTATAGTCTCTCCCAGTGGTCTGTTCTTCCTCATCAGCCAGCTGGTAGTCGTAGTTCCATGTCAGTCAGCCAAAGTCGGGGGGGGGGGGGGTTAAGTACAGCGCTGCACTAGAAAGAATGAGCAAAAAAAAATAGCAGCTAACACACCTATAGACTAAAGGTAAGAGATAACAAATAAAATAAAAAGTGTAGCGCTATAAGCCCAAGAGTAAAGTAATGAATGTGTAAAAACCTAATATATTATATAAACATATAGGTCAAACCATCAATCAATACGTGCATATGAACAATATATAAAAAATCTATCACCACCTTAAATAGCAATAAATATAAATTGCACCATAGAGTAACACTGTGTTATGTATCAAAACAATACAAAGTGAAAAAAAACGAATTGGAAAATCTTAATAATCAAATGTAAACATTAATAGAGTATAATTGGAAGACCGTGAGGGTCCACTCAATCTAACACCATGAAATATTGTGAATAAAAGTGTCCTGAAACATAGAGAGTCCACAATATTGGTTTTGTAGAGAAAACGTGAAGAAAAAAACCACCACCAAAAGTCTATGGAGGTTAAACGCTAAAGATGGTGGATTTGTAGCTCCCAGGGATCACAAGTAGAAAAAATCAACCGGATCTGGCAGGTAGGTGAACTATGGAAGAACCACATGTGGACAGAGGATCTAAAATGGTGCAGGGGCCATCACCGGAGACATCAAGAGGCTTACCGGAACTTTATGACTTGAAAAAACATATGTCATACAAGTCAAAAAGGCTTATTGACCAACCGGTCTGGACGATATGTCTCTTCAGATGTCGTCAGCATACAGCAGAAAAGGGGCGTGATAATACAACTTCCAAATCCATAGGCATTCCGATAACAGCCAAACGGGTATTCATGTACCATGCGAGAATTAAAAAAATATTTGTTTATATAATATATTAGGTTTTGACACATTCTTTACTTTACTCTTGGGCTTATAGCGCTACCCTTTTTATTTTATTAGTCAGCCAATGTCGAATCCCGTTCATGCAGACTACATGTCACAAGATGCTTTGCTCTGGCTAGTCTCTGATTAAGAAGGTAACAGGTCAGCATCAACTCATCATTAGAGGAAAACAGCTCCTCCTGTAACAATGTCCAACAGCATCTCCTGATTGCAGGAATATATCCAGCTCATGGCTACATCAGGGCTATACGTTATTCCTTAGACAGGTTATCGGGTCTCTTTTGAACCCAATCAATTCTCTTTAGATCAGTGTGATCTAGCTCTAAGAAGAGGCCAACTCATTTGTTGTTTCTCAGAGTTGGCATCCTCCTAGATCTAATATTTACATTAGCTTTTCTTCTCCGTTCAGACATTCTTTCTTCTTCATCACTAGACTCCGACTCTCCTAAAAGTCCAATTTAGCGCCTGTCTTTCTCTTTCATCTGGGAATATTTCTTCCTGTTATTCTGCAGTTATTCTGTACAGAACTTGAATTGGTCGATAATTTTTTCGACCAATCCAAAATCGAATTATTCAGAAAATTTTAAATTCGTTAGAAAATTAATAAATTAAACAAAATTAAACTAAACAAATTCCGAAACGAATCAAAGAAACTAAGTTAGTAACATAATGAATCAGAAACTAAACTAAACAAATTTTTCCGTTCTGCACATGTCTACAAGAAGCAGTCTAGAGAGATCCTGGATCCCAAAGAAAAGATAGAAGACTCCATCACCTGGAAAAACCAAGTTAAGCAGCTGTTTGGTGTAATCACATACATTGTCCATGCTCATTTGCTAGGAAGGATAGGTAGTTTCTCTGTATGTTGTGTACTGTATTGTTTTTCCTACAAGTGAGTACAGCATTTTTGTTTAGTAGAGCAAATTAATATACACTACAGAGGTTTTTATGCTTTCTTGCTTTTACAGCAAAGTAACATTCAAAGACACAAAGCAAAACACAGACTAGCTACTATCGTGTTGCATGAGCTGGACAAGCAAGCAGACAGGGCTAGGCAGCAGCAGGTTATCACGAGTCTCCATGATGATTTGGCTCTCATGACCATGAGACGCCGATTCCTTGCAATGGAAATGATGGTTGGCGGTAAAAAGTCCCGATGCGGCATCGATGCATAAAAACCGGAGAATCGATGTCCGGTGACGTCATTATTAGTAGCCCCGCCCCTCCCGGGAAAGCGCTCCGAGCGTATTTTTAAAATGTCTTTATTTTAATAAATGTATTACAATGGATGCTGTGCCCCCGCTGTATGTGCTTTTTAAAAAACAATGTCACTTCATACCGAATTTCACCGGTATACGATCATGTGACTCCTGGCCCGTCCCGCCCCGCCCCTCTCCGCTCTCCTCTTCGCTCTCATCTTCCGTCTCCTAAATCCTGACGTCAGCGGGGATTTCTCAGTCCCGCCCGCCTCTCTTCTGATACGATAACTATAGTCAGCGGGCGGGACTGAGAATTCCCCGCTGACGTCAGGACTCAGGAGACACGTGAGAGGAGAGCAGAGAGGAGAGCGGAGAGGGGCGGGACGAGCCGGGAGTCACATGATCGTATACCGGCGAAATTTGGTATGAAGTGACATCGTTTTTTAAAAGCACATACAGCGGGGGCACAGCATCCATTGTAATACATTTATTAAAAGAAAGCAATTGTGGGGGATTAGTGATGGCTGCATTTAATGGGCACAGGTGGCTGAGTTTGGGCACAGATGGCTGAGTTTGGGCACACGTGGCTCAGTTTGACTGGCACAAGTGGCTGCGTTTGGGCACAGGTGGCTGCGTTTGGGCACAGGTGGCTGAGTTTGGGGGGCACAGGTGGCTGCGTTTGGGCACAAGTGGCTGAGTTTGGGCACAGGTGGCTGAGTTTGGGCAAAGGTGGCTGAGTTTGGGGGGCACAGGTGGCTGCGTTTGGGCACAAGTGGCTGAGTTTGGGCACAAGTGGCTGAGTTTGGGCACAGGTGGCTGAGTTTGGGCACAGGTGGCTGCGTTTGGCCACAGGTGGCTGAGTTTGGCGGGCACAAGTGACTGAGTTTGGGCACACGTGGCTGCGTTTGGGCACAGGTGGCTGAGTTTGGCGGTCACAAGTGGCTGCGTTTGGGCACCAGTGGCTGAGTTTGGGCACAAGTGGCTGAGTTTGGGCACAGGTGGCTGAGTTTGGGCACAGGTGCCTGAGTTTGGGCACACGTGGCTGAGTTTGGGCACAGGTGGCTGCGTTTGGGCACAGGTGGCTGCGTTTGGGCACAGGTGGCTGCATTTGATGGGCACAGGTGGCTGCGTTTGACAGGCACAAGTGGCTGCGTTTGACGGGCACAGGTGGCTGCATTTGGGCACAGGTGGCTGCGTATGACGGGCACAAGTGGCTGTGTTTGAGGGGCAGAGTGGCTGCGATTGATGGGCACAGTGGCTGCGTTTGATGGGGGAGGTTCAGTATTTTTCAGTTTGTTTGCGCCCCCCAAAAAAATTTTGAGCACTAGCCGCCACTGGTCAGCACAGAGACAGTACAGTGAACTTCACAGGGCTGTTTGTCATCTGTGGATTCTATCCCTTCTGACCTCCAAGCAGCCATGTGTGTGAATGTCTGTACCCTGTAGTGCACCGGATTAGTGCAATTTTTAAGGGAGTGAGGTTATTTTTAATTCAAAGCGGAGTTCCAGTCAATTTTTTGTTTATTAGAAGTCAGCAGCTACAAAAAAAGTGTATCTTCTGACTTTTAATAAATAGACACTCACCTGTCCCACAATCCAGCGACGTGGCCACCCAAACCCTCCATTCTCTCCCCCGCCTGTCCACAGCGCTGGCAGTACTACTGTGGGCATCCGGCTGTGACAGCTTGCAGCTTCACAGCCGGGTGCGCATGTCTCACTGCGCTGTCCTGCATAGCCGGGCAATCTTTTGGGAACTGTGATGTGTCCCAGAAGATTGCAGGGTGGAAGGGCCGCCTAGGCAGCCCAAGCGGAAGTGGGAGCTTGTCGGTATTCGTGATGCATCGTGATGCTTCGCGGAATCGAATCGAATTGTTGACCAGATAATCGTAATCGAATTGAATCGTGAGACCAGTGAAGATGCGCACCCCTAGTAAAAAGACACGTCATGTGTGCTGGACCCACCCTACCGCCCGTGCAATAGCATTCGGCTGGCTCCAGAACTGTGCATACTGACAGCAGCCATATTTTTACAGGCACAATATTGCCTTTCACAGACATTTATGGACAGGGAAAAAGTGCCCAATTTCTACGTACACTTATAGACAGTTGGCAACCCTGATTATCATACTTCAGCAACTCACATTGCTCAAGCAAGTCAACATGTAAACATCTTTAAAAAAGGCTCTTTTCTCAAGACAAATTGCAAAATCTTATGGTAACTTAAAGTGAGCAGCTGTGAGGTCCAGGCTATACCAGTGTCTCACGAAAAACAGAGAGTGAAGAAAGGTATATTTATTTTCTTAGCTAAATAACATTCTTTTAACATATGACTGCATAGTGTTTTCTATTGAGCATGTGGTTTTCTGTTTCAGGGTGACCCCTTTCTCTTATGGCATCCTATGAAGTCACCTTTGCATGCAGGGACTAGAGTTACTACACTGTATGCATCAAAAGAAACACACACCTCCATAGCCTAGGATGGTAAGGAACTTCCCTGCTTCTCCCTTTTCTTCCTTGTACAAGCTAACAGACTGGCTCCAGACTGTCCACTGTTGTCATATTTTTGTGAAGACCAGAAGTTCAGGGAAGCAGTATTGAGAGAACAGGAGCCAGCAGCATTGAAAGTAATAAACTGCCAGTACTGGGGTAAGATTTTTAATAAATAGTTTACTGGGCAATGTTTATTTTATTGTGCTTTTTGTGGTAAGCTAAAAATACACTGCAGGTGTAATAAAACTTTAAGCGTATCATTAAAATGTATTTTTTTATTACACTATAGTTATCCAATCTTTTTTTTACTGAGTTCATATATAGCCATCTTCTGCAACTGCTCTAAGAGGAAAGTGGAAGGAAAGTCTATGAACATGTTATGTCTGAATGCATATCTATTTATTTTACTTTATTTGGGCTTTAAAGTACCAATAAATTATATTCTTATTATCCAAAAATAATCCATACACATCCACTACTTAAAGCGGAGCTCCGGCCTTTTTTTTTCTTTAAATAACCCCCGTGGTAGTCGCAGCTTATGCGATCTAAAGTGGCATATGCTGCAAACGAAAATGTTTGCTGTCTTAAGGGTTTTTTGCACTTACTGTCCCCTTGGGATCCAGTAAGCTTCCATCCTTTTGCCCTATACACACGGTCGGATTTTCCGACGGAAAAAGTGCGATCGGATTGTGTTGTCGGAAATTCCGATCGTGTGTAGGCTCCATCGGACTTTTTCAGCCGGAATTTCCGACACATAAAGTTTGAGAGCAGGATATAAAATTTTCCGACAACAAAATCCGATCGATTAAATTCCCACCGTATGTACACAAATCCGACGCACAAAGTGGCACGTATGCTCAGAATAAATTAAGAGACGAAAGCTATTGGCTACTGCCCTGTTTATAGTCCCGACGTACGTGTTTTACGTCACCACGTTTAGAACGATCGGATTTTCCGACAACTTTGTGCGACCGTGTGTATGCAAGACAAGTTTGAGCCAATATCCATCAGAAAAAATCTATGGATTTTGTTGGCGGAATGTCCGATCAATGTCCGATCTTGTGTACGGGGCATCAGTGTGGGCATCTGAAGCCCTCTCAGGGTTTCTCCTGGGAAATGGTGCCCAAATTACCCCCCTTCATGACCAGGTCATTTTTTGCGATACAGCACTGCGTTACTTTAAATGACAATTGCGCGGTCATGCCACACTGTACCCAAATAAAATGTGTATTTTTTTCCCCACAAAAAGATCTTTCTTTTGGTTGTATTTGATCACCATAGGGCAGGGGTCTTCAAACTAGTTGTTCAGGAACTACAATTCCCATCATGCCTAGTCATGTCTGTGAATGTCAGATTTTTACAATGCCTCATGGGATGTGTAGTTCCACAACAGCTGGAGGGCCAAACTTTGAAGATCCCTGTCATAGGGTTTTTTATTTTTTGCACTATAAACAAAAAAAGACAGAAAATGTTTAAAAAAACTATATATTCTGCTATAAAACATCCAATAATTTTTTTTTTTTTACCAAAAATATGTAGAAGAATATGTATTGGCCTAAACTGAGGAAAAAAATGTTTTTTTATATATTTTTGGGGGATATTTATCATAGCAAAAATTAAAAAATAATGCGTTTTTCTCAAAATTGTCACTCTTTTTTTGTTTATAGCGCAAAAAATAAAAAACGCAGAGGTGATCAAATACCACCAAAAGAAAGCTCTATTTGTGGGGAAAAAAGGACATCAATTTTGTTTGGGAGCCATGTCGCACGACCGCGCAATTGTCAGTTAAAGCGACGCAGTACCGAATCGCAAAAAAGTGCTTTGGTCTTTGGCCAGCCAAATGGTCCGGAGCTGAAGTGGTTAAAAAAACGTACCTCCTGCTGTGAACGAGCCCTCCGACTGGTGTGCGCCGAGATGCACAATCCTAAAGGGTGCCTTGACTAAAAAAAGGTTGGGAAACACATTACATCATTCTTGTTGAGGCTTGTACTAGGAACTTATTGATTAAAGTGACTCAAAACTGTCATTTAAAAAAATATTCACGTATGTATTCTTAGGCCAGAAAAGTCCCTTCTATTGCTCTCGGCCCCCTCCAAATTCCTTTTTTTTTCCGGCTGCTGTGATCTGACTTCCTCTTATAGGGTGGCTACATTCTTTCTCCATGGTCCACTGTATGCAGGAACATGGTAACCCTCTTTTGCTCACTCCTGACATGGACTATGACAGGCATCAATAAATGGTGCACTGCGGTCCAGACACAGACCAAGTGACAGTCCTGTCTGGACCACAGCCGCACCACTTAGCAGCTTGATTGGACTCCTCTCCTGTTGCCACTGCTGCTGTTAAAACTCACAGCACAGCAGAGGGCAGAAGACACAGTAGGGGGGATTCCTCTTTTATATACAGTATCTTTTTTTTGGGGGAGGGGGTCTGGCGGTGGTGGCAGGCGGCGTGATTGATGATGGATCTACATCAGGGGACACTATTTTTCATTTTTTAATAAAGAAATTTTTCCCTTTTTTGGGTAAATGGATAGAGGTACTATGTACTACAAACTCATTCACATGGGGGGGGGGGGCGATTCAGAATCGACAACCAGGCATGTACTGGCCATCGGGACTACCAGGAGTTTCCCGGTGGGCCGATGGCTCAGTGGGCCGGTTTCAGCGGCCGCCTAATTTACCTGTTGTATTGAAGGTCCACGGCGATCTACCTGTCAATCGCCAACAGCTGGTGCCTGACGGGTAGATCGAGATGCATGCAGAGTAGCACAGGAAGCGTGTGTAATAAGTTCTCTCTCCGCTGCTCCCCGGTGACCCCTCCTCTCTTCTCGTCTATCCCCATTTGCTTGTGACATTATCTGGGATGGACGAGAAGAGAGGAGGGGCCGCCGGGGAGCAGCGTGACATGAGAGAGAACATATTACAGATGCTTCCTGCGCTACTCTGCATGCTGGCTGGTAAACTCTGTGCCCTGATGTTCCCCAATATGCCCTGATGTTACCCAATGTGCTTCAATATGCCCTGATGTGCCTCAATGTGCCCTAATGTACTCCAATTTGCCCTGATGTGCTCCAATGTGCTTTAATGTACTTTAATGTTCCCTGATGTGCCCCAATGTGCCCTGATGTGCCCCAATGTGCCCTGATGTGCCCCAATATGCCCTGATGTGCCCCAATGTGCCCTGCTGTGCCCTGCTGTGCTTTAATGTGCCCTGATGTGCCCCAAAATGCCCTGATGTGTTATGTGCCCTGATGTGCCCCAATGTGCCCTGATGTGCCCCGTGTCCTGATGTGCCATGTGCCCCAATGTGCTATGTGCCCCGATGTGCTATGTGCCCTGATGTGCCCCATGCCCTGATGTGCTATGTGCCCTGATGTGCCTTGATGTCCCATGCCCTGATGTCCCGTGCCCTGATGTCCCGTGCCCTGATGTCCTGTGCCCTGATGTCCTGTGCCCTGGTGTGCTGTGCCTCAATGTACCCTGTACCCTGATGTGATGTGCCCTGATGTGCCCTGTACGCTGATGTGCTGGGCTCTGTACCCTGATGTCCTGTGCCCTGATGTGCCGTGCCCTGTGCCCTGATGTGCCGTGCTCTGTGCCCTGATGTGCTGGGCTCTGTACCGCGCCCTGATGTACACTGTACCCTGATGTGTTGTGCCCTGGGCCTGTCTGGATGAAGTCCAGGGCCACATTTTTGTCCCAGTCCAGCCCTGTAGACAACCCGTCAGATTGGGTAACGGAAGTAACGTTCCATCACTACACTGCGACGGCCATCTTCGTACACCCTGAACTCAGTAAGCATTTATTATTATTTTTATTATATAATTATCCAGGATTTATATAGCGCCAACAGTTTACGCAGCGCTTTACAACTTGAAGGTAGACAGTACAAATACAATACACTTTAATACAGGAGAAATCAGAGGGCCCTGCTCCTTAAAACTTACAATCTAAGAGGGAAGGTCAAGAGTTACAAGAGGTATTACCTGTGGGGGTTGTGCTGAAAATAAATAAAAAAATAAAAATAATAAAAATAAATGTACAGTTGTTAGGTGGGGGCCAGATAGGCTTTTGTGCTGTCCTAGGCCACAATAAATTCATGCACCCCCTAATTTAAATATGACCCACCTTTCCTGTCAAGGTCACATCCCTTCATATTTAAGACCCGCCCTATCATCTGTAAACCACCCCCCTTCCAGACCCCCACCCCATTCCATCTCCCCCCTAGCAGCAAAAATCCCCCCTTTCAGCACAAATCCTCACCCTCACATAACCCCTTCCAGTACAAATCCCCCTTCTCAGCACAAACCCTTGCCTCAACCTCCCCTTTCCCAGCACACATCCCCCCCCATATCTCCCCCTCCCAGCATAAATCCCCCCTCTTAGCAAAAATCCTACCCCATCTGTTAGAGAAATTATACTTTAAATGTCAGTTATGAAAGACGCCATTTTGATTATCATGGCCTAGAAATAAGTTATAGTGATAATATGGAGTCAGCAATATATACTCAGCAATATAATATGCTTAGATGTGCAGTTTTGAATGTATCCTGTAAGCATTGTTATATGTAAGATAAAGTCTGTAACAGACACTTCCACCTTTCCTGTTCTGTCTAGAATAAAGTTGAAAATACATGAGACTGGGCATGTTTTAAGACAGGAAAGGGGGGTGTCCAGGGCTTATAAAAAACATGTACCAAAGTATTTTCTTTAGAAATGATAAAGGCTGCATGAACGTGTAATTCATTTCTCTTGCATATGCAATAAATATTACCTTGATTCCCGAGGGCGATCTGAGATGGTGAAATAATTGCCTTAACAATTTGGTCCTTCGAAGAGCCGGAAGTCCAATTCCCCGAGACGCACTGGCCAACAGTGACCGATGACCGTACGGCAAAACTGTAAGTCCTCCATCTCAAATTAGATGTTAAAAAGAGGCCGGTCCGCTGAACTAGTGCCTCCCGGGCAGCGACTTACCGGATCAGCACAAGAGACCGCTCTCGGGACAAGGTAAGATTTTTATTTTTATTTTATTATTAACCTTTTGTGTTAGACTTGATTAGGAATTTGATGAATAAGGGATTTGAATATATATACATACAATATAGAGATTGATTGAATGTTTATCTGTTTCTGTCCTCCTATCTGCTTTACTCTTGTTGAGGGGAAATAAGTGGTCACGTATTCCCCGTATAGATCCGTCTGTGGCCATCCTGGATGGGCAGACCTAGTGACTAGCCCGCGTTTTGGGAAGACGCGCTCAGGGCGACCTGGCGGCAGTCGAGCACTGCGGGTGTTCTCTCTTGTGTGTTCTTGTTTGATTCTTCTGGTTAATAGTCATTTGATATAGGGGTATGGTCCCATACTAATATCCGGGTGCAGATAAAGGAAATTTGTCGATTGGATCTTAGATCCAGACAGCCTTGTAAACTGCAGAAAATCCCTTGGGGACACATAAATACTCCTAGATCAAAACCTAAAGAACCCCCCCCCTCCGTTGATACAAGGGTGTGGCCTGATAGATTTCCAGGTAACAAACAGAGGACAATGGGCGGACCGCAGTGTTCATGCCAGCCTCATATGTTGTATTAATCCTGAGCAGGCACATAAATACCCTTGGATCAAGGACTGAAATATTAAATGTTTTGATAGGATGAAAGAACAGTCGGGAGAATTCAGTTTCCTTGTAATTCTGTAAATGCTCTCTACAAGTTAATGAAGTATTAAGTAATGATAAGAGAACAGTCGGGAGAATACAGTCTCCCCGTAATTCTGTAATTCTCTAAGACACCAGTGTTTTAGCAATACACAAGATCAGTAATCTAGAAGTGATATATCAGGACTAGAAAGTCTGTGAGTGATTGCAAGTGATAAGATACTGTGTGCGTGTGTTGTGTCATTGTGAGAAGACATTAACAAAAAAAGAGCTCCATGTGCACGATAAACAAAGTAGGTATGATCCATGGAAAATCTGTTGGTGTGAATGAAGATGTTAAGTATATGTGTAGTCTTGACAAAGAGAATGTGACATTTCTTTAAATGTGGAAAACAAAGTATGATTTTGATGCATTTTTAAATAAGGATTATTGTGTAATACTGTGTAGAAAGCTTAAAAATGATGCCGGCATGAAAATAAGAAAACAGAAGAAATTAGGCCTTCCCCAGGCAAAGAAATGGCTTGAGGAGGCTAACCATAGGTTAAATTCAGAAAACCATAAAAAGACTATGTTTTTGAACAAAAGAGGAGGACAATAATATGACCGTCCTCTGAAGTTTAGTTCAGCAAGTATTGACTGAACAAAACGTAACAAACCAAATGCAACCTGACTCTCCACTGTTTGTTGTTCCCCTGTGGTCACCTGGGTCACCCGCAGATGCAACCAATTCTCTTATGGCTGCAGCTAAACCCCCTCTCAAAATGACTCTTGCTGTCCAGAGGAGTCCACAAGGGACCCCCTTTACAGCAACTATTACAAATTTTTCGGGGACCTGGTGAACCAATTGATATCCCCCTCAGCTGGGGAACAAACAGAATGTGGAGAGGAAGAATTTCCACTAATTGAAGTTCCCAAACCTAGGGCAGGACAAAATGTAGGAGGTATAGTAGTCCCCAACTCTATGATGGTCTATCGCCCCTGGACCCCTGAGGATGTTAAAAAAACTACTGAAGGGGTACCACATCCCAAGGTGAACATAGCTTAAATCAGGGATGGTATCATGGGAATGATTGCTAACTATCATCTTATTGGGAGGGAAATAGAGCAGGTCACCAGACAGATCCTGGGTCCCGACTGGCATCATGTAGTGGGAGATTGGAGAGGATTAAACAATCAGGGAGTTGTGTTGCCTCATGATGATGCAGCACTAGAAAACAGGAGGAATGCTCTTATAGCAAGGATAGAGAATAGATGGATACGTCGAGCCGACTGGTCCATTATAAATCAGTGTGTACAGGGAGAAGAGGAAACAGTGGACAATTTCATTGTTAGGATGAGGGAGATTTTCAATAATCACTCAGGAATAGAAGTCCCAGTAAATCAAGTAAACGATAGTACATATGAGCAACAGCTAAAGGATGCAATCTTGAAGGGGCTGTTTGCCCCTATATCAAGTTTGTTATCAAACACATGATCAACCATAGGATCTGCAGACTACAAGGGCTGATAGAGTATGCGAGGCATGCTGAGCGGCACTTCCAATCAAAAAAGAGAGTAAAGAAAGGGAAAGTGTTTATGTGGATGAAGGTAATGATGTGTATGTCATTGAGAAGGAGAACAGAAGGTTAGGAAACACCTGAACAAGGCCCCGCATTTAGGACTATGAAAAAAAAAAAAAAAAAAAGAGAGAGGGGAGTGTTTCCTGTGAGGTAAAAGAGGTCACTTGGCAAAAGAATGTAGGTCAAACAGAGAGGAAGATGCATGAAGATGTTGGTATGTCTGCAGAGAGAGAGATACAGAAGAAAATGATGAGAAAGAATCTGAAATTTTGGATGTGTGCACTGTTGAAACTTGTTTGCATGCTAAAGTCAAGTCAGAAATAATCTTGGTTGTGAAGGGTAGATGGCTAACATTTTTCTGTGATACTGGGGCTTGTAGGACCCTAATACACCCGCTGGATATGCCCCCAGGGGTAAAGAAAAAGGTGTAGTATGTGTAAAATCTGCAAAATGGGTTGATGCACCAGGAGGTCATGTCTGAAGGCCTTACTGTGGAAGATCCACAGACAGGTAAATAGGCTCAGTGTAAAATTGTCATTATGACTAAATGTCCTGTTAATTTGTTGGGTAGAGACATGTTGCACGCTCTTGATATTTCTGTCGTACCAGTGGAGGGAGGTCTCAGAGCCCATCGGCTGTGTGAAAAACAAATCACAGCCGTGGATAATGAGCCCTGATACTGGTACAGCCTGGAATTTGCAAACTGAGGGATTAAATATACCCAAAACCCTGGCAGAAATAATTGATGAAGAGTCTGTGAGGAAAAGGTATAAGGTCCAGACAAACCTCTATTGCACCATGTATTACAGAAAGACAAGGAAATAAAAAGAAAGAGGGGCGCACCAGCCATGTGCATTATCTTTTGTAAAACATTTATTGAAATAAAATGATAAAAGAAATTACTCACAAGCAGTAGTAAAATCTGGTGTCATATACTCGAACGACAACAAGCAGCTTGGTGAGGATGATGAGCGAAGCCTACCAAAGGTCTTAGAGGAATATGTAAGCTTCACTACTAGCTGACGCGTTTCGAAGGGCACGTCCCTTCTTCATCAGAGCTCAGCAGTGAGCCCTCCTTCAACACTCCCTGTATATATATATAGTGTATGTACCAGAAAGCCCAATCAATAGAGTGGGGCGGACTTGTGGGGCCCCTCCCCCTTGAAGGATCCCTCCCTCAAGGGCAGCTCACTTTGACAAGTGGATAGATGGTGATAAATAAAGTATAATAAAATTAAATATAGAAGGTTAAATAATAAATGAAGAATAACAAATACATAGTGGATGACTGTAAGTAAAAAATTGAGAATGATGTAAGATATAAATGTATAAATGTATAATCTATAATAAAGACGGGTGTCAATGTGGTTGAAAATGTCAATGTCAACCAACCACAGCAGTATACATTGCATACAGTGATAGCGGCATAGTGTCCAGAATGGCACGGGGAAGGTGCACCTTTAACAGGGGAAATAATCATTGTAGATAGCAGGCTAGCGTACTGTAACAAAATGCTGTACCTTTTATGTCAAATCCAGATCTCTGTGTGAGCGGCTCTGTGTATGAGAGCCGCTCTCCGATCGTTTCCGCGTGTTCTTCTGTGTTGGAACGCACGCCAGTGTGCTTGCGTTCCAGACGGGAGGAAGAGGCAGTGCGCGTCACTTCCTCCGCGCCTGCTGTCGCCTGCCAGTGACGTAAGCGGCAGTAAGTCGTTCGGCGCCATGTCACTGGGGGCAAACGCTCAGTGGAAAAAGGGGGGCTGACACAGCGTGAAGTTGACCCAACGCCAGCGCAACCATAGGTCCGCCCCGCTGGCTGTAACTGCGCTGCCCACTGCTAAAAGTGTAACATACAAACTCTAGAGATACTCGTGAGATGGAAGACGCTACTATCATACAGAGATGACAAAAGAATCCACTGTGCATAGTTCATTATCTTGTGTAGTGCAGATTATGCACCTGAAGGGGAGTAGAAAAGTGAATAAAAGCTAGATTGTATCACACATAGCATAGTCGATATTATACACATGTAAGTGTACATCCATATTTAAAAACACAATTAATAAATAAAAAACGCTAAAAAAACGCAAATAAAACACGCACACATGTAATGTGCATAGATAGATCAAATATTAAATATTAGTTGCTGTAGGTGCACATTCCATATGCCAATCAGCACACATGCATGCCCATATCACTGACATATCGTGAACCAACCCCGGGTTTATGAGGAGGTTGTGTAAATTAGGGGAAATGGGTATATATGTACACAGGGGTGGTGTCGAAGGAGTGGACACATGTGGCACAACCAGGGGCTGGCATGAAGACCGCTTGGTGAAAGTGTGCAGGTGATAGTGCTAGTAATCACCACAGGGACAGGGAAGGGGGGGTGGGGGGGGGGTTTAAGGGGAGGGGGGGGGGGGGGGGAGCAAAGTATCAAGCGGTCCCTTCCTCGCCACTGTGTGCATCATGTGCGGAGTGACAAACTTGTCACTAAAGAAAGAATACCTTTATCCTATTTATGCTACACATATCACTAATGGTAATACAACAATGGTGTAATATTAATGGTGAAATTTAGCTGAGAACTAGAACACACTAATGGTAGTACACTGGTCGTACATCACTGAAACATGAGCAATATAATACACTGGTACAAACCTAGTCGATAACAACAGACAATGCCGACCTGGTCTTAAAGGCAGAAAGGGCACGGGAAGGTGTGTATGTATGAGTGTGTGTGGAGAGAATGGTGGTGGCATATGGTGGCATCATGAGTGGGCACTGCGAGATCACGTGATTTTGTGGACCTCAGGGTCCTCATTCAGGCCCCCGGGGGTCATACTCCCGAGGGTGAAGATCCAATAGGCTTCGCGTTTGCAAAGCCTTTGGTGTCTTCTACCCCTATCGAGGCTACCTCCAATAGACTCTATCCCAAACACTTTCATTCCTGACGGATCACCTTGATGGACTTCCTGAAAATGTCGGGGGACTGGATACTTGACCCGTGTATTCGTGATGTCACATTTGTGTTCGCCAATACGCACTCTCATGGGGCGGGAAGTGCGGCCAACATAAAGGCGACCGCATGGGCAAAGAATGCCGTAGACAACGTGGTCCGTCCCACAGTTGATAAACTGCTTCAACTGGTGGATCCTCCCGTCTCTGCCAGTAACTGTCTTTTTTCTGTGCCACATGTATTGACATGTGCCACAGTTCTTGACACTGCATTTGTAGCTGCCCTTTTGGTCAAAAATAGTTGACCATGCGTTTTTGGACCTATTTATGGGTTCCCTCACCATACTAGGGGCTATAAGGCCTCTCAGGTCTCGTGGTTTCCTATATACTATATTTGGTCCATCAGAGAGGTGCTCACTAAGCACTGGATCACCCTTTAAAATACTCCAGCTTTTCCGTAAAATCCTTTGTATTTCAAAGGCTTTGTTGGTGTATTGTGTGGAAAACCGAGTTTGTATGGTGTCCTGGTTGATGGTGGGATCAGATGGTGGATCATATCTCGCAGTTTCATCATACAAAAGGGCATATTTATTGAAGGCAGTCTCGATGAGGGTGGGATCATAACCCTTGTCTAGGAACTTATTACGAAGGACCTTGCTCTGCTCTAGGTAATCACTTTTCTTAGTACAAGTACGCTTAAGGCGGCAGAACTGTCCAAACGGGACATTTCTGATCCATCTAGGATGGTGATTGCTATCAGCATGCAAGAAGGAATTACCACCACTGGGTTTAAAATGTGTTCTAGAGAGGATATTACCATCAAGGTCACTCCTAAGTTCAAGATCCAAAAAGACAAGGCTCTCACTGCTGATGACATGAGTGAAACTGATCCCAAAGGGGTTTTCTCTGCAGTGGTCAAGGAAGAGATTTAATTCCTGATCAGACCCATCCCAAATGATAAGGATGTCATCAATGTATCTGGCGTAGAGGACCAGGTTCGCCCCATATGGGTTATTATTCCAAATGAACAGATCTTCCCAATATCCCATGAAGATGTTGGCATAGCTTGGGGCAAACCTGGCCCCCATAGCAGTGCCCTTCTTCTGCAGATAGTGCTCTCCAAGAAAAGAAAAGTGGTTGTGTGTGAGAGAGTATTCAACACAGTCGAGTACAAATTTAGCCTGCACTGAATTGAGTGCACCTTCTTTGGACAGGTAGTGGTTGGTCGCCCTAAGGCCATAGATGTGGTCAATAGATGTATAGAGTGAGGCTACATCTAGGGAAAGCCATTTGTACCTAGGTTGCCAAACATAGTGGGACAGTATTTCCAACATATGGCTCGAGTCCCTGACGAAAGATGGAAGGCTGATCACTATACCCTGCAAAAAATGATCAACATAGCAACCCACATTGCTTGTGATACTATCAATACCTGCAATGATAGGCCTACCCGGAGGATTGGCCTCATTCTTATGCACCTTAGGTATATGATAGAAATGTGGGGTTAAAGCATGTCTGTTGTAGAGGAAGTGATACTCGCTTTTGGTAAGAACCCCATCCAGTAGGGCCTTGTCCAAAAGTAGTTTCAAATCTTTCGTGTATTCAATAATGGGATCTCTATTGAGTCTGACATAGGTATCCGTGTCCCCCAATAGTCTCATTGCTTCGGCAATGTAGTCCTCTCTATTCTGAATAACCAGGCTGCCGCCCTTGTCGGCTTTCCGAATGATGACATCCTGATTCTGTTTAAGGCTATTAACAGATAGCCCCAGCGGATCAAGATGTTTATTGGATTTATTACCTTTAGTATTGGTGTTATGGAATCTTGTTTTAAAAGATTCAAAAACCACATCATAAAAGGTCGATATGTATTTGCCTTTGGCCCAATGTGGGAAGAATGAGGATTTAGGTGCAAAGGAGGTGTGGACAATGGCTGTGTCGCTAGGGTGCGTTTGAAGGGATGGTGGTAACTCGTTATGCTCTGCCTCTGCATATAGTTCCTCTAAGATATCCAGGGCAGAGTCATCTTCTATATCCCTGCTCGTAGAGGGACAGGGTGATGACTCAGCAGTCCTATTCATAGTAGCAGGGGTCTTACCATTGTCCTTCAATAGGTAATACCGTTGGAGGGTGAGTTTACGTATGTACTTATTGAGATCGACAAATAGCTCAAATAGATTGGGAGCGCTGGGGGGAGCATAGTTGAGACCTTTTCTAAGCAAATCTAGCTCAGCATCAGTAAACACGGAACTAGACAGATTATAGATTTTAATAGTGGCATGAGCACACTTTAAACTCTGCCTCTTTTTATGCCCCTTTCCTCCTCTTCCACCCCTTCTTGTTCCTCCTCCCGTTTCCTTGACTTTTTTGTTGCTGACGGAACATGTGGCGGAGGGTGCAAGATCTCGTTCTCCGTTGCAGGCCCCTCCATTCTTGCAACTTCCATTTCTAAAAAAGTCAATGGGGGTGTAACATTTGCTATGCTACCACTATTGAGGTCAGATTCTAGGTTTTCTAGAATAGTGAAGGGATTATGAGTGGTTAAGGACGGATCAAACACTATCTCACAACCAATATCCAAAGGGGTGACCCCAGGCCTACTAGTAGGGGGCGGTGGTGCGACTGCACACATACCAGGACACTCTCTCCCAAGAGATGAGGGATTGGTATAACCAATGTCTGGACCTTTCGCTGTCGAAGGGCCAGCTGGGTTGGAAAATGAGGCTAAATGGGAGATATTATTCCCATTAGTGCAATCCCTAGTGGGCGGTTGACGTCTGTTGTGTACATTTAGATTGCTTTTAGTGAGCGAATGCTTATTAATCTTACTGTGTAGTTTACCATTCTTGGTGTGACTAGGGTCATCAGTGTACCCAGTACGCTGGGGCTGGGATGGATGTACAGCCTGAGATGGAATGGTGGGATGTACGGGCCCATTATTAGTGTGATTATTTCTATTGATTTTATAGTTTTTATTGTTGTTTTTATTTCTATTATTGTTGGTATTGGTGTTGTTACTCATGTCGGGCCTATTCTTGGAGTGAATTGGACCTTTAACCTTATCGGCAGGAAGCCTGGGTTTCTTCCAGCTGAACTCCCTATTGTTGAGGTAGTCCAACCTGTCTCGCTCAAACTTCCCTGACTTTTTGCTGATAAGGTTAGTTTCATAGGCCATCATCTGTTCATTGATCTTGAGATCCCAACTCTCAAAAGTAGTCACATCCGAAAATGTAGACAGGTTCTCTTGCAAGGTATTAATGTCAGCACGAATTTTAACTAGATTACGTTCCCTCTGAACAATAATGTATTGCAACCATAATTGATTGCAATCGCGCAAGCAAGATATCCATTTGCCTTTGAGATCGTCATCAAGAAAAGAACATAGTTTAGTGATTCTTAGGCCCCTGGGGACTCGTTTGAATTCTACATATTTCTGTAGGAGCAGAATGTCCCACCATTGTAGCATCTCCTTCTCCAATAGATCTTTTAGCTCATAGAATAAAGATATCATTTTGTCCTCTCTTGATGGTGACCGCTCATCAGTGACACATAATATATTTCCTTCATTGTTAGGATTCTCAACTTCAAATGAGTCAATACTTGTGGTGAAACCTTTAGCCAATGAGGATCTTCTTAGCTGCCTTTCATCAATTGATTTAACCATTGTCAATGAGTCTGAGTCAAAACGGGGGGACTGGTTGCGATCCACTCTGCTGCTGGAGACCCCAACACAGTAAGACGATACAGAAGAAAAAATTGACTCCTGCGCACAAGTGGTCGACCAGATAGATAGAAGAACAACACAGGCCTTGCTGCCCTCAAGGATGGGGAATCCTACCAGACAAGGAAATAAAAAGAAAGAGGGGCGCACCAGCCATGTGCATTATCTTTTGTAAAACATTTATTGAAATGAAATGATAAAAGAAATTACTCACAAGCAGTAGTAAAATCTGGTGTCATATACTCGAACGACAACAAGCAGCTTGGTGAGGATGATGAGCGAAGCCTACCAAAGGTCTTAGAGGAATATGTAAGCTTCACTACTAGCTGACGCGTTTCGAAGGGCACGTCCCTTCTTCATCAGAGCTCAGCAGTGAGCCCTCCTTCAACACTCCCTGTATATATATATAGTGTATGTACCAGAAAGCCCAATCAATAGAGTGGGGCGGACTTGTGGGGCCCCTCCCCCTTGAAGGATCCCTCCCTCAAGGGCAGCTCACTTTGACAAGTGGATAGATGGTGATAAATAAAGTATAATAAAATTAAATATAGAAGGTTAAATAATAAATGAAGAATAACAAATACATAGTGGATGACTGTAAGTAAAAAATTGAGAATGATGTAAGATATAAATGTATAAATGTATAATCTATAATAAAGACGGGTGTCAATGTGGTTGAAAATGTCAATGTCAACCAACCACAGCAGTATACATTGCATACAGTGATAGCGGCATAGTGTCCAGAATGGCACGGGGAAGGTGCACCTTTAACAGGGGAAATAATCATTGTAGATAGCAGGCTAGCGTACTGTAACAAAATGCTGTACCTTTTATGTCAAATCCAGATCTCTGTGTGAGCGGCTCTGTGTATGAGAGCCGCTCTCCGATCGTTTCCGCGTGTTCTTCTGTGTTGGAACGCACGCCAGTGTGCTTGCGTTCCAGACGGGAGGAAGAGGCAGTGCGCGTCACTTCCTCCGCGCCTGCTGTCGCCTGCCAGTGACGTAAGCGGCAGTAAGTCGTTCGGCGCCATGTCACTGGGGGCAAACGCTCAGTGGAAAAAGGGGGGCTGACACAGCGTGAAGTTGACCCAACGCCAGCGCAACCATAGGTCCGCCCCGCTGGCTGTAACTGCGCTGCCCACTGCTAAAAGTGTAACATACAAACTCTAGAGATACTCGTGAGATGGAAGACGCTACTATCATACAGAGATGACAAAAGAATCCACTGTGCATAGTTCATTATCTTGTGTAGTGCAGATTATGCACCTGAAGGGGAGTAGAAAAGTGAATAAAAGCTAGATTGTATCACACATAGCATAGTCGATATTATACACATGTAAGTGTACATCCATATTTAAAAACACAATTAATAAATAAAAAACGCTAAAAAAACGCAAATAAAACACGCACACATGTAATGTGCATAGATAGATCAAATATTAAATATTAGTTGCTGTAGGTGCACATTCCATATGCCAATCAGCACACATGCATGCCCATATCACTGACATATCGTGAACCAACCCCGGGTTTATGAGGAGGTTGTGTAAATTAGGGGAAATGGGTATATATGTACACAGGGGTGGTGTCGAAGGAGTGGACACATGTGGCACAACCAGGGGCTGGCATGAAGACCGCTTGGTGAAAGTGTGCAGGTGATAGTGCTAGTAATCACCACAGGGACAGGGAAGGGGGGGTGGGGGGGGGTTTAAGGGGAGGGGGGGGGGGGGGAGCAAAGTATCAAGCGGTCCCTTCCTCGCCACTGTGTGCATCATGTGCGGAGTGACAAACTTGTCACTAAAGAAAGAATACCTTTATCCTATTTATGCTACACATATCACTAATGGTAATACAACAATGGTGTAATATTAATGGTGAAATTTAGCTGAGAACTAGAACACACTAATGGTAGTACACTGGTCGTACATCACTGAAACATGAGCAATATAATACACTGGTACAAACCTAGTCGATAACAACAGACAATGCCGACCTGGTCTTAAAGGCAGAAAGGGCACGGGAAGGTGTGTATGTATGAGTGTGTGTGGAGAGAATGGTGGTGGCATATGGTGGCATCATGAGTGGGCACTGCGAGATCACGTGATTTTGTGGACCTCAGGGTCCTCATTCAGGCCCCCGGGGGTCATACTCCCGAGGGTGAAGATCCAATAGGCTTCGCGTTTGCAAAGCCTTTGGTGTCTTCTACCCCTATCGAGGCTACCTCCAATAGACTCTATCCCAAACACTTTCATTCCTGACGGATCACCTTGATGGACTTCCTGAAAATGTCGGGGGACTGGATACTTGACCCGTGTATTCGTGATGTCACATTTGTGTTCGCCAATACGCACTCTCATGGGGCGGGAAGTGCGGCCAACATAAAGGCGACCGCATGGGCAAAGAATGCCGTAGACAACGTGGTCCGTCCCACAGTTGATAAACTGCTTCAACTGGTGGATCCTCCCGTCTCTGCCAGTAACTGTCTTTTTTCTGTGCCACATGTATTGACATGTGCCACAGTTCTTGACACTGCATTTGTAGCTGCCCTTTTGGTCAAAAATAGTTGACCATGCGTTTTTGGACCTATTTATGGGTTCCCTCACCATACTAGGGGCTATAAGGCCTCTCAGGTCTCGTGGTTTCCTATATACTATATTTGGTCCATCAGAGAGGTGCTCACTAAGCACTGGATCACCCTTTAAAATACTCCAGCTTTTCCGTAAAATCCTTTGTATTTCAAAGGCTTTGTTGGTGTATTGTGTGGAAAACCGAGTTTGTATGGTGTCCTGGTTGATGGTGGGATCAGATGGTGGATCATATCTCGCAGTTTCATCATACAAAAGGGCATATTTATTGAAGGCAGTCTCGATGAGGGTGGGATCATAACCCTTGTCTAGGAACTTATTACGAAGGACCTTGCTCTGCTCTAGGTAATCACTTTTCTTAGTACAAGTACGCTTAAGGCGGCAGAACTGTCCAAACGGGACATTTCTGATCCATCTAGGATGGTGATTGCTATCAGCATGCAAGAAGGAATTACCACCACTGGGTTTAAAATGTGTTCTAGAGAGGATATTACCATCAAGGTCACTCCTAAGTTCAAGATCCAAAAAGACAAGGCTCTCACTGCTGATGACATGAGTGAAACTGATCCCAAAGGGGTTTTCTCTGCAGTGGTCAAGGAAGAGATTTAATTCCTGATCAGACCCATCCCAAATGATAAGGATGTCATCAATGTATCTGGCGTAGAGGACCAGGTTCGCCCCATATGGGTTATTATTCCAAATGAACAGATCTTCCCAATATCCCATGAAGATGTTGGCATAGCTTGGGGCAAACCTGGCCCCCATAGCAGTGCCCTTCTTCTGCAGATAGTGCTCTCCAAGAAAAGAAAAGTGGTTGTGTGTGAGAGAGTATTCAACACAGTCGAGTACAAATTTAGCCTGCACTGAATTGAGTGCACCTTCTTTGGACAGGTAGTGGTTGGTCGCCCTAAGGCCATAGATGTGGTCAATAGATGTATAGAGTGAGGCTACATCTAGGGAAAGCCATTTGTACCTAGGTTGCCAAACATAGTGGGACAGTATTTCCAACATATGGCTCGAGTCCCTGACGAAAGATGGAAGGCTGATCACTATACCCTGCAAAAAATGATCAACATAGCAACCCACATTGCTTGTGATACTATCAATACCTGCAATGATAGGCCTACCCGGAGGATTGGCCTCATTCTTATGCACCTTAGGTATATGATAGAAATGTGGGGTTAAAGCATGTCTGTTGTAGAGGAAGTGATACTCGCTTTTGGTAAGAACCCCATCCAGTAGGGCCTTGTCCAAAAGTAGTTTCAAATCTTTCGTGTATTCAATAATGGGATCTCTATTGAGTCTGACATAGGTATCCGTGTCCCCCAATAGTCTCATTGCTTCGGCAATGTAGTCCTCTCTATTCTGAATAACCAGGCTGCCGCCCTTGTCGGCTTTCCGAATGATGACATCCTGATTCTGTTTAAGGCTATTAACAGATAGCCCCAGCGGATCAAGATGTTTATTGGATTTATTACCTTTAGTATTGGTGTTATGGAATCTTGTTTTAAAAGATTCAAAAACCACATCATAAAAGGTCGATATGTATTTGCCTTTGGCCCAATGTGGGAAGAATGAGGATTTAGGTGCAAAGGAGGTGTGGACAATGGCTGTGTCGCTAGGGTGCGTTTGAAGGGATGGTGGTAACTCGTTATGCTCTGCCTCTGCATATAGTTCCTCTAAGATATCCAGGGCAGAGTCATCTTCTATATCCCTGCTCGTAGAGGGACAGGGTGATGACTCAGCAGTCCTATTCATAGTAGCAGGGGTCTTACCATTGTCCTTCAATAGGTAATACCGTTGGAGGGTGAGTTTACGTATGTACTTATTGAGATCGACAAATAGCTCAAATAGATTGGGAGCGCTGGGGGGAGCATAGTTGAGACCTTTTCTAAGCAAATCTAGCTCAGCATCAGTAAACACGGAACTAGACAGATTATAGATTTTAATAGTGGCATGAGCACACTTTAAACTCTGCCTCTTTTTATGCCCCTTTCCTCCTCTTCCACCCCTTCTTGTTCCTCCTCCCGTTTCCTTGACTTTTTTGTTGCTGACGGAACATGTGGCGGAGGGTGCAAGATCTCGTTCTCCGTTGCAGGCCCCTCCATTCTTGCAACTTCCATTTCTAAAAAAGTCAATGGGGGTGTAACATTTGCTATGCTACCACTATTGAGGTCAGATTCTAGGTTTTCTAGAATAGTGAAGGGATTATGAGTGGTTAAGGACGGATCAAACACTATCTCACAACCAATATCCAAAGGGGTGACCCCAGGCCTACTAGTAGGGGGCGGTGGTGCGACTGCACACATACCAGGACACTCTCTCCCAAGAGATGAGGGATTGGTATAACCAATGTCTGGACCTTTCGCTGTCGAAGGGCCAGCTGGGTTGGAAAATGAGGCTAAATGGGAGATATTATTCCCATTAGTGCAATCCCTAGTGGGCGGTTGACGTCTGTTGTGTACATTTAGATTGCTTTTAGTGAGCGAATGCTTATTAATCTTACTGTGTAGTTTACCATTCTTGGTGTGACTAGGGTCATCAGTGTACCCAGTACGCTGGGGCTGGGATGGATGTACAGCCTGAGATGGAATGGTGGGATGTACGGGCCCATTATTAGTGTGATTATTTCTATTGATTTTATAGTTTTTATTGTTGTTTTTATTTCTATTATTGTTGGTATTGGTGTTGTTACTCATGTCGGGCCTATTCTTGGAGTGAATTGGACCTTTAACCTTATCGGCAGGAAGCCTGGGTTTCTTCCAGCTGAACTCCCTATTGTTGAGGTAGTCCAACCTGTCTCGCTCAAACTTCCCTGACTTTTTGCTGATAAGGTTAGTTTCATAGGCCATCATCTGTTCATTGATCTTGAGATCCCAACTCTCAAAAGTAGTCACATCCGAAAATGTAGACAGGTTCTCTTGCAAGGTATTAATGTCAGCACGAATTTTAACTAGATTACGTTCCCTCTGAACAATAATGTATTGCAACCATAATTGATTGCAATCGCGCAAGCAAGATATCCATTTGCCTTTGAGATCGTCATCAAGAAAAGAACATAGTTTAGTGATTCTTAGGCCCCTGGGGACTCGTTTGAATTCTACATATTTCTGTAGGAGCAGAATGTCCCACCATTGTAGCATCTCCTTCTCCAATAGATCTTTTAGCTCATAGAATAAAGATATCATTTTGTCCTCTCTTGATGGTGACCGCTCATCAGTGACACATAATATATTTCCTTCATTGTTAGGATTCTCAACTTCAAATGAGTCAATACTTGTGGTGAAACCTTTAGCCAATGAGGATCTTCTTAGCTGCCTTTCATCAATTGATTTAACCATTGTCAATGAGTCTGAGTCAAAACGGGGGGACTGGTTGCGATCCACTCTGCTGCTGGAGACCCCAACACAGTAAGACGATACAGAAGAAAAAATTGACTCCTGCGCACAAGTGGTCGACCAGATAGATAGAAGAACAACACAGGCCTTGCTGCCCTCAAGGATGGGGAATCCTACCAGACAAGGAAATAAAAAGAAAGAGGGGCGCACCAGCCATGTGCATTATCTTTTGTAAAACATTTATTGAAATGAAATGATAAAAGAAATTACTCACAAGCAGTAGTAAAATCTGGTGTCATATACTCGAACGACAACAAGCAGCTTGGTGAGGATGATGAGCGAAGCCTACCAAAGGTCTTAGAGGAATATGTAAGCTTCACTACTAGCTGACGCGTTTCGAAGGGCACGTCCCTTCTTCATCAGAGCTCAGCAGTGAGCCCTCCTTCAACACTCCCTGTATATATATATAGTGTATGTACCAGAAAGCCCAATCAATAGAGTGGGGCGGACTTGTGGGGCCCCTCCCCCTTGAAGGATCCCTCCCTCAAGGGCAGCTCACTTTGACAAGTGGATAGATGGTGATAAATAAAGTATAATAAAATTAAATATAGAAGGTTAAATAATAAATGAAGAATAACAAATACATAGTGGATGACTGTAAGTAAAAAATTGAGAATGATGTAAGATATAAATGTATAAATGTATAATCTATAATAAAGACGGGTGTCAATGTGGTTGAAAATGTCAATGTCAACCAACCACAGCAGTATACATTGCATACAGTGATAGCGGCATAGTGTCCAGAATGGCACGGGGAAGGTGCACCTTTAACAGGGGAAATAATCATTGTAGATAGCAGGCTAGCGTACTGTAACAAAATGCTGTACCTTTTATGTCAAATCCAGACCTCTGTGTGAGCGGCTCTGTGTATGAGAGCCGCTCTCCGATCGTTTCCGCGTGTTCTTCTGTGTTGGAACGCACGCCAGTGTGCTTGCGTTCCAGACGGGAGGAAGAGGCAGTGCACGTCACTTCCTCCGCGCCTGCTGTCGCCTGCCAGTGACGTAAGCGGCAGTAAGTCGTTCGGCGCCATGTCACTGGGGGCAAACGCTCAGTGGAAAAAGGGGGGCTGACACAGCGTGAAGTTGACCCAACGCCAGCGCAACCATAGGTCCGCCCCGCTGGCTGTAACTGCGCTGCCCACTGCTAAAAGTGTAACATACAAACTCTAGAGATACTCGTGAGATGGAAGACGCTACTATCATACAGAGATGACAAAAGAATCCACTGTGCATAGTTCATTATCTTGTGTAGTGCAGATTATGCACCTGAAGGGGAGTAGAAAAGTGAATAAAAGCTAGATTGTATCACACATAGCATAGTCGATATTATACACATGTAAGTGTACATCCATATTTAAAAACACAATTAATAAATAAAAAACGCTAAAAAAACGCAAATAAAACACGCACACATGTAATGTGCATAGATAGATCAAATATTAAATATTAGTTGCTGTAGGTGCACATTCCATATGCCAATCAGCACACATGCATGCCCATATCACTGACATATCGTGAACCAACCCCGGGTTTATGAGGAGGTTGTGTAAATTAGGGGAAATGGGTATATATGTACACAGGGGTGGTGTCGAAGGAGTGGACACATGTGGCACAACCAGGGGCTGGCATGAAGACCGCTTGGTGAAAGTGTGCAGGTGATAGTGCTAGTAATCACCACAGGGACAGGGAAGGGGGGGTGGGGGGGGGTTTAAGGGGAGGGGGGGGGGGGGGAGCAAAGTATCAAGCGGTCCCTTCCTCGCCACTGTGTGCATCATGTGCGGAGTGACAAACTTGTCACTAAAGAAAGAATACCTTTATCCTATTTATGCTACACATATCACTAATGGTAATACAACAATGGTGTAATATTAATGGTGAAATTTAGCTGAGAACTAGAACACACTAATGGTAGTACACTGGTCGTACATCACTGAAACATGAGCAATATAATACACTGGTACAAACCTAGTCGATAACAACAGACAATGCCGACCTGGTCTTAAAGGCAGAAAGGGCACGGGAAGGTGTGTATGTATGAGTGTGTGTGGAGAGAATGGTGGTGGCATATGGTGGCATCATGAGTGGGCACTGCGAGATCACGTGATTTTGTGGACCTCAGGGTCCTCATTCAGGCCCCCGGGGGTCATACTCCCGAGGGTGAAGATCCAATAGGCTTCGCGTTTGCAAAGCCTTTGGTGTCTTCTACCCCTATCGAGGCTACCTCCAATAGACTCTATCCCAAACACTTTCATTCCTGACGGATCACCTTGATGGACTTCCTGAAAATGTCGGGGGACTGGATACTTGACCCGTGTATTCGTGATGTCACATTTGTGTTCGCCAATACGCACTCTCATGGGGCGGGAAGTGCGGCCAACATAAAGGCGACCGCATGGGCAAAGAATGCCGTAGACAACGTGGTCCGTCCCACAGTTGATAAACTGCTTCAACTGGTGGATCCTCCCGTCTCTGCCAGTAACTGTCTTTTTTCTGTGCCACATGTATTGACATGTGCCACAGTTCTTGACACTGCATTTGTAGCTGCCCTTTTGGTCAAAAATAGTTGACCATGCGTTTTTGGACCTATTTATGGGTTCCCTCACCATACTAGGGGCTATAAGGCCTCTCAGGTCTCGTGGTTTCCTATATACTATATTTGGTCCATCAGAGAGGTGCTCACTAAGCACTGGATCACCCTTTAAAATACTCCAGCTTTTCCGTAAAATCCTTTGTATTTCAAAGGCTTTGTTGGTGTATTGTGTGGAAAACCGAGTTTGTATGGTGTCCTGGTTGATGGTGGGATCAGATGGTGGATCATATCTCGCAGTTTCATCATACAAAAGGGCATATTTATTGAAGGCAGTCTCGATGAGGGTGGGATCATAACCCTTGTCTAGGAACTTATTACGAAGGACCTTGCTCTGCTCTAGGTAATCACTTTTCTTAGTACAAGTACGCTTAAGGCGGCAGAACTGTCCAAACGGGACATTTCTGATCCATCTAGGATGGTGATTGCTATCAGCATGCAAGAAGGAATTACCACCACTGGGTTTAAAATGTGTTCTAGAGAGGATATTACCATCAAGGTCACTCCTAAGTTCAAGATCCAAAAAGACAAGGCTCTCACTGCTGATGACATGAGTGAAACTGATCCCAAAGGGGTTTTCTCTGCAGTGGTCAAGGAAGAGATTTAATTCCTGATCAGACCCATCCCAAATGATAAGGATGTCATCAATGTATCTGGCGTAGAGGACCAGGTTCGCCCCATATGGGTTATTATTCCAAATGAACAGATCTTCCCAATATCCCATGAAGATGTTGGCATAGCTTGGGGCAAACCTGGCCCCCATAGCAGTGCCCTTCTTCTGCAGATAGTGCTCTCCAAGAAAAGAAAAGTGGTTGTGTGTGAGAGAGTATTCAACACAGTCGAGTACAAATTTAGCCTGCACTGAATTGAGTGCACCTTCTTTGGACAGGTAGTGGTTGGTCGCCCTAAGGCCATAGATGTGGTCAATAGATGTATAGAGTGAGGCTACATCTAGGGAAAGCCATTTGTACCTAGGTTGCCAAACATAGTGGGACAGTATTTCCAACATATGGCTCGAGTCCCTGACGAAAGATGGAAGGCTGATCACTATACCCTGCAAAAAATGATCAACATAGCAACCCACATTGCTTGTGATACTATCAATACCTGCAATGATAGGCCTACCCGGAGGATTGGCCTCATTCTTATGCACCTTAGGTATATGATAGAAATGTGGGGTTAAAGCATGTCTGTTGTAGAGGAAGTGATACTCGCTTTTGGTAAGAACCCCATCCAGTAGGGCCTTGTCCAAAAGTAGTTTCAAATCTTTCGTGTATTCAATAATGGGATCTCTATTGAGTCTGACATAGGTATCCGTGTCCCCCAATAGTCTCATTGCTTCGGCAATGTAGTCCTCTCTATTCTGAATAACCAGGCTGCCGCCCTTGTCGGCTTTCCGAATGATGACATCCTGATTCTGTTTAAGGCTATTAACAGATAGCCCCAGCGGATCAAGATGTTTATTGGATTTATTACCTTTAGTATTGGTGTTATGGAATCTTGTTTTAAAAGATTCAAAAACCACATCATAAAAGGTCGATATGTATTTGCCTTTGGCCCAATGTGGGAAGAATGAGGATTTAGGTGCAAAGGAGGTGTGGACAATGGCTGTGTCGCTAGGGTGCGTTTGAAGGGATGGTGGTAACTCGTTATGCTCTGCCTCTGCATATAGTTCCTCTAAGATATCCAGGGCAGAGTCATCTTCTATATCCCTGCTCGTAGAGGGACAGGGTGATGACTCAGCAGTCCTATTCATAGTAGCAGGGGTCTTACCATTGTCCTTCAATAGGTAATACCGTTGGAGGGTGAGTTTACGTATGTACTTATTGAGATCGACAAATAGCTCAAATAGATTGGGAGCGCTGGGGGGAGCATAGTTGAGACCTTTTCTAAGCAAATCTAGCTCAGCATCAGTAAACACGGAACTAGACAGATTATAGATTTTAATAGTGGCATGAGCACACTTTAAACTCTGCCTCTTTTTATGCCCCTTTCCTCCTCTTCCACCCCTTCTTGTTCCTCCTCCCGTTTCCTTGACTTTTTTGTTGCTGACGGAACATGTGGCGGAGGGTGCAAGATCTCGTTCTCCGTTGCAGGCCCCTCCATTCTTGCAACTTCCATTTCTAAAAAAGTCAATGGGGGTGTAACATTTGCTATGCTACCACTATTGAGGTCAGATTCTAGGTTTTCTAGAATAGTGAAGGGATTATGAGTGGTTAAGGACGGATCAAACACTATCTCACAACCAATATCCAAAGGGGTATTGGTTGTGGGGGCCAGGTTTGCCCCAAGCTATGCCAACATCTTCATGGATATTGGGAAGATCTGTTCATTTGGAATAATAACCCATATGGGGCGAACCTGGTCCTCTACGCCAGATACATTGATGACATCCTTATCATTTGGGATGGGTCTGATCAGGAATTAAATCTCTTCCTTGACCACTGCAGAGAAAACCCCTTTGGGATCAGTTTCACTCATGTCATCAGCAGTGAGAGCCTTGCCTTTTTGGATCTTGAACTTAGGAGTGACCTTGATGGTAATATCCTCTCTAGAACACATTTTAAACCCAGTGGTGGTAATTCCTTCTTGCATGCTGATAGCAATCACCATCCTAGATGGATCAGAAATGTCCCGTTTGGACAGTTCTGCCGCCTTAAGCGTACTTGTACTAAGAAAAGTGATTACCTAGAGCAGAGCAAGGTCCTTCGTAATAAGTTCCTAGACAAGGGTTATGATCCCACCCTCATCGAGACTGCCTTCAATAAATATGCCCTTTTGTATGATGAAACTGCGAGATATGATCCACCATCTGATCCCACCATCAACCAGGACACCATACAAACTCGGTTTTCCACACAATACACCAACAAAGCCTTTGAAATACAAAGGATTTTACGGAAAAGCTGGAGTATTTTAAAGGGTGATCCAGTGCTTAGTGAGCACCTCTCTGATGGACCAAATATAGTATATAGGAAACCACGAGACCTGAGAGGCCTTATAGCCCCTAGTATGGTGAGGGAACCCATAAATAGGTCCAAAAACGCATGGTCAACTATTTTTGACCAAAAGGGCAGCTACAAATGCAGTGTCAAGAACTGTGGCACATGTCAATACATGTGGCACAGAAAAAAGACAGTTACTGGCAGAGACGGGAGGATCCACCAGTTGAAGCAGTTTATCAACTGTGGGACGGACCACGTTGTCTACGGCATTCTTTGCCCATGCGGTCGCCTTTATGTTGGCCGCACTTCCCGCCCCATGAGAGTGCGTATTGGCGAACACAAATGTGACATCACGAATACACGGGTCAAGTATCCAGTCCCCCGACATTTTCAGGAAGTCCATCAAGGTGATCCGTCAGGAATGAAAGTGTTTGGGATAGAGTCTATTGGAGGTAGCCTCGATAGGGGTAGAAGACACCAAAGGCTTTGCAAACGCGAAGCCTATTGGATCTTCACCCTCGGGAGTATGACCCCCGGGGGCCTGAATGAGGACCCTGAGGTCCACAAAATCACGTGATCTCGCAGTGCCCACTCATGATGCCACCATATGCCACCACCATTCTCTCCACACACACTCATACATACACACCTTCCCGTGCCCTTTCTGCCTTTAAGACCAGGTCGGCATTGTCTGTTGTTATCGACTAGGTTTGTACCAGTGTATTATATTGCTCATGTTTCAGTGATGTACGACCAGTGTACTACCATTAGTGTGTTCTAGTTCTCAGCTAAATTTCACCATTAATATTACACCATTGTTGTATTACCATTAGTGATATGTGTAGCATAAATAGGATAAAGGTATTCTTTCTTTAGTGACAAGTTTGTCACTCCGCACATGATGCACACAGTGGCGAGGAAGGACCGCTTGATACTTTGCTCCCCCCCCCCCCTCCCCTTAAACCCCCCCCCACCCCCCCTTCCCTGTCCCTGTGGTGATTACTAGCACTATCACCTGCACACTTTCACCAAGCGGTCTTCATGCCAGCCCCTGGTTGTGCCACATGTGTCCACTCCTTCGACACCACCCCTGTGTACATATATACCCATTTCCCCTAATTTACACAACCTCCTCATAAACCCGGGGTTGGTTCACGATATGTCAGTGATATGGGCATGCATGTGTGCTGATTGGCATATGGAATGTGCACCTACAGCAACTAATATTTAATATTTGATCTATCTATGCACATTACATGTGTGCGTGTTTTATTTGCGTTTTTTTAGCGTTTTTTATTTATTAATTGTGTTTTTAAATATGGATGTACACTTACATGTGTATAATATCGACTATGCTATGTGTGATACAATCTAGCTTTTATTCACTTTTCTACTCCCCTTCAGGTGCATAATCTGCACTACACAAGATAATGAACTATGCACAGTGGATTCTTTTGTCATCTCTGTATGATAGTAGCGTCTTCCATCTCACGAGTATCTCTAGAGTTTGTATGTTACACTTTAGCAGTGGGCAGCGCAGTTACAGCCAGCGGGGCGGACCTATGGTTGCGCTGGCGTTGGGTCAACTTCACGCTGTGTCAGCCCCCCTTTTTCCACTGAGCGTTTGCCCCAGTGACATGGCGCCGAACGACTTACTGCCGCTTACGTCACTGGCAGGCGACAGCAGGCGCGGAGGAAGTGACGCGCACTGCCTCTTCCTCCCGTCTGGAACGCAAGCACACTGGCGTGCGTTCCAACACAGAAGAACACGCGGAAACGATCGGAGAGCGGCTCTCATACACAGAGCCGCTCACACAGAGATCTGGATTTGACATAAAAGGTACAGCATTTTGTTACAGTACGCTAGCCTGCTATCTACAATGATTATTTCCCCTGTTAAAGGTGCACCTTCCCCGTGCCATTCTGGACACTATGCCGCTATCACTGTATGCAATGTATACTGCTGTGGTTGGTTGACATTGACATTTTCAACCACATTGACACCCGTCTTTATTATAGATTATACATTTATACATTTATATCTTACATCATTCTCAATTTTTTACTTACAGTCATCCACTATGTATTTGTTATTCTTCATTTATTATTTAACCTTCTATATTTAATTTTATTATACTTTATTTATCACCATCTATCCACTTGTCAAAGTGAGCTGCCCTTGAGGGAGGGATCCTTCAAGGGGGAGGGGCCCCACAAGTCCGCCCCACTCTATTGATTGGGCTTTCTGGTACATACACTATATATATA